>JAUNZO010000718.1:0-361541 GCA_031894775.1 Chloris gayana | reverse complement strand
TTGTGAAGTTGTTCAATTCTTCTTGCATGGCCATCACCCAATCCGAGCCCTCGAGTGCTTCTTCTACTCTAAATGGCTCCAAAGAAGAGACAAAAGAGTAATGTTCACAAAAATTGCAAACACGAGAACGAGTGATTACCCCCTTTTCTATGGCTCGTCACCGGTCGGTGATAACGAGAGCACCCCCGCCCTGCGCCGTTGAGTGTGAGGGAGCCGTCGAAGAACATCGTCCGGTGGTCGCCGGGTGCGTCATGCTGCTGCACCGGGTGCTCAATTCGTCGCGCTCGACCTCGGGGGTGGGTGTCCACTCGGCCACGAACTCGGCTAGAGCCCGGCTCTTGATGATGTGCGTCGTCGAGGAAGGTCAAGTCGAACTCTCTAGCTCCACGGCCCACTTTGCTACCCGTTCGGTTGCTTCCCTGTTGCGCGAGGATAGTCTCCAGCGGCGCCGTCGTCACCACCCGGACGGGATGGCCTTGGAAGTAGTGTCGCAGTTTCCGGGATGCGATAAGCACCGTGTAGAGCATCTTACGATGCTGCGGGTGCCGGGTCTTTGCGTCCGTAGGACTTCGCCGATGAAGTATGCGGCCGTTGGATGAGCCGCGTGCGGGGTTCCGGTTGCGGCGGAGCAGATCCTGTTTCGTCCTCGTTCGTCGTAGTTGCGGGGCTGGAGCCCGGGTGGGGCGGGCACGCCTCGCCCCTTCTCGCTGGATTGGCCACGGCTTCCGCTTCGGTTGTCCCTTCGACGGTGGTCGGAGCCGGAGCCCCGAGCAAAGTGGGAATGCCGTGGCGGCGATGCCGGAGGTAGTCGGGACGGTTCCCACTCCACCCATGTCATGGAGCGTGGTCGAGCCGGAGCCCCGGGTGGGGTGGGATCGACGCGCCCGTTGCGGCTTCTCCGTCCGTGGCCTCGGCTTCACCCAAACGCAGCGACGAGGTCGGAGCCGGAGCCCGGGTGAAGCCCGAGAGCCACGACGCTCGTGAGAGTTGACGCGCCGGCTGCGTCGCGCTGTCCGCCGAGTTGTCCACCGGAGAGGCCGGGGTGGCCGTGTCGCAAGCCGCGCCGTGAGCGGAGGCCGCAGCCCCGGGTGGTGCGGGAGTCGCGAGCCGACCGGAGCCGGAGCCCCGAGCCGGTCGGGGCCGCCGCCTCCGCGCCATCGAGGCGCCGACGCTTGCTCGGTTCGCCGTGAGTCGCGAGGCGCTTGTTCCGGGCACTCGACCACCGGGGCCGCACCGACCACCTGCGGGTTAGCCGCTATGTACGGGAGCGGTGGCTCACCCGGCTGCGGGGCGACCGGAACGGGCGCCGAGGACGGGTAGCGCTTGAGATCCTGCGGGGCTTCATCGGCCTCCCGCGTCCACTCGAACTTGTCCGCCCTCTTCATTAACTTGAACAAGGGAAGAGCACGCTCGCCCGGGCGCGAAATGAATCGGCCAAGGGCCGCCATGCTCCCGACCAAGCGCCGTACATCCTTGAGTCGCCTTGGGGGCGGATTAGCTCGATGGCCGGATCTTCTCCGGGTTTGCCTCGATCCCACGGTGTGAGACCAAGAAGCCGAGTAGCTTTCCTGCGGGTACGCCGAAGACGCACTTCTCGGGTTGAGCTTCACGCGGTTGCGGCGCGAGGTTGGAGAAGGTCTCCTCTAAGTCGAACGGGAGGGATGGCGCCTTGCGGCTTTTAGCGACTAGGTCGTCGACATATGCCTCCACATTCCTCCCGATCTGCGACTCTAGGGTGAGGCGCATGGCTCGTTGGAACGTGGGGCCTGCATTTTCGGACCAAAAGGCATGCTCACGTAGCAAAAGCTCCCTGCGGGAGTCATAAAGCGAGTCTTCTCCTCGTCCTCCTTAGCCATACAAATTTGGTGGTACCCGGAGTACGCATCCAACATACAAAGCAGGTCGCGACTGCGGTGGAGTCTACTACGAGTCTATTCGGGGCAGCGGGAACGGGTCCTTCGGGCACGCCTTGTTCGGATCCGTGTAGTCCACGCACATCCGCATCTTGCCATTGTTCTTGGGCACGACCACGGGGTTGGCCGGCCATGTGGGATGCGTGACCTCCCCGATGAATCCGGCCTCCGGAAGCCTCTTGACTTCGGCTCGATGAATTCTTCGCGCTCGGGGGCTTGGCGCCTCGCCGGCTGCTTCACGGGTCTCTCGGTGGGATCGACCTTGAGTTGGTGCTCAATCACCTTCCTTGGTATGCCCGGCATGTCCGAAGGATGCCGGGCAAACACATCGTTGTTCGCTCGGAGGAAGGCGATGAGCGCGAGTTCCTATTTCGGGTCGAGGTCGCCACCGATGGTGGTGGTCTTGTCCTCCGAGCCCCGAGTGTAATCTTCTTGGTGGACACCTCCCCGGGTGCCGAGAGCTTCGGGCGCTTGGAAGCGGATGGTGCAGCGAGGCTTCTCCGGGCACTACGCGCCCTCTTCCCGCCGGTGCTTTCCTCGGCCGCCATTTCGGCTGCCAAGATGTCCTCGAGGCAAGCCATTGCCTTGACGGCATCCGCCCTCTCCACGATGACACCCTTGAGACCCGGCATCTTCGAGCGTGAGGAACGCGTGGTGCGGGATAGCCATGAACTGGTTTATGCCGGGTCTCCTAATGATGGCGTTGTAGGGGAGGCCGATGTCGGCTACGTCGAAGAGGAGCTTCTCCGTGCGGAAGTTGCTTCGAGTGCCAAAGGTAACCGGGAGCTCAATCCTGCCCAAGGGGCGGGAGCTACCGGGAGCACACCGAGAGAAAGGGCGCGAGGGCTGCAGCTCGGCGCGCGCCCACTGTAGAGAGTCGTAGACCTTCGGGGTGATGAGGTTGAGGCTCGCGCCTCCGTCGATGAGGGTGCGCCCCACCTTCTTGTTGCGGATGGTGGGCGACACGACCGAGAGGGATCTTGCCCTTGGTGTTGTCCGGGCCCACCATATCGCTCTTGTCGAAGGTGATGGGGACGTCCGCCCACTTCGACAAAGGAGCCGAAGTCTTTCCTTCGGTGATCGCGAGCACTTCCCGACGGAAACGCTTGGCCTCGCCCTTGGATGCGAAGGCCGGAGGAGCCTCCGATGATGACGGCGATGGAGTCGTCCGCGCTCCGGTACGCCTTGACTTCTTCCTTCTCCCTCTCCTTCTCCTTCTCGGCCTTCTCGGCCGCCGTCGCTCGTCGCGCCGCTTGATGCTCGCTTGGATGTAGCGGCACTGCGGTCGGTCGTGGTCGTTGATGCGGTGGAAGTAGCATGCGAACGTCCCCGGAGACTTGGCCGGTGACTTGCCGGCACCCGCGGGGGTGGCTGCCGCGCTCCTCGGGCGACGGGCCCCCGGCCGCGGCTACTTCCTCCGCCCTGCGCTTGCGCGCGAGGTTCTTCTTCCGGTTCTTGGAGAGGGTGCCCTCGGGCCCGGGAGAGGCGGCACCGGGTTGGCCTTCGCCGGCGGGTCGTGCCACGCCCGGGCTTCCGGCGGCGGGCGCACTTGTCGACCAAGCGGAAGAGGTCCGTGGACCGTCTCCGGCTGCTGCACACCCAGCTCACCCGGGATGTCCTTGTCTCGAACACCGTGGCGGAAGGCGGAGAGTACCCGGGAGGGGTCGATGCGCGGGATGGTGTTGCGGACTTGGTCGAAGCGCTGCATGAACGCTCGCAGCGTCTCGCCCGGCTACGGACGATGCGGTCTAGGTCGATCCGGCTTCCTGGACGCTTCGACGTCCACTGGAAGTTGGCCATGAACTCCCGGCACAAGCTCCTCCATGAGCTGATGGACTCCGGCGCCGGGTTCATGAACCATGGCCGGGCCGAGTCCTTGAGGGCCAGGTGGAAGTAGTTGGCCATGATGTCCTCCGAGCCGCCGGCGGCCTCGACGGCGGTGGAATAGATCTGCAGAAACTCGTCGGGGGAGCGGTGCCGTCGTACCTCTCCGGGAGGTCCGGGCGGAACTTGCCGGGCCACGTGACCCCTCGCGAGCGCTTCGAGAGGGCTGCGCAGCCCCGAGGAACGAGGGGTCGATCTCCTTTCTCTTGCGCTTCGGGTGGCGCTCGGGGACGACTCCGCGTCCGTGCCGTCGTCGTTGTGGGCGGAGGTGCGCTCACGCTCGCGTCCCGCTCGCGCAAGCGCTCGATGCTCGACGCGTGCGTCTTCCCTCTCGCGGCGGCGTACGGCTGAGGTCGTTGCGCAGGTCGCGGCGCCCCGCACCTACGGCGAGTGGACGGAGAGCGAAGCCGCCGGTGGGCGCGTGTCCTTGGCCCGGTTGGCGCGGCGGTCGTTGTTGGTCGGCGGGCGGCGGGACGGTCCCGTCCGGCGCCCGGCCTCGTGCCGTGTCTAGGAGCTTACCTACTCCGGTGAGCCACTCCTTCGCTCTGCTCTCCCCGCTAGCCCGCCGGCGGGTTGTTGAGCATGGTCTTTACGGCGGTTGGGGGTCGTCCCCTTCTTCCTCCTGGAAGAGGCGACGCGCGGTGGCGCGCTCGGACGCGAGCGGCGTGACGGCCCGGGCGTCGCGGTCGGCGCCGTGCTGGTCCCCCGCTGCATGCTCGGCCGCCGAGGTGCCGGGACGGTCGCCGTGCGCGGAGCGGCCCGCGCGACGACCGTTGCGGCGACGACGCCCCGTGGACGCCTGGCTGGAGACGCCGTCCGCCGTTCGTGGCGTGTCCGTGGATCTCTCGCATGGTCGTGTGGAAGTTCCGCAGACACAAAGCGAAATCTACGACAGTCCCCCTTCCTGGCGCGCCAAATGTCGGTGTGTGAGCACACCTTCAAATGGGGGCTCGTCAAGGCTCCCTTTGGGTAGGATCGGGGAAGGTCGGATTTGCTTCAACTAGCGCGGATGATTGAACAAACAAAGAACACGGTGAGTTTACCCGGGTTCGGGCCGCAAGAGATGCGTAATACCCTACGTCCTGCTTGTGTGTATTGATTGTTGCCTATCTTTTACGAGGGGGCACCCCCTCCTTTTATAGAGTGAGGAGAGGGTGTCGTACAAGTACCGGAGGAGTACCCGGACGCCCTGTGGGGGTCCGGACCTTCCTGGGATATCCCGACAGGATCCCGACAAAATCTGTTACAATCTCCTTTGCTGGATTTGGACTCCAAGCATCTTCTATCCTATTGGTTCCGAGTCCTCCCGGCGCTGTAGCAGCGTGGCTTCCCGAGACGCGGCGCATGGGGAAGGCGCGCGCACGTCTCGTCGGGCTGCCACCGTTGCCACGAGCACTTGAGTGCCGCATTAACTCCGGGTGGTTGGGGCTCCGGAGGAAGCTACCGGGAAGCTTCCCGCCCCCGACGCTCCCACTCCCCGGTTTCGCGGGCTTCGTGGGCTTCGTGGACTTCGTGAATTCCCTCATCCCTTAGCCGCCGTCTTCGTTCGTGGGCCGAAAGCGGCCCACGCGCGGTTAGGGGGACCCCCAATCCCCCTACACCGACAGTCATCAATTTGGGAATCCTATGGACCAAGTTCAAAAAAATATACCAACCTTTTATCCATTTGTAAATGCTTCGCACCCCTCATCCTCCTTTGGTTCCTGGTTTGGAGTTCCTCCACATGGTCAAGGTATACAACAAGAAAACACATCAATACCTTCATCTTTTGGTTCCTGGTTTGGAGTTCTTCCACATGGTCAAGGCATACAACAAGGAAATGCATCAGCGCCTTCATCTTTTGGTTCATGGTTTGGAGTCCCTCCACACGGTCAAGCAACAATATCATCCTGTATTGGTTCCTCGTCCGGAGTCCCTCAACATGTTCAAGATACCCAACAAGAAAATGCAACTCAGCCATTCAACAACGATGACTCCAATATTTTTCCAAAGTGAAGTTGTTATCACTTTTTAAATATCAAATATTTTTGTATGCACTAAAACGTGACTAGCTACCGGTACTTTTCTTAGCGAGATAATTATATCTCTAATTTGTTGTCGGTACCTTTGAAGGTTTTAATTATCGCTAGCTCCTTTTACTTCATTTACTACCACATTCAATTTCAACATATAAGAAAATAACAAACACTTTTACAAGGGTGGAACAAAGCAAACTAGTTACTTTATCAAAGGAAAGCACACGACCTGAGCAAATTAAAAAATGACTTGCTACTACAGAGTAGAGAGAGAAGATGGTGATTTACCTTGGCTCCGTTTGGCAACAGCGTCGGCAAGCTTCAACATCACCGGAGTAACTAGTATGCTGCCAGGTAAATGAATAGTGAGGCACCCCAATTTGAAGGGATTACGGAGATATCGGATTCAACAAGAAATCATTGAAATTCAAAACCTTGCCACCAAAATCGAACTCGGCGATGGAAGAATCGACCTCTTGGACGCCGAGCTCGAGAATCTTGCAGCACAAATCGATGAACTCGCAGCTGACGGAATCGAGCTCTCTGGTGCTCACCTCAAGTTAGCTTTGTACAAATCATGGCACCAAGACTCCAACTCAAGCTCAGTACAACCCCAATCGAGTCTTGTTCAATCGAGTTGACCTCGTGTCCTGTAGATCGAGGTAAGATAACCATGGGCAAGAAGCGCATGCTCCAGGAGAGTTGTCCTCTTTTTTTTTCTAGAAGGGAAGGGACCGGTTAGAATTCTGTTGCGTGAGAGGCTGAGAGAAGGCGTTGGTGTTAACGGCGCCGTTCCGTCCTGGTGTTAGGCGATGCAAAAGAAAACTCAGCGGGCCCGTGTGGGGCATGAGGCATCGCTGGATGGTTGACACGCGGGCGGAGACACCGATGGGCACATGCATTGGACACAGGGAAGCCGCGGCCGTTCGTTCGGTGCTTGCTAGATACGCGGAACGCCGCTGCTTTTCTATTTGGATTGCAGAGATCAGGGCTCCGTCTCATGCCACGCCATTGTCGTGCTCGTGCCGCTTGGCTGAGTTGTAGGGCCGGCCTATGCCTCAGGCCCACACATCAATTTGACCGGCTCATGCGTACAAGAACTTCACGTACACACGACTAGGACACTTACCTAATCTCCCTCCGTGCTTATCACGCGTGGGAGTACTATTCTAGAAGCTTATCTCAAACTAGCTTTAACTTTGATAAAAGGATTTGCCTTCGCGGTATGCGCACGTACAAGTGCAAGCAAAAACAAGGCTTTAAAATGCACACATACGTGCCTGTCTCATATGCATGTATATTTGCTTCCTCACTGAGTTGTGGAGCCGGCATATGCGAAAGGCCCACTAATCAGTACGAGTAGTCTCCCAACACGTTATTTGGTTGAACTCCATGTTTATCTCGTGTTATTACGTACGTGATTTTATCCCTAGCAGAATGGTTGCACGGCAATCATGCGAATGTGTCACGGGCCAGAACTCACACCAGCTAGGCTATACGTGCATCCCGGCCCATTAGCTGCGGCCAATTACCCTAACCACATGATTAGGCTTATTATAAACTATACATATCCTAGGATTGTTTGGCCTCTTAGCTAGGCTGGTAACATTCGTGGATGATATCTTTACAAGCCCATTGAGACTTCGTATCTTTACTCATTATTTACTCATTTATTTGAATAAAAATACATCATCAAACAAATGCCCCCGCCGAGCCGAGTTTATGCGCGAAGCAGCAGGAATTCGACTCGGGGAAAATATTTCTTTCGTGGACCTCAAATATCTTGATTACCTGCAGGCAGGCAGGCATACGTACATATTGAGTGCTTGCACGTACATATCAGATCGAAATTACACCCATATGGGATACGGTTTGAACTTTTCTCAACCAGAGCATCGTATGTGAGACGGACTCCAATTGTTGGCGCGTGGGACCCGAGAAGGAGGTAACCCACTTCTATAAATTTGCCCCGCTGCCCTGGGAGTCGTCGAGATTAAGCGGTCCGGGCAGCCAGAGCTCAAATCGCTTTCCTAAAAGACAGCTTTCTTCAACAACAATCATCAGGTGAGCCTCTAATCCTGTAACGTAGTTCTTTTTTTTTCTGGACTTGCTCATCCGACAAAAACGAGCGAGCAAGAGCAGACAAGAGCACCTTATAGTGACTATCCTCACTGCCCACAGGATGTCCTGTGAACTAACGGGGTCTGCGAATAACGCTCAAAGACGAAACAGCAGAAGAGCAGACTCCCGATTCAATGATGCTGCCGCCTTAAATATTGGAACTTCTCGCGAACGATCGCCACGTCCTCGCTATGAGACCAGATCAACCAAGCAGCCTACAACCAGCGACAGCGCCGGCCGTCATCGCGGCCGCTACACTGAAGATAATCCAGCTTCCAAGCGTGGTGCTTCTTATAACCAGCGTCGACTTATTAATAACGCCGCGCATAATTCAGAGCAGTCGGTAAGATTGATACTCTCACCTGACGCCCCTGTTTCTATATTTTAAAAAATACTTGACGTTAATTCTCGCCTGTCTACTCTCAGGATACTGCTCCCGTCAAACGTACTTTTTATACTCTGTTCAGCGGAAAGGCCCAACACGCTTTGAAGGAAGAGGATGGGGAAACCTATCTTTGGCATGAAGATTTCGACTTCTTCAAGGATGCAGATTCTACTGTGAAAGCTGCAACGGACGGGAAACAGGATGATGCAATATCCCAAGTGGCGCATTGTCTGAACCTCGGACGGAACCAGAGGCTTGTGACGGAACCGGGTCATGTGGTTCTTGCGATGGAGAGGAACCGGAGACAACACTGTCGTGTTCCAACACCAAGGAAGTGTTTATCAATGCAGCATTTCTTTTATACTGGTCGTCAGCCAGCATCTAAGGGAGACCCTATACGGGAAAGCAGTGCTGAAAAAATGGCATGTCTTACTCCAGTATGGGCATCTTCTGATATTAACGACGTGCCTAAATCCACTTCGACATTGGCTCAGCAATTTACCCAACACCCATCATCGAAATGGTTTAAAAACCGTTCAGCACTTCTTCGACTCGACATTCCAGTACCTCGGAAACTACTGATATGGGTGAGGATGATGATATTGAATGACGAAGACCGAGCCATCTTCAAGAAAACTGGCATATTCCGTGGAGTGTTAGCCTCCCTTTACAATTGCAGTGTCAATCCATCATTGATTGCCGCCTTCTTGACTTACTGGAATATCGACGCTCACATTCTAGTGACCAGCCAAGGGGAGATGGGATATCCCTTGTATACGATTTCTGATGCTATGGGCATACCAATTACAGGACGCCTCTATGAAGAATTCATTCCAATTCCTTCTGATGTTGGAACTCATTTAGGAACGCTTTATGATATTTTCACTGGCTTATGTCCAACAGAGATGGAACCAGACTGGGCCTAGTGACCATCTCTGATTGGCTCGGTCATTTTTTCGATGAGAAAGCTGATTCATTTGGGATAACCTTTATGTCTGATGGTTTTGCTGATCCAAAAGATCCTTTGCTTCAGAAGTTGCGTTTTCGAGTTGATCTCCGAGGCGACCGCCCTACTGCTGTCCTAGGTGAGGAACTGCTGCGCTATCGTCATTGTATATCTCTCGGTTATATACCGAGCTGCGTTCATAGCAGCTTGGTTGTGCACATACTGTATTCCCATGGATGCTGGTCATTACATTCGTCCTGAGGTATTCAACATGGCAATAACAATTGCGGAGGGTGGTCGTCGGGCCATCGGCGTGGCAAGCTTGGCCTTTTTATATCGTTGTCTCGACAATGCCCATGATAACATCACTGGCGGGACGAGATCAGCAAGCGAGTGCTCACTTTTTATACCAGGTCATTTCATCATGGGCTGGTATTGTTCCTTCCTTATGAGTGTCCGTGAATCTATCTCTAGACGTTGTCCGATCAAAAATGCCCCATTTGTTATAGACTCGAGTGACATTTATCCAATGAATATAGATGAGGCACATCATCTCTTACGGGATGTTGCTAATGATGGACAAAGTTTGCGCTCACTAGACTTTTTAGGCCGGAAGACCTTGCGTTTTCCTGAAAGCTGGTGGGCAGTTTGTATTCGAGATCACCGTTCCAATTCTCGTGACTCATCTTTCACCCTCTCAATTTCAGCCATGGAGCTACTTAGGAGTTGTAGTTCTGGTGGTGTCACCTATAGGCGAGGCGAGCACTTTGACAATTTGGTGTACTTGCCCCCATCGCTTTGCTCGAATGTTCAACTATGATCAGGTCAACCCTCACTTTGACCCTCATGGGAATGATCGTGATCCCGACTGCTACAATTTCCGCGGTTATCGGCCTTCCGACCGATGGGAATCGCTTCAAATTTGTGCACGACGCCATCTCGCTCATTTGGAGCGTCCGGACGGTCACATGCTCTATGCGCAGCTCTGTGAGGCGGTATCCCATGCGTTCTTTTAATTACATTCTCCGGTGCAATAAGGCTTTCGGATTTCTCGGAGATCCTGGATTTTTTTGCGATAAGGTTTATATACCTGGAACAATCAGCAATGTGGCCGACACCAATACAGGTAAGAACTCACGTATTTGTACTTCACTATTTATTTTCCTTTTTTTTCTTAGATTTTAGTATGGAGAACTCTTACACGCATCCCTGCAGGAATTGGGAGTATTGGAGAAGCTCCCGTGCCAGAAACAACTGCCATAAATGCAGGTATAATTACATACTTAAATCCTTTCATTAAATCCTGTTATTTCCAGCATGCAAAAAAGCCTCATCTCAGCTCCTTTGCTTTACTTGTTTCAGATGAAAGAATTCCAGCGAAAAACACAACTGTTGTACACTACACTCTTTCTTCTAACGCTCGGGAGGAAAAAAAATCTGCCAACCTGCCGGTGCGTGGCCCGGGCAAAGATATCAAGGTGGTCCTAGAGCACTTAGAGAAAAGAGCAGCTTCTCCGGCTTCATCCGAATCAACTTTACCAGCCGGGTCCGATCAATTAACCGAGCATAGCGAAGAATCGATTGCTGATACTGAAATATGTAACTCACAATATTCAATGGAAGGATTAGCGTCTCCTCCGGATCCCCTAGGATCCATCGGTTATCTCTTCACGGGTGCATCTGATTTAATGGGGGACTTTTCTTTGGGTCCTATTCTAGACGGGCTCTCCGAAGAATGGAGTTTATCTGCCGGAAGATCAGCTAATTTGGTATCCATGCCTTCGATTGATAAGACTAATACTCTTGACCCGACCAAAAATGCTTTAGCACAAACGGGCTCCGAGCAAACCGAAGATATGGGCAACCCATTAGTGCAGGATCCTGCTTTATTAATAGCACCTACATTAGGCCAACAAATTGATTCGGAGACCGCCACCGCAAAGCCACGGGGGACATCCGTAGCACTACCATTAGACTACGTGCCCGATAAGGGAGTGTTCAGCATGTCCAACCACCCACCTTCCTCCCCGATGGGAAAGAACTCTACTATGGTAAACACGGAGGCGACCGATGCTTCCAAGCGAAAAGCAAGCGACACCCTGGATATTTCGAGCCTTAGAAGAAAAGGATAGAAGAAGCAGGTAACTCATTGTTTTTTTTCTCCATATTTAATTAGTTATGGTCAAGCTATGGTTGTATATGCTCTCACATATAATTCACTTTTTTCTTCTTTAGTCAATCCCAAGAATCTCAAGCTAGCGGCTGCAGACTACGAGAGGATATATTCAGAAATTGAGCAAGTGGTCAGCCTGCTCAAGACGAGGGTAAACACAACCAGCCGTGTCGCGGACGAGCATGTCGATGGTGGATTTGACGCGGAACAACGTGTGTGCCTTCCAAAGGGCGCAGACATCTTATCGGCGAGTTTTCTAGATTACGCCCGGCAAGACCTTGATCGTTTTCGAGTAAGCTTCGCACACGCCCCATCAATAAAGACGATGTGATCTCGGAGATAGATGCCAATGTGAAGCTTTGGGGTGAATGGTTCAAACAACCGTCCCCCGAGATACGAGAGGTTGATAGCTGGATTCAATGCTCCGAGGAGGGCCCTTTCCAAGGAACCGGCCTCATTAGCTGCAAATCTTCTTGCAAAGCGTGACCAATTAAACCGAGCATGTTGACACCATCAAGACTTCCAGCCATTCTCGTAGCTGCCGGGCACTCCTTGATGATCCAAATCATCGAAGACCTTGAAAAGCAACTCACCTCTCATGATGAAATGCTACAGAAGCACTCGTCGGATGGTCGGGCGTTGCAAGCACAAATAGCAAAACCGATCGCCCAACTCGAGGAGGTTGACGACCGTCATGCTCGGGAGGTTCTTAAGAAGGAGGAGGCATCCCGTCGATTGTCTCAACACAAAGATCGATTGGCAAAGGCTGCTGTTTTAGCATCCGAGCTGGAAGCCACTTACGTCCAAGCATCAAAAGCAACTCCAGAATATTGAAGAGGCTATTGCTCAATTACATGACCAGGACGATGAGGGACTCACTAAACATGTTCGCTCTTTGCTTGATTTCTTTGCATCATGTACTTTCGAGTCATGAGCAATATTTTAGTTCTTCTCTTCTTTTCTTTTTTTTAGCCTAGATGAATTATTTATCGGTTGCGGAGGCGCCTATATTTTTTGAACTTCGATGCCTGGTTTACTTATTACAAACAGACCAAGATATCTTATTATCATAGCGAGTAATAGTGTGTCCCCCTTTTTATTCTTTTCCTTGACGAATATGCATGCAGCATCGTCTTTGACGCCTCCTTTTTTTCTTTTTCCTTGATGAATATGTATGCAGCATCGTCAAACGGATGCCCCCGAACATGTCGTGTTTGAATTCCAAGCAATGGAACCCGACTTGGTGAAGGAGTGGATTACTCATCATCTTTTTTTTTTATGGGTGCGTGTGTAACCGGGGTCGTGCTAGCATCCATGATTAACATGTGAGCACTTTTAACGACTTGTGAATTCTCCCGGACGTGCATAACACATTTTTTTTGCTGAGATGCCGAAACAACATGTTATGACTTCCACTCACTAAAATCCAAAAGCTAAACAAAATAAGCAAGATGTTGTAGCGAAAGACCATGCCAACACTTTGATTAAAATACAGAATAAATGTGGCGTAAAAACCCATGCCACAATTTCAACAATATTGATAAGTTTCAGCAGCACTTGCATGACTAACCGACAAACGAAAAATGCAGCGTAAAAGCCATGCCACAATCCCAATAATATTGATAAGTTTCAGTCGGCACTTGCATGACCAACTAAAACGTATGATAAATGTAGCGTAAAAACCATGCCACAAATGTTACACCGGTTTATAGGCATACAATAATTAGTTTCATTGCGACTAAACAGATTAGTGTTGGCTAATGAGAACTTCACATCGAGACAAATGCGACCATATATGGTAACGGTGCCAGCCATTAATCTTCGACGTCTTCCACAAGATCCACGATCACCGCACCGGCCTCGCTTCATCGCTTCGATGTAGAAATATATATGCGTGTTCGAAACACCATGAACACGCCTCTTCCAACCGATAAGGGAAAGGTTCCTGCAACAATCTTATAGTGCACTTGTCACAAACGGTGAGCACATGCCGTTTAGTAGCTCGAGTCAACTTTCTCTCTTTGAAAAACGAAGAAAGGAAAAAGAGAGAAAGAAAAACTTTTGACGATTTTTCTTTTCACTTTCCTTAGAGAACATGCATGTTGCAGTCTCCGAATTGGAGGAATAAGCGTGATAAAAGTATAACGGATGTGTTGATTACTTTTTTTAAAAAAAAGAAAAAAAGAAAAAGAAAAATAATATATTGGCTTTCCCTCTAATCATCAAGCTATGTGGTAGCCGACGGTGATCATCACTAGAGGATAAGTTTTACTTTGCATCCGGATTGTCAACCCAAATTTGACTTGTGCATCTGCTCCCTCGTGATATCGGTGTATGTAGGATCAACACTTCGTTAGGACCTCTAGGGACTAGGAGAACCGTTACCAAATCTCCCTTCAATCATGTGCCTCATGCCTTCTACCTCCACCCAGCGAGAAATGAGGGATATGGGCTGTGGTATTGAGGAAAGATCTTTTTTTTTGGATATCGTCAAGGTGCTATTTTTCCATTACTTTTTTCGAGGATGGTGAATAGCTACCCTCCGCCTATCCAGTTATCGACACTTGACCTTCTAATTGATTTGGGCCCTTACATCACTTGCTTCACTCTTGGAGACTTAATGTTGAGGGACTACTTCATTGGTATCCATCTTGATTTTGATTGTCTCTTCACTTGAGTGGACCTCTTTTGAATTTGGAGGGTAACATCCACCTTTAGTGACTAATAATCCTGGCAGGCTTATTTATTTATTGGACCCTTGTTATGACCTCAATAGGGTGGCATGTGGCTTCACACTAAACTAGACTTTTGTCAAGCTAGGTAGCCCTTTCATGCTCTTTTCCTATAGTTTTCCCTTAAGGTTTCGACATCTCCCTTGTACTTGGATATAAATAGAAGGCATACCAACCCCACAACTTCCGGGGCCAACTTGGATCAGAATTCAACTAGCCCCTTTCATCCATTGTTGATGCGAGATCACGTGCATTGTGTTGAGATTGCTTCGGCACAAGTTAAATTAGTTGGGATATTCCCTGTCCGGGGTCATATCCTCTACCGACAACCAACCGACAACTAGCTTGATAACATCGTGAGAAAGCCTTTTCAATGTGGGACAATTGAGTCCAAGTTTTTTTTTAATAATCTTTTTTTTAAAAAAAATAGGGAAGAAAAATAGAAAAAATAAGGGGAAGAGGAAAGAGCGAGAAGTTTTGATGACACAAGGTCAAGCAAAATACTTCTTTAGGTATCTCCCATTAATAGGCGGCATGGGACGAAAACCCCGTTGATCAACGAGCTGATAGGCACCTCCGTCATACACTTGTTCAATAACAAACGGCCCCTCCCATTTTGGCCTCGAATTTCCCTTTTGTCTTGTGTGTGACGACAATGGAGCGTCGAAGAACAAGAACGAGTTCGCCTTTACGGAACGCTCGTTGCTTAACAAGTTTATCATAAGCCCTCACCATGTTCCGACGATATAGCTCCATATTTTGAACAGACTTAAGGCGGCCTTCTTCCATAGCGTCGAGTTCTTGGAATCGAAGTTAAATTTGCTCATCTTTTGTAATTTCCTCATGAACGGCAACCCGTAACGAGGGTAGTTGCACTTCAAGAGGCAAGACTCGCTTCACTCCCATAAACAAGAGAGTAAGGGGTAGCTTGTGTTGGGGTACGAACAGATGATGCGATACGCCCATAACGCTTCGAATAAGCGATCATGCCAATCTCTTTTATTTTTTGCGACCGTCTTTTTAAGTATTTTGCCAAGCGTCTTATTGAATGCTTCGGCTAGTCCATTTGCTTGAGGATAGTAACCGAGTGGAATAGTTCCACGTGATTTTATACTTTGCAATAAACCTTTGCATCTTGTTGGATTTGAAAGCTTTGGCATTGTCGGAGGTAATGCGGCGTGGGACTCCGAAGCGATATATGATATGTCGCTCTAAAAAGTTAATAACATTATCGGACTTCACCTCTCGTAGTGGTATAGCTTGAGCCCACTTAGAAAAATAATCGAGTGGCAGCAAGAATGAAGTGATGCCCCCTGGATGAGGGAGGTTCAATGGAGCCAATAACATCAATTCCCCAAGCATCAAATGGCCATGATGGGACCGTAGGATGTAGGGGAACCGGAGGTAAATGCTTGAAATTATCATAAATTTGACAAGTATGGCAAGACCTCGCACATTTGAGGCGATCTGTCATAATTGTTGGCCAATAATAGCCCATTAATTTTATACTATGATACATTTTTACACCGCTTTGATGGCCACCACACACACCATTGTGCCTTTCTTGTAGTATTTGATTGGCTTCTTCGCTTGAGACACATCGCAGAAGCATCTCTCGACCAAAACATCGCCGATACAATGTTCCGACTTTATAAATATATGACGGAAGGCGTTGTTGAAGGCGTCGCCTTTCTGCTGGATCATCGGGAAGTGTACCGTGGTTGAAATATTCAATGAATGGTTTACGCCAATCATCTTCTTCGACCGTCATGACCAAGACATGGTCGACTTCGTGTTCCTCCGGGACAAGATCCAACACGGCAGGAAGAAGCCACCTTTCTTCAATTTTTATTTGAGCGGGCTCCCTATTTGGGAGCACTAGCGCTGCTGCAAGTTTAGCCAAAGCATCAGCGAGAAGAATTTTTCCTCGCGGAATGTGAGAGATCTGAATATGATTAAACATTTGCATGAGCCGTTTGGCTGCATTATAGTATGGAACCAACTCGGGCTTACGCACCTCATATATATCATTAATTTATCGAATGATGAGTTGAGAATCACCATATGCTAGCAAATTCCGAATGTCCATGGAAAGTGCGAGAAGGAGACCAAAAATGAGGGCCTCATATTCACCTTCATTTTTTGAACACTCCTCCTTGAGAAGAGAGAAGGAATGGTAGATCGTTTCATCTCGCGGAGTCTTGAATACTAACCCTACCCCAGCTCTTCTCCTTTGCGTGCCATCTAGGGCAGTCTACGTGCCGGATGCTCCATCAAAATAAAGTTCCCAGGGAGACTCGACATCGGTTGTAAACACATCTTCATCGGGTAAGTCCACCACTAAAGGGGAATCATCCGGAACAGGATGAGCAGCTAGAAAGTCAGCCAAAGCTTGGCCTTTAATTGCCTTTTGTGGAACATAAGTAATATCAAATTCCATCATAATTACAGCCCATTTGCCAAGGTGTCCCATGAGGGCTGGTTGATTCAACACGTACCTTACTGAGTCTGCTCTTGCTATTAGTTGAATTTGATGCGCTAGCATGTAATGGCGCAACTTCTTCAAAGAAAAAACAAGTGCCAAGCACAATTTCTCTATTGGAGAGTAATTGTTTTCAGCTCCCACCAAGGTGCGGCTTAAGTAGTAACAAGCCACTTCCTTGCCTTCATCATTATGTTGTGCGAGAAGCGCGCCAATGGAAGCCGGCTGCGTTGCAATGTAAAGAATAAGAGGGCGACCTTTGATAGGTGCTGCCAAAGCTGGAGGATTAAGGAGGTACCTTTTTAAGCTATCAAGTGCATTTTGGCATTGTTCATCCCAATGAAACGGCACACCTTTTCTCATTAACCTTGTGAATGGCTGAGTGCGTCCGAGAGAGATTGGATATGAAACGTCGTATATAAGCTAGATGTCCCTGCAACGATTTAAGCTTGCTTAAATTCGAGGAGGAGGCATTTTAAGTATTGCATTTATTTTCTTAGGTTGTATTTCAATGCCTCTATTATGAACAATGAAGCCTAAAAACACACCTGATTTAACGGCAAAGGCGCATTTTAATGGGTTCATCTTTAATTGATGCTTTCACGGTCTATTAAAGACAACACGAAGATCCTCTTGATGGTCACGATGTTCTTTTGTCTTCACCACAATGTCATCAATGTAGCACTCCACCGATTGATGAATAAGATCATCAAGCACTATACTCATAGCACGTTGGTATGTTGCACCAGCATTCTTGAGCCCAAATGGCATGACTGTATAATAAAAATTTCCCTTAGGAGTGCAGAATGCGGCGTCCATGGCATCCTGCTCATTCATCTTGATTTGGTTATACCCAGAAAACCCGTCCATGAAGGACAAGGCACCATACCCTGTAGTAGAGTTAACCACCATCTCCGTGATGGGTATAGGAAAATCATCTTTAGGGCAAGCACGATTTAGGTCGCGAAAGTCCACACATATTCTTAATTGGCCACCTTTCTTCAATGTGGGTACAATATTAGCCAGCCATTGTGGATATTGA
Source organism: Chloris gayana (assembly GCA_031894775.1). Classification (NCBI taxonomy): domain Eukaryota; kingdom Viridiplantae; phylum Streptophyta; class Magnoliopsida; order Poales; family Poaceae; genus Chloris; species Chloris gayana. The sequence goes on along the minus strand of JAUNZO010000718.1, from coordinate 343,848 downwards.
ATTTCCTTGATGAAATCAGCAGCAATTAGCTTGTCTACTTCAGCAATAATATCATCTTGTAGTTCAGCCCGAAAGCGACGTGGTTGTTGCTTTACTGGCTGAAACATTGGGTCAATTGAGAGCTTATGTGTAGCAACGGAGGGGTCAAGCCCGGGCATTTCTTTATATGACCAAGCAAAACAATCCCGGAATTCCATAAGAAATTCACGATAATCTTCCCGCTCCTCGGGTGTAAGGCTTGCACTTACAAAGGTAACACGTGGATCTTCCTCGGTTCCCAGGTTGATCTCAACAAGTTCATCAATTGTGAGCTGACCGCCATCTTCTAATTGTGGAGGTGCAGGGGCAGCATCAAGCACTTCCCCTTGTTCCCCAATAGTCATAGCTTCGTGCACTCGTGACATGAGGTACTGTTCATCTCTCATTCCATGACGTGCATTGGCTGCGGCGTAAAAGGAACGCGGTTGATACAAAGCTGAATACGGAGCATTACTCTCTTCATTAGCATTCGAACTCTCTCTCGTCTTGTTCATTTGAGACGACACAAGTCATACGACACACCACTCGTCGTGAGTCGTTGAATTCATCATCTTCACTGGTAGAAGAATCATGATGAACATAGCCCAATCCGTACTTTGGTTGAGCCTTCTTCTTGTTCTTTCTGTTTGTTCTTCTTATTAGCCTTTCAGCTTGTTCCCACCACTCCTCACAAACAGCTGGAGGGGATGGTAACCTGTAATTGCGTTGGAGTTTAATTCCAGACTTTTGTAGCAAATTAGCTAACCTTGGGTCAGCTCTAATAGTATTCACTCGCCTCATCGGCACGAATATCAAATGTAGGTAACCTAATGACACGGTCACAAGGCAATACCTGTGGGGCTTTATAAAAAATCGTCGGATATGAGTAGCTATTGGGCTCTTGAACTACCCACACCTCTAGTGGTGCTGCTATGGACGTGTACATGGATGGCGGTTGTGCAAGCGCCTTCCCTTTCAATTCTTCAATTTCAGCAACCCTCTTCCGAACGTTTCCTTCAGGAAGGGTTTTATCTTCTTGGTCCGATGATATGAAACCCGTGGGGTTTATTCCCGATCTTTCGATGAGAGTAGAAGATAGTTCGATTGATGATGAAGTCGACGTTCACGGCCCGACTACAACAGCCCAAGGACGTTGCGCCTTAGCAACCGATACACCACCTCCAATGGTCGTCGTGATCTTGTGGTGCACGACAACCCGGCCACGAGGGCACTCGTCCTGCAAGCAATCGAGAACAAGCAAGAACAAGTGGAAACAAGCACTGAATTGCTAGATTAAATTAAAGGTTCACAATTGAAAATACAATATGGTGGGGTTCCGACGATGAATGGCAGGCGGAAAACGCGCGCTGCAGCAAGTAGCAATAGCTAACTCTAATCATCAAAACCCAAGTGTTCTTGGCGGCAGCCAAGGGGTATAAAAATGTGAAGGGACGACCACAGGGGTGCCGGAGTCGTCCTCCAACCCTAGGACGCGTCCTTAGTGGACTCAACTTGATACACGGCCCGTTGGGCCAAAACTGGACAGTTCTGATATCCTTGCACTTAAATGAAGATTACGGTCGACTCGGAGCAGATATAGACTTGATCTCGGATCCGTTGGAAAGTAGACTCCGTGATCTTTCCATGCTGTGCTTGAACACCCAAAACGGAGTCCGGACAAAGTCGTGGCAGCCATCAAAAGTCAGCCTTTTTCTGGAGTCCGAATCCAGCCAGCGCGAGTCCGTTTCCCTTTAGCTCCTGTCCATCGTTCCTAAGCAAAACAAGAGTGCAAACGTTTCCATGGTCTAAACAGGATTGAAAAGAGCCTAAGAGCGAACTCACTTGATTGTTCAATTGTCGAGCACGAGCACGCGTAATTGGTCCAGTAATAGGGTCCTGTGTAGGTATGGACGTATCGATGGTGTTGATGTCCTCATCATCCTCCCCTTCTTGCATTTGAGTCGTCCTCGACTCAAGCTCATCTTCTTCTCCCAAATAGGGCTTCAAATATGTAATGTTAAATGTGGAACTAACCCCAAAATCTGAAGGTAAATCAAGCTTATATGCATTCTCATTTATTTTCTCTAAAACTTTAAAAGGACCAGTCAGCTCTAGGCATTAATTTAGACTTTCTCAATTCATGAAACCTTTCTTTTCTCAAATGCAACCAAACCATGTCCCCTGGTTCAAAACTCAATTGTTTCCTACCTTTATCACTAGCAAGCTTATACTTTGCATTCATGAGCTCTATGTTTTCTTTAGTAGTTTCATGCAGTTTCAATATCAATTCAGCACGTTGCTTAGCATCAAAATTTAATTTTTCAGAAGATGGGATATGCATTAAATCAATAGGAGCACGAGGTAAAAATCCATAGACAATCTCAAATGGGCACATCTTTGTAGTAGAATGCAGCGAACGATTATAAGCAAATTCAATATGAGGCAAGCATTCTTCCCACATCTTAATATTCTTCTTTAAAATAGCCCGCAACATAGTAGATAAAGTCCTATTTACAACTTCTGTTTGGCCATCAGTTTGGGGATGACAAGTTGTGGAAAATAAAAGCTTAGTCCCCAATTTAGTCCACAAAGTTCTCCAAAAATAGGTAAGAAATTTAGTGTCCCTATCAGAAACTATGGTATTGGACACACCATGCAATCGAACAATTTCTCGAAAGAACAAATCAGCAATATGTGAAGCATCATCAGTTTTATGACACGGTATGAAATGTGCCATCTTAGAAAATCTATCCACCACAACAAAGATGCTATCACGTCCCTTCCTAGTGCTAGGCAATCCCAACACAAAATCCATTGATATATCCTCCCAAGGCACACTAGGAACAGGAAGAGGCATATACAAACCATGTGGATTTAATCGTGACTTAGCCTTTTGACATGTAGCGCAGCGAGCAACAAATCTCCCAACATCTTTTCTCATATGTGGCCAAAAGAAATGAGCAGCAAGTATGTCATGTGTCTTTTTTGCCCCAAAATGTCCCATCAAACCACCTCCATGCGCTTCCTGTAACAACAACGAACGAACAGAGCTAGCTGGAATGCATAGCTTGTTAGCTCTAAAAACAAAACCATCGTGGAGGATGAATTTATTCCATGTTTTTCCACCCTCACAATGCAGCAACACATCTTTAAAATCAGCATCATGCATATATTGGTCTTTAATTGTTTCTAATCCAAAAATTTTATAGTCAAGTTGTGTCAACAAAGTATATCGTCTAGACAAAGCATCAGCAATGATATTCTCCTTCCCTTTCTTGTGTTTAATGATATAAGGAAAAGATTCAATAAATTCTACCCACTTTGCATGTCTACGGTTTAGTTTTCCTTGACTACGAATATGCTTTAAAGATTCATGATCAGAATGTATAACAAATTCTTTGGGCCACAAATAATGCTGCCAAGTTTCTAAAGTACGCACAAGAGCATATAATTCCTTATCATAAGTGGAATAATTCAGAACAGGTCCACTCAATTTCTCACTAAAATATGCAACAGGTTTGCCCTCTTGTAACAAAACACCACCTAATCCAATCCCACTTGCATCACATTCAAGCTCAAAAGTCTTATTGAAATCAGGAAGTTGGAGAAGAGATGCATGTGTCAACTTATCTTTTAACATGTTAAAGGCATTCTCTTGTGCTGGGCCCCAAGAGAAAGGTACTCCCTTCTTTTTAAGCTCATTCAAAGGTGCAGCAATGGTGCTGAAATCACGCACAAAACGGCGATAGAATCCAGCTAGACCCAAAAACTCCGCACTTGTGTGAGAGTCTTTGGAACAGGCCAGCCTTGTATCGCCTCCACCTTGGCTTGATCAACTTCAATTCCTCGTGGAGTAACAACATAGCCAAGAAAAGAAACTCGATCCGTGCAAAAGGTGCACTTGTCAAGGTTACCAAATAAACGTGCATTACGTAAAGCATCAAAAACAACACGTAAATGATCAAGATGTTCATCCAAAGACTTGCTGTAAATCAATATGTCATCAAAATAGACCACCACAAATTTTCCAATAAAAACACGCAAAACTTCATTCATCAACCTCATGAAAGTACTAGGTGCATTAGTTAATCCAAAAGGCATCACTAACCACTCATATAAACCGAACTTAGTTTTGAAAGCTGTTTTCCATTCATCTCCCAATTTCATGCGAATCTAGTGGTACCCACTACGCAAATCCACCTTAGAAAACACAACAGCACCACTCAATTCATCAAGCATATCATCTAGACGTGGAATAGGGTGACGATATCGAATGGTGATATTGTTAATAGCTCTACAATCCACACACATACGCCATGTTCCATCTTTCTTAGGTACTAAAATTACCGGAACAGCACAAGGACTAAGAGACTCACGTACATAACCTTTATCAAGTAATTCTTACACTTGTCACTGAATCTCCTTTGTTTCTTCAGGGTTGGTTCTATATGGTGCACGATTGGGCAATGAAGCACCGGGAATGAGGTCAATTTGGTGCTCAATTCCTCGCAAAGGGGGTAGCCCCGGTGGTATTTCACTAGGAAACACATCAGAATACTCTTGCAAAATGTTAGACACAATAGGAGGCAAAGAATGATGCATATCATGAAGTGAAAACAACGCATCTTTGCATACCAAAGCATATGACACAGAAGTGGAGGCAATCAATTTGTGAATAGAACATTTGGTAGCAAGCATGCAACCTCCCTTCAAAGTTATTTCATTTTTGTTTTTGAAATCAGATTTAGTAGCATTGTGATTTTCACTTTTAGCTTGGTCCTGTGATTTCATTTTTCTAGCTCTAGCAACATCATCATGCGCAATAACCTCAGGAGACATAGGATGCAGTACTATTTTCTTATCATGGTACATAAATGAATATTGATTTGATCTACCATGATGCATTGAATCTCTATCATATTGCCATGGTCTACCTAGCAGAATATTACATGCTTGCATTGGTACTACATCACATTCAACAACGTCACGACATGATCCAATAGTGAAATTAATTCGCACCAATTTTGTTACCTTTGCCTTACCACTATTGTTCAGCCATTGGATGTAATATGGATGTGGATGGGGCTTGGTCGTAAGAGAAAGCTTCTCCACCATCTCATTGCTCGCCAAGTTGTTGCAGCTACCACCATCAATGATCATGCGACAGGAACGCTCTTTAATTACACACTTTGTTTGAAACAATGTGTGTCGCTGATTTTGCTCCGCTTTCTCCATTTGTGCACTCAACACACGTTGCACAATAAGGCTATCATAGTGTGCTGCTTCCTCGGCGCCAATATGCTCCTCTATGTGCCCCTCATTACCTGCATTGTCAGCTGCAAGCAAAGCAAGTGTATCTTCATCGAAATCACTAGCAGAACTATACTCACCATTATCCTTGACAACCAAAACTCGTTTGCTTGGACAGTCTCGAATCACGTGTCCAAAGCCCTTGCACCTATGACATTGAACTTCCCAAGTTCTACCTGTAGATGCAACTGAAGAAGCACTGTCGGTAGGCTTGGCGGAAGCCTTCGTTGCTATAATGGAGGGAGGAGGACGTGGCTTGTTGGCTGCTGAAGGTATTGTCCGAGCTGAGGAGGAGGGTGGAGGTGGTGCACGTGCACTCGGGGAAGTATTGGTGCGTGGCTGCCACGAAATATTCTTCCCTACAGAAATGTTAGCCTTGAAACTTGTCTGCCGTCCCTGCACTTCCCTTTTAGCTTTACAAGCAATATGAAACAAACTTGTGAGGTCAGTATAATCTTTATATTGCACAATATCATAAATCTCTCTATTTAACCCACCCACAAATCTAGCCATAGCAAATTCGTCACCCTCCTGCAAATTACAACGAAGCATGCCCATTTGCATTTCCTGGTAATATTCTTCTACACTTTTAGTTCCTTGTCTCAAAACTTGCAACCTATTTAACAGATCACGTGCATAGTATGAAGGTACAAATCTACCTGATGAGGACATCACTCATACAGATACAACCAACACTCCCTCATTTGATATTCATGGTCCAATCATGAGAGCTCAAGCACGAATTTGGAATTTATCGGTGAGCTCGTTATTAATGCCTTCCTTATACAGTTTTGAGAATAAAATACTACCTAATGATTTAATTATTGTTAGGAACCATGGAGATGATGAGGATATGGCTATAGAGGTGCTCAAAGGCGTGTAGGGCCGGCCATGTATTGCAAATCAAGTGGGAGGCCCAATCAAAGTCGATTTCGGATCCGATTCGGACTCCAGGACCAGTCCGCACTAAAACGGACGCCCAGATCGCATACGGGCTCGGTTTTGGACGTTCTACATATGGTTGGAAAGATAAGAAGATCACCTTTCCAATGGCGCCGGTTTGAGGTCCAAATTCGTTCGGAGTCGATGGGAATCGTCAAAACAATTTGACGGACAGAATCTGTCTCGGTGCTGAGTCACCATTATATCGCTATTGGGCTTTGTATCTAGTTGGGCCCAATAGGGGCGCGTCCTAGGGTTGGAGGACGACCCCCACCATGTCTTGGTCGTCCTCTCCCCTTCTCTTATACTCCCATAGCCGCCACAAACAGATGGGGGTTTTGTTTTGTTAGTTTAGTCATTGCTACTACCTTGTAGACGCATGCGTCGGCTAGACCATCCGTTCTACTTCATTCAGAACCCCACCTTTGTGAATTGAGTTACTTGTTTATCTTGTTCTTGCTTGTTCTTCGATTGCTTGCACGAATTACCCTCGTGGTTTGGTTGATCGTGCTCCACAAGATCGTGATTAACCGCTAGAGTTGGTGTATCGGTTGCTAAGGCGCATCCTTGTTAGCTGTAGCCGGGCCGTGAACGTCTCTCCAGTCCAAATCGAAGTTATCCCCTCTCATCGAAAGATCGGGCAACACCCGTGTACTTATCAGTTGGTAATCAGAGCAAGGTTCATCGGTGAGAGATTTCTTGTTCCTCCCTGAATTTTTTTCTCTCCTATAGTCCAAAAACAGCCACACAAAAAAAACAACATACATCAGATTTCCATTTTCCTAAAAACACTTTGAGCCTTTTACTAGTACTGATTAGTAGGGCTTGTTGAGTCCTTGGTTGCTTCGGTTTGTGTCGAGTTGCTGGTCTTAGTTTTAGTCTTTTAGAGTTTCAAGTTCTTGTCACGTTTTGTCACTTTTCGGGCTGCAAAACAGAACCGAATTATAACAGCCACCACAGTTGCATACGGACTCCGTTCGGGGTGTGTCTAGTACTTCATAGAAAGCTTATCGAGTCTACTTTCCAACGGATCCAACCTCACGTTCATACCTGTTCAGAGTTACCCACAATCATCGATTTCATACAGACACATTTTCTGTACCGATATACTCATACTCTCTCCGGAAAAAGCGTGTGTGATTTATTGTTTTCATTTTGTTTCCATTGTATCAAATCTATTATTGAGTCTCCCTGAAAATAAAAAAAGAGAGAAGAGAGAACAAAGTAGAAAAAAAAAGAAGAAAAAAAGGAAGAAAGAAAGAAGGAAAAACAAAGAAAGGGGTTGAATTTTGTGTTTGTTCTTTGTTCTCGGGTGGTGCTTGTGACTTCCTTTGTGTCTAGGCTCGCGTCTCTAGCATGGTCTAGGCTAGGACCAGCATAGTACCGCCGTCGAATCATTACTCAGCTCGCTTTTATTCTAATGTGGTACTAGTATTTTTTTCCCTTGTGCATTACTTTCAGCCCACCTACAGCTCCACATATCCAACAGCTTGACAGGTTTGTTGTTGCTGCACCGATACATTCTTTCCACGGTTGCCGAGTTGTTGGTTGCCATCACCTCCTGTTGAGCAAGGTAAGAACTTGTAAGAGCTTGTTTGAACAAGTTGCAATTGAGGAAATTACACCAGCCACGTCATAGTGCTTGATATATAGGAGCATACATATTGTGTGTGTTTCTTGTTTTCATCTAATCATTGCAGGTGATACGGAGCTTCTTGAGATGACACAAGTGCAGCCTCACATTCAGGACATCATTCAACCCTTGCCTTCATATGATGGTGAGTTTTTGAATCCTAGAGCATATATTGATTGGGAGCTAAAGTTAGAGAGTGAGTTTGATGAGCATGATCTTTCCGAGGAACAAAAGGTTTATATTGCTTCTAATATATTGACTAAAGATGCTTTGTATGAATGGAATCGTATTTGTAGGCGGTACAAAGTTCCATAATCATGGCATGACTTCAAACTTCATTTTAGAGATGCTTTCATTCCTGAATATTATGCTGATCGTTTGATTAAAAAATTAGACAACTTGAACCAAGGTAGTAGTAGTGTGAAAGAATATTATTGTTTTTTAAGATTTGTGTCATACTTGGTGGTCTAGATGAATGCTACAAAGACATAACAAGTAGGTTCATGAGAGGACTCAACTTTGAAATTCAATCCATGCTGAAATCTAAAAATTATACCCACCTATCTCTCATGTATTTGCTTGCTCGTGAAGCTGAAAATCAGATTTTAATGTCTTCTACTACTTGTGAAACCGACATGATGTCCACTTTCCCATGTTCCGCGATGACTAACTTTGGGCAGGATAATAGTTATTTGGTGGAAGACAAATCAAAGGAAGATAGTGAAAAAGGTATTTCTATTTGTACTGAAATTGACCAAGTGAATAAAGGGGCACATGAGTTAATTGTGGCTGCATGTGATCCTAATGCTTTGGCGCTGAATTTGTCCACGTCTTATGCTAGTTTAGAGCAATCCTTAGTGGAATCTCCTGCTGAATTTCCTTTGTTACAAGATTCTAAAATAGTTGCTTGTGACAAAGAAGAGTTGTGTGATCATGCTTCACTTATATCTACAACACAACTAATGCATGGGCATGAGAATTATATTCTTGATGATAAACTTGCTAAAATAAGACAGGTTCATTGCATTAACGAGTGAGAAAGATGAGTTGAAATTCATATCTTCTCAAAATTGTTTAGGTTATATTGAATTTGATAGTCCTTTTGACCTGAATAGTTTGGAGACTGAATTATTTTTGAAATCTGGTTTGCTATATCTTGATTATTGCTCGTTTCATGCAATTGGCAAATATGATGAAAATGATAAGTTCATGGTGCATAGGGTATATATCTGTTCAGATTTGACAACACTTTTAATGAAGCCCTCAAGTAATCAAATGATGACTTGCATTGAAGCTAACAACACCATATCTAGTTTCTCTTCTATTGATTATAAGTTGCAGGTCAAACTTCAAGAAGGGGAGCAATTCTTGTTGCGATCTGAATTAGTGAAAGTTCGAGAATCATATTTGAAAGAGCATAATCCCTCTATTTGCATGAACTTCAACCACGACGCCAAACCGAGGATGGTTTGCAGCCAAGAAGGGGAGAATGATGAGGACATCACTCGTACGAGATACAACCAACACTCCCTCATTTGATATTCATGGTCCAATCATGAGAGCTCAAGCGCGAATTTGGAATTTATCGGTGAGATCGTTATTAATGCCTTCCTTATACGGTTTTGAGAATAAAATACTACCTAATGATTTAATTATTGTTAGGAACCATGGAGATGATGAGGATATGGCTAGAGAGGTGCTCAAAGGCGTGTAGGGCCGGACATGTATTGCAAATCAAGTGGGAGGCCCAATCAAAGTCGATTTCGGATCCGATTCGGACTCCAGGACCAGTCCGCACTAAAACGGACGCCCGGATCGCATACGGGCTCGGTTTTGGACGTTCTACATATGGTTGGAAAGATAAGAAGATCACCTTTCCAATGGCGCCGGTTTGAGGTCCAAATTTTTCGGAGTCGACGGGAATCGTTGAAACAATTTGACGGACAGAATCTGTCTCGGTGCTCGAGTCACCGTTATATCGCTATTGGGCTTTGTATCTAGTTGGGCCCAATAGGGGCGCGTCCTAGGGTTGGAGGACGACCCCCACCATGTCTTGGTCGTCCTCTCCCCTTCTCTTATACTCCCATAGCCGCCACAAACAGATGGGGGTTTTGTTTGTTAGTTTAGTCATTGCTACTACCTTGTAGACGCATCCGTCGGCTAGACCATCCGTTCTACTTCATTCGAACCCCACCTTTGTGAGTTGAGTTACTTGTTTATCTTGTTCTTGCTTGTTCTTCGATTGCTTGCAGGAATTACCCTCCTGGTTTGGTTGATCGTGCTCCACAAGATCGTGATTAACCGCTGGAGTTGGTGTATCGGTTGCTAAGGCGCATCCTTGTTAGCTGTAGTCGGGTCGTGAACGTCTCTCCAGTCCAAATCGAAGTTATCCCCTCTCATCGAAAGATCGGGCAACACCTGTGTACTTATCACTACCCCGCATGACCCGTTTCAAAGCTTCCCAAGTCTCGTGGTATGTTATTAGGATTTTTCTTGCCATGTTCTATCCACCAAACAGAAGCAAAATCACTGAATTCACTAGTAGCAGCCCTAACTCTAGCGTTCTCGGGAAATTCATGACAAGCAAACTTTTGATCAACAGCTATCTCCCAAGTAATGTATGCATCAGGATCATATTTACCATCAAAACGAGGTATCTTAAATTTGATCTTAGAAAACGCATCATCATTACGTATCTCACGACGACGGTGACCACCCATACCTCGACGATTACGATGTAGTCGACGGCGAGCATGAGCGTCGGGATCATTGAGCTCACTATCAGCAACATAGTTTTCACCCCGGCTTGTCCTCAACTTCTTCCTCGTCATCTTCACGCCTCTTATCCTCTTGTCGCTGATTGCTGCCCTTAGCCATGAGGTCGTCGAAACGCCTCAATACAGCAGCAAGGCTTGCATCCATACGAGTAATGGATGACTCCATGGTCCCAAGCTTGGTGTTGGTGTTGATCATAGAAGTCTCTAACTGCCCAAGCTTCTCATTTGTCACCTGCAAATCTCCATCCAATCACTTCCGTGTGCATCTTCACCTTACGCTCAAAGTACCCTATGATGCCCTTGGTGCGTGGAGAATGTCCATCCAGGACTTATTCATCGAGACCACGACATGGTTAGGTGCACAAGATCAAACAAATAGAGAGCAAGTGAAGAAACAAAAAACGAGCCCCTATAGTACTAGAATGTAGCTAATGCAAGGCTCTCACTCTCAAGCTGAACCAGAAGCTCTTACCAATTCTCACCTTGCTCAACAGGAGGGGACGGCAACCAACAAGTCGAGCAACCTAGGAGTAAGTGTATCGGTGCCACGGCAACAAACCCTGTCAAGCTGTAGTCGAGTATCTAGAGCTGTAGGTGGGCTGAAAGTAATGCACAAGGAAGTACTAGTACCACGTTAGTTATAAAAAGCAAGCTGAATAATCGTTCAACGGTGGTACCTTGCTGGTCCTAAGCTAGACTGTGTTGAGACGCGAGCCTAGACACAAAGGAAAGCCACAAAGTACCAGCGAACTAAGAACAAGCAGCAAAGAGCACCGCTTTTTTTTCTCTCTCTCTCTTTTTTTCCTTTTTTTTATTTTTTTCCTTTTTTCTCTTTTTTTTAACTCACAAACAGATTATATGAACAAACGACTTCAAATGATCAAGTCTCCACACAAACTTTTTTTTAGAGAGAGGGAGGGGTAATTTTTTTTCTCTCTCTCTCTCTCTCTAGAGTAAGGCCCAACTCGAATATGTAGGATATGTGTGTGCTAAATGCGGGGTGTGGAGTGGTCGAGCACAAATAACAAGCCGCGTACCAGCAGGTATTAGACCTGGATAGAGAAAAAATTTTTTGACTCGGTTACGGACTATATTCAACTCAGGTTGTCACGAAACCTCATTCACGTGTTCTCCACTCGGATTCAACACAACTATAGGACTGACTTTAGCAACAGATTTTCAGACTTGATTCCAAATACCATTGGGTTGGACTCGATGAAGACCGGCGAAACGAGGAATAAGAGTGGCAAAGTGTGTTACGAACTCGAAACTCTAAACGACTAAACTTATGACCAACAAATCGACGCAACCGCTGCAACCGAAAACTCAACAAGCCCTAACTAAGAAGTACTAGTAATGGCTCAAAGAGTCTATGGGATTGTTGGAACTAATCTCCCATATATATATGTATTTTTTTTGGCTTTTGTGGGGTGATTGGAAATAAAAAAAACAAAGGAGAAGAGGGGATCTCTCACCGATAAACCTTGCTCGATTGCCAATCGATATGAAACCCGTGGGGTTTATTCCCGATCTTTCGATGAGAGTAGAAGATAGTTCGATTGATGATGAAGTCGACGTTCACGGCCCGACTACAGCAGCCCAAGGACGTTGCGCCTTAGCAACCGATACACCGCCTCCAATGGTCGTCGTGATCTTGTGGTGCACGACAACCCGGCCACGAGGGCACTCGTCCTGCAAGCAATCGAGAACAAGCAAGAACAAGTGGAAACAAGCACTGAATTGCTAGATTAAATTAAAGGTTCACAATTGAAAACACAATATGGTGGGGTTCCGAAGATGAATGGCGAGGCGGAAAACGCGCACTGCAGCAAGTAGCAATAGCTAACTCTAATCAACAAAACCCAAGTGTTCTTGGCGGCGGCCAAGGGGTATAAAAACGTGAAGGGATGACCACACGGGTGCCGGAGTCGTCCTCCAACCCTAGGACGCGTCCTTAGTGGACTCAACTTGATACACGGCCCGTTGGGCCAAAACTGGATAGTTCTGATATCCTTGCACTTAAATGAAGATTGCGGTCGACTCAGAGCAGATATAGACTTGATCTCGGATCCGTTGGAAAGTAGACTCTGTGATCTTTCCATGCTGTGCTTGAACACCCAAAACGGAGTCCGGACGAAGTCATGGCAGCCATCAAAAGTCAGCCTTTTTCTGGAGTCCGAATCCAGCCAGCGCGAGTCTGTTTCCCTTTAGCTTCTGTCCATCGTTCCTAAGCAAAACAAGAGTGCAAACGTTTCCATGGTCTAAACAGGATTGAAAAGAGCATAAGAGCGAACTCACTTGATTGTTCAATTGTCGAGCACGAGCACGCGTAATTGGTTCGTTGTGTAGGTATGGACGTATCGATTGTGCTGATGTCCTCATCATCCGAGCTCGTAGTAGTTTGTAGCATGAGGGGCCGTGACGGATTATTATTGGACGTGAGGAGCTTAGGAGCTCTCCGAGCGCCTGTAGAATTAGAAATTGTTAGGTCATCATTTGGGGAAGACGCTAGTACAGGTATCCCTGATTTTTCCGTGGGTTCCGTAATAACAGACCTTAATAAAATCGGGGCGGAAGATGGAACTTCCGCCCCTAATAATAGAAGAGGTGTTGTAGCAGCAGAGGACGAAGACGTAGACGTTCCTTGGTCACTTGATGGGGTGGCATTACGGGTAATCGCCGCCGATGGCCTCCCACGTCGCTTTTGTTCCTCCTTCTTTCGAGCTCGCCTAGCTGAATGGGGTCTAAAAAGACCATCCAAATCTGATGATGGTGTGGAGCCCGAAGTGACGATAATATCGGCAGGAGTTGTTCCTCGCCCTTGTTCAACATATGACTCGCTGCTCGAGAAATAATATTTCGCATCGGCATGATTTGACTCATGAATGGTGTAGGGCATGGGATTAGCCGCTATCCGGTGTTGTTCACCTCTACTATCGAGGAACTTTAAACATTGATGTAGTGTCGAGGGGACTACGTGATACTTATGTATCCATGGTCGACCCAAGAGTGCGGAGTATGATGTATTTGAATCAATGACAAAGAATCGTGCCTTGAAGCTGAATGTTGACATTTGTATCTTCACGGTAATGGAGCCAAGGGCGGATGTCCCTTGATTGTTAAACCCACAAATCACCACCTCGGTAGGATCGAGGTCATCTACGAGTGAATCCCGCCCTTGTAAGACTTCGGATCGGCAAGATGTTCACCGCGGATCCCGGATCGATAAGTATACGCCGCAAGTGAGCAGCGGCAATGTTTCCTTCTATGTAGAGTGGACGATTATGATCATCGTATTCCACTACTTTATCTTCCTCGGAGAATGTGATATGATTAGCATCCAATGAGTTACATAGCAAATTATGTTTTGCCATGTCTATCTCATATACTTCGGCTTTTGTAATGCTTCAATGAGCTCTTGACGAAGCTCGGGGACTAACGGAAGAGCGTCGTATACACTTAACAACGCAGGAATGCGCTTTAGGTGTGCGACCACGTTATAATCCACTTTTGGTAGAGTATCACCGTTACCCACTCGGTGGGATTCCCGCATCACTTGAGAATTTGCCTTCACGTGCGCTTCTTTATCTTTTGAATTCTTCTGCGGTTGAGTCTTCAAAATTTCTGGCAAGGCCTTACCGCTTCGTAGATTCATATTAACCTCCTCCTTCTTTAAATTAGATGAGGAAGTATCTCGCTTGGAATGTCTCGACCTCTAAAGGGGTTAACTCTCCATCGGAGCCGGAGCTCGTTTGATCTTTATATTGGAGGATCACATTGCACTCCTCTCTTGAGTCCTCTTTTTCTTGAAACCGTTGCCCCCGGTTCCGAGGCATGTATTGTGCGAGTGTTGGAAGAGCTCGACCAGGTCGTGGAAATTGTTCATCTCCTTCATACCTAGGGACGAATCTTTGTGGTAACCGACGTCGACTTGGATTATACTGCCTATTTGGCATAAAATCTCTAGCATATGTCGGAGCATGCCTAGTTTCATGTTGTCGAAACCCTCTTGTCGGTGGCCTATGACGTCCGACCGTGTGCCATTGATTAGCATTGGTCATTGGAGTGTCTTCGAAAGCTGCCCCTTAGTGAATTCTTGCTCCACTTGTGATAATGGGACCCACTCTCCCTCTTCTTCAATGGAATTCCGAGAACATGGTGTGATGGTTACCATGTTGACGGCATGAAAATCTGGATTAACAAGCATCGGTCGGAGTGCCAACCTTTTCTCATCGATGGCTCGTTGCAGCCATTCTTTAAAAACAATACAATCCTCGATAACATGCCCAACATAACGATGATATGGGCGATAAAGGAGATTGTCAGTCATGCCAACTTGATCCGGTCTTCTAGGCTCCGGCTATTTCATATGATTATGTTCCACCACCCGATTAAAGAAGCCTTTAACCATTGCTCGTTTAAAAATGTATTGCTTTTTAAGCAACTCTTGCATAGAGGGGCGTTGCCTATTTCCTGAGGCTTCGCTTCTTGCACCTAAAATAGGTACGTTGTTTTGTTGTGTGGAGGAACCCACTCTCGTCGTGTTTGCTTCGACTCGTCTTGGGCTTGCTATTATTATTATTATTTGGCTTCGACGTAGCATTGAACCTCTTTGTGTTGTCGGAGATGCTAGCATTTTTGTAAAGCTCCATTATTTGCGGGGACTTCTCAAATTCTATCTTGGTTGCGGCCACCGCCGAGCTAAGAGAGCTAAAGTCTTTTGGTTCGCGTCGTGATACCTCAAGCGACCAATGTTGTTGCATGCCATGGATGCACATACTAACAGACCTCTTGTGGATGCATCTCGCGTTCGAGTCGGACGTAGGCTGTTACGGAAGCGAAGCACGTAGTCATCGATCTTCTCATCTCGTTTTTGCCTCACTTACAGCAACTCAACAATGGAGAAGTCCTTCTTCATAGACACAAAGTGGGAATTAAACAACTCATTCATTGTTTTCCGATCGGGTATGGAGCCAACCGGCAAGCGATCGTACCAATGAAAGGCTGCACCGATCAATGAGCCGGAGAATTGTCGTAATAAAAGAGAAGGGATGCGAGCTGTGTCACCGCACATGGCCACAAAATATGCCAAGTGTTCTCTTGCGTCGCCGATACTATCAAACGAGGCAAAATTTCGGTGGGTGCCATCCCGACGGGAAGGGCACTAAATCATGCCAAGCCTCATATGGCTTATCGAGCTCGCTTTCGAAGTTTGCGGGCCCCGATTAATATTCATTTGTTTCATCTTCCTGTCAACTAGGTGATCAATAATATCTTGATAACCTTTCAATGTGTTTGGGGAAGGCCCAACATTGTTCGCCGTCGTATGCTGATTTGGAAATATTAGGAGATTGCCCCCTGTTCTATTTAAGTTTGGATCATTTTCCAACTCTTCCAATTGAGGGTCCCCCTCCGCCGTAGGTATGTTGGGGATGCCACCCGCTGCACCTTTAAAAATCTCAACAAGTTGATTGACTTGTGCAGCGATGTCGTCTATTTGTTGTTGTTGTTGCGGATGCATCATTTAGGTTGTCTTCTTCGGTGTCATTATCCGACACTATAGAGTGCGCAAGGGCCGGAGTAGTGAGGGGAATCGGGATGTTCCTCTAGTGATGCACTAGAATCTCCATCCGACTCTTCTTCATCGGACTCTTCAAGATCGGTGAGAGGTGGAGTTCCCGCCACTCTTTTTGAGGCTATCGACTTCAAACGTGTGTCAACACCTCGAGTCGTAGATTTCTTTGATGTGATGGGGAGGCATGAAGTGGACGAAGATGCTCGTTGCTTGTGTCCCTCATCTTGCTCATTAGGTCCTTTAAACCAATCACGGACCCTCTCTAGATTAGGAAGTAGTCCTCGTTTGGAGAAATTTGCCTTGGGATTAGGGAGTATTTCTTCATCGGAGGGATAAGAAAAATCATGAGAAACCGGTGGCGGCACCCAATTAGACCTCTTTCCTTCACCAGGAGAAAGGGTTGACGAGTACCACATATAACCGTATCGTTATCATTAGCATCATTCATCTCCACGTCATCTTTTTGGGCAGGAGACGTAGTGAACCGCCCCGCTTGCATTCCGGGATGCCTCTTCATTCTCTTGCCCATTCGCTAGTGGGAGATTATTAGGCTGGACTTCAGGAGGCTCATCCTCCTTCACGAAGTCAAAGCTCGTGACGCGGTTTTCGTCACCTTTTCAGGAGCAATTTCCATGGTAACATCTTGTTTAACAGCTCCAACTTCATCTTGCGATGTCGCTTGCTGTGTATTTTCTCGGAAATTTCGACGCTTAGGTACAAGGCGTTCCACCAAATACCTATACCTCTCATTTTCTTTTATGGTGGGGGAGAGACGCAATGTTATTTTGTCATAAAATGGATGGACTCGGCCTTACGGTCGCACCCGAACATGCACATGGCTCAACACCAATTCTTGTAATTCTTCGTACATGGCGCGTCGATTGCTTCGCCGATTATCACGCTTGCGCTTGTTTGCTAACGCAGCGGGATGAACCGTTGACGTAATTGCTGGGGTAGGCAGCAACGGCGGATTATCTTGAGGACCCAAGGAAGGTGCACCCTGAGCTGGTACACCTATTGGGTGTTGTGCGTGTTGTGGTGGGGGTAGTCCATGGACTTCTTGTCTCGGACCTGCAGATGATGGAGCCACGGGGTGCTCCCGGTAGTCACCACTCGTAACGGTGTCGTTCTTGATTTGGCGAGACCGACCGCCATTCTCTACGTACTCGGGGAGTAAAGCGCGGCGGCGACAACGGCTGCCTTTGCCTACTAGAGGAACTGTGTGGGGAGTCTCTCCTATGGGAGAGAGTTCTTCGGTCATATTGAGGCCGATAGCTTGAGGTATGATGCCTCTCACTAGCTCTCCCAGCACGATTCAGCCTCGTAGTTATAATGGCCTTGCGCTCGGTATGTGGACCTGCCCCCAGCCCGTACATATTGTTTAGGCCTACGAGTAGGGTAGGGATAACTCGACCTGCCCCTAGCTCGTGTTGTAGTCTCACGACCTTGGAGTTGTTGCTCAAGTACTCTCATTTGAGCTTGTAACTCGTTGGAACTCGATGTTGAAGCTGATTGGTATGAGGTGCCGGGACTTCATTAGGAAGTGCCGCGAACTTATTTTTCTCGGTGTTATCACCGATCGTAATGTGATTGATCGATACTAACATGGCAGGTTGGAACCGGTTGCGCCCATCGGACGCGGACGAGTTGCAGCCTAGGAAGCGAGCCGGACGCTTTAGAGTGCGGGTCCAAAACTCGTTCATTATGGCTTCCCTTATGCGCTTCTTTAATTCATGAGAGCGTCGTTCCTTTAAGGACAGCACGTATGGAGTAGTCACGAGGTCCGAATAGCCATATGATTCTTCGATTGATGCTTCTTGAGCAGCATACTCACTCGGTGCAGCATGCAACTTCTTTATTTGGCTTCTCTTCCTCCATAATTACGGAGGGTATTAGCATTGCCCCCGGATCGGGCTTTAAGCACCGATAGGGTCAACTTGTAGGCGGCGTTGTGAAGCTTATCTAGCACTTCAGTAGTGTCCATCTTCACAGCTGGGGTCTTCTCGGGATTCTTCGGAAGTTCACGAGCCTCCGAAATAGCCACTTTCATTTGCTCTCTCGCCTTTGCAGGTTTGTCCGTTTGGACGCGAGGTCGGGCGGTGTCTTCGATACGATGGTAGTAGGTCTTGCCTTCATACTCGAGCACCTGCGACGGGCGGCGTTGTCCCGAAGTGGAACAAGCAAGGAGCAGCACCAAACTTCATGGCTTCATCAGCGGAGATGGCGGGGAAGGACTCTCCTGCGTGAGGGAATCCTTCGATTAGTTAACCGTATAAATTAGACTGAATTCATACATATTTTAAATCACACATGTGCAATATAGAATAACATGGTGGTATTCACCACGACACAATTAGGCCGGGTTTCTTGCCCCCTGTTCCCTTTTTTTTCACTCATAACAGAAGTATTATGCCCACTAAAAAAAATAATGGCGCATAGTTTTCTATCTCCTTTTTTTTTCTTTAGGAGCCAACGCTAGTAAAGAGCTTCTTGCTTCGTAGTGTGACAAGAAACTACGAGTATTAGCGATAGTTGACACGTGCATGTGGAGCCATTTTCTACAGCAATGCAACATGCAGGGTTGACTTTCGCCAAGCCTTTTTAATCATGTCTTAGCGAGTATCATCATCCAAGTCAACTTAAGGATGAATAAGCGTTGAAGAATTAATGACGACCGTTGGAGCGCAGCGAAGATGGGAGGAGAATCGGGTCCCATCGGGCGTGCCATTTTGTTCATGAAAACAAAATGAAGACAAAATGCTGAAAGTACACATACAAAACGTGTAGCGAGGAACCAAATATTTCATTAATAATCATATTACAAAATACATGGTTCCCATGACTTTGTCTCTTCTGCGTCATTGCATAAGGAGATATCTAACTGGAGAAATTGCGTAGTTCGCCGATTCCCGGGCCTTATAGGGCACGGCCGGTTAATTACATCTATAGAGCTAGTCTATAGAACACCTCCAATTAAGCTGCGCGTAGTGGTCGTCTCTTCATATAAAGTGTAGCTTGTTCATATACAAGCTACATGCGGAAACGCACATGATGAGGGTGGCTTTGGTATTGCCAAAAACTCGATCACAAACCGTGCCATCGTCACGTCGAATATAAACGGTGTAGATGTTAATGAAGGGGATGACTTTTGCCTCGTCGGTGCCCGATCATGTATACGCCAATCTTCATTAAACCGAACGAAAAGGGTTGTCTTTGCCTCGTCGGTACCGACAACAATATGTTCGCTCCGTCTAGGAATGACATGTCGGTGGAGTATGACTTTGATTTTGTCATTACTTAACCAAAATTTATTGTAACCTTGTTGGTACTAAACATCTATTAACTATTCATATGGACGCTCCACTACATAGCATCACAACATGAAGCAAGAAGAATTTTGTCGAGCCTTTCGGCGTCACTAATCTCATTGACAATATGAGATTGTTTATAGGGAGGCTATGTAGCACTTTAAACTCCCGTCTTTACAAAATGTCGAGCCTTTCGGCGTCACTAATCTCATTGACAATATGAGATTGTTTATAGGGAGGCTATGTAGCACTTGAAACTCCCGTCTTTACAAAATGTCGAGCCTTTCGGCGTCTTTTCTTCTTGATCATGAATATCTAATCATACCGCATGATTCTTGCTCTCTTTGATGGAATCTTGACTTTGGCCGAAGTTTCGTGCCTATTTCCCAAAGGATGATAGGTGTCTTCTGTTTATCTTGTATGAAGTTTCGATCTTGAATGATCATGCATATGTACCAACGATGGAGTCAACGACGCCGGATAGATGACGAGCGTTCGTGATTGGATGAAGTTTCTCCGATTCATGGTAGCTCCGAAGCGCTACGGAAAACATAACAATGATTTGCTTGATTCATATGAAAACCAACTGCTCACCTTGAGTCATGTGCACGGGGAAAACGACGCCGGGCTCAAAGAAAGCCATCGGATGCAGCAAGGAACTCCGGCGTTGCAGCGGAGAACTTGAAGTTCGGT
Organism: Chloris gayana; assembly: GCA_031894775.1. Classification (NCBI taxonomy): domain Eukaryota; kingdom Viridiplantae; phylum Streptophyta; class Magnoliopsida; order Poales; family Poaceae; genus Chloris; species Chloris gayana. The sequence continues at coordinate 323,592 of JAUNZO010000718.1, read as the reverse complement.
GAAGTTTACGTCCGGAGCTCGGCGAAGTTTACGTGCGGAGCTCGACAAAGTTCGCGTGTTCCAACGTTGCAGCGGAGAACTTGAAGCTCGGGGAAGTTTACGTCCGGAGCTCGATGAAGTTTGCGCGGAGCTCGTGCGAGGCGTCCGCTGGCCTGGCGGCGTCACGGCGCATTGGCTTGGATGGCGGCGAGTTGCGGAGTTTTTCGGAACCGGCGGCGTGGTCGCGTGAGCTGTTTTTGGAACCCCTCGCACGTACAACCTTTGCTTGTTTATATAGGCCGGGATTAGGGCAATGAGTTGCAGGCAGCCTTCTACGTGCGCCGCCAGGAGTTCGTTCGGTGCTCGCTAGATACGCGGAACGCCGCTGCTTTTCTATTTGGATTGCAGAGATCAGGGCTCCGTCTCATGCCACGCCATTGTCGTGCTTGTGCCGCTTGGCTGAGTTGTAGGGCCGGCCTATGCCTCAGGCCCACACATCAATTTGACCGGCTCATGCGTATAAGAACTTCACGTACACACGACTAGGACACTTACCTAATCTCCCTCCGTGCTTATCACGCGTGGGAGTACTATTCTAGAAGCTTATCTCAAACTAGCTTTAACTTTGATAAAAGGATTTGCCTTCGCGGTATGCGCACGTACAAGTGCAAGCAAAAACAAGGCTTTAAAATGCACACATACGTGCCTGTCTCATATGCATGTATATTTGCTTCCTCACTGAGTTGTGGAGCCGGCATATGCGAAAGGCCCACTAATCAGTACGAGTAGTCTCCCAACACGTTATTTGGTTGAACTCCATGTTTATCATTACGTACGTGATTTTATCCCTAGCAGAATGGTTGCACGGCAATCATGCGAATGTGTCACGGACCAGAACCCACACCAGCTAGGCTATACGTGCATCCCGGCCCATCAGCTGCGGCCAATTACCCTAACCACATGATTAGGCTTATTATAAACTATACATATCCTAGGATTGTTTGGCCTCTTAGCTAGGCTGGTAACATTCGTGGATGATATCTTTACAAGCCCATTGAGACTTTGTATCTCTACTCATTATTTACTCATTTATTTGAATAAAAATACATCATCAAACAGCGACATGTCAATATCGATAAATGCAGGTGATGCAAAGGTATGGACGTACGATGCAATTGAATCGATGATGCAAATATGGTTCTTGAAGACATGTGCATAAAATATGAAGTTTATTTTAAAGAAAACCTATAATTTTATGTGACTTTCTTATGAGTTTCCAAAATAAAGCATGATTATATGCATAAAAATGGTTATGAAAACCTAACCTGCTCTTCTAACCTATTAATATAACAGGAAGGTGTGACATTAACTAATTAACATGCATTCCTAATTTGAATCTAAAAGCTGCGTAATTTATTTCTAAACAATTATACATGTTGCACAAATTAACTACCATCATGCACATGTCTAGAAACGAGACCAACAGATCACACTAGTAGATAGAGCAGGTCAACAGGAAGCTAACAAAGTTGGGTTTGCCCTTTTAGCATATATAGTTAATTAAATATGAGTTAAACATGGTTTTAGGTGAGTTGGTTTAGGGAGCTGGTTGACCTTCGATTAGGGTGTGTTCGTTTATTGGGGTCTAAACTTTATAGTTGTCACATCAAAAAGAATCTTACTATTTAGGAGTATTAAATAAAGTTTAATTATAAAATAAATTACAGGCCCTTAGACTAATTCATGAGACGAATCTAATGAGGTTAATTAAGTCATGATTAGAAGATAGTTACTGTAGCATCACTTTAGCAAAATATAGATTAATTAAGCTCATTGGATTCATCTCGAAAATTACCACAATCTGTCAAAAGGGTTTTGTCATTAAATTGACCGAAATATTCATAAATAATTAGATTCTCTTTGATGTGACTAAATTTTAGAGTGCAGGAAACGAATAGGGCCTTACTTGTACGTGCAGCCAAGAGAGAGATGATGGTTGACCTTCTACTAGTTGCACGTGCAGCCAAGACAAATGGTTGACCTTCTACCACGCATGTGATAAGTAATAGGTGTACCTGAAAATAACAAGCAACAAAATATAATTCTTATTTATAGAAAATTATTTAGTAATTAGCAAGGGATAGCTTTCACCTATTCATCATTATTCCAACTTGTTATATTCTGCTTCATTCACATATTTGAAAAGAGCACTCTCATTTATGCCATCATTCCTTAGAACATTAAAACAAGAATGGGATAGCACAATTTTGTTACCAATATTATAATTGACTAGAGCAAGGTAAGTATTCATGATAAGTACACAGGTGCTACCAGATCTTTCGATGAGAGGGGATAACTTCGATTTAGACCGGAGAGACGTTCACGGCCCGACTACGGCCAACAAGGATGCGCCTTAGCAACCGATACACCAACCGATACCCAAAATAAAATCCATTGATATGTCTTCCCAAGGAACATTTGGAATGGGTAATGGAGTATATAATCCATGAGGGTTAAGACGAGACTTAGCTTTCAAGCATGTTGTGCATCTCTCCACGAAGCGTTGAACATCACGTCTCATGTGTGGCCAAAAAAATGGTCAGCAAGCATGTCCAATGTCTTCTTTACACCAAAATGACCAGCTAGTCCACCAGCATGTGACTCCTGCAAAAGAACATTGCGGATCGAACAAGCTGGAATACACAATTTGTTAGCTCGAAATAAAACCCATCATTCACATAAAATTTATCACTTTGAGACAGCGGCGGAGCTCCCGGTATGGCGAGGTGAGGCACTCGCCATACCTCGATTTTGCGCAAGACAGCCCCCTACCCCTGCAGCTATCCGCCATGTCCTTTGCCTGCAGCCAATTAAAAACCTTCTACACCAACCGGACAAACGAAGGAGGGCCAAGAATTAGGGGATCAATCTGGTTTTTAGTCTCCGGCCAATTTCTTTACATGTTCTTCTTGTTCTGGTCCATAGAAGCTTAGCTATGGCATATTACTCGTCTGTCTTGAGCTCTATGGATGACCAAACCAACGGACACGAGGATGATCCCATCACCGAGTGCCATTAGCTGATCTTACTTTTGTTAAAAATTAAAATAATGATAATAAGCTGACTTTGATTTGGCAATCCACTTTACGCTATGAAATTTGCCACACCTCGAATTTTGTTCGTCCTCCGCCACTGCTTTGAGAAAGCATCTTTGAAATCATGATCACTAGCGTAAGGTATTTTAATTGATTCCAAACCCAAAACTTTTGCATCTAACTGAGTAACCAAAGCACATCTTCGTGACAATGCATCAGCAACAATGTTCTCTTTGCCTTTCTTATGCTTCACGACATATGGAAATGTCTCAATGAATTCTATCCATTTTGCATGTCGGCAATTTAGTTTACCTTGACTCTTGAGATATTTCAATGCTTCATGGTCAGAATGTATAACAAATTCTTTGGGCCATAGATAATGCTGCCATGTTTCCAAAACTCGAACTAATGCATAAAGCTCTTTGTCATAAACATAATAGTTCAGATTTGCACCATTTAATTTTTCTGAAAAATAGGCAATGGGTTTACCTTCTTGAAGTAGCACACCTCCAATGCCAACACCGCTAGCATCGCATTCAATCTCAAAGGCCTTACCAAAGTCCGGTAATTGTAGTAGTGGCGCTTCACAAAGTCTTTTCTTCAACTCTTGAAATGATTGGTTCTCTTCATCTCCCCACTTGAACGGAACATCTTTCTTTGTCAAATTGTTAAGTGGAGCAGCAATTGTGCTAAAATCTTTGACAAATCGACGATAGAACCCAGCGAGGCCAAGGAAACTTCTCACTTGGCTGACATTTTCTCGTGCAGAGCCACTCTTGTATTGCTTTGATTTTCTCTTCATCCACACGAATGCCCTGTGCACTCACAACAAAACCAAGAAAAACAACATGGTCTCAGTGCAAAAGGTGCATTTAGCAATATTCCCATATAGCTTCTCGGTTCGCAAAACAGCAAGTACTTGGCGAATATGATCAATATGTTCATCCAAAGATTTACTATAAATCAAAATATCATCAAAATAAACAACCACAAACTTTCCAATGAATGCTCTCAAGATATGATTCATTAAACGCATAAATGTTGAAGGGGCATTTGTGAGGCCAAAAGGCATGACAAGCCATTCATATAATCCAAACTTTGTTTTAAAGGTCTGTGTTCCATTCGTCCCCATTTTCCATGCGAATTTGGTGGTAACCACTACGCAAATCAATCTTGGAGAAAATTATTGCACCACACAACTCATCTAACATATCATCAAGTCTAGGAATTGGATGACAATAACGAACAGTAATAGCATTGATAGCTCGAGAATCGACACACATGCGCCATGATCCATCTTTCTTTGGAACCAAAAGGACAGGAACTGCACAAGGAGAAAGTGATTCACGAACGTACCCTTTGTCCAATAGCTCTTTTACCTGCCGTTGAATCTCTTTGGTTTCTTCGGGATTTGTACGGTAAGGTGGTCGATTTGGAAGGGTGGCACCAGGTACCAAGTCAATTTGGTGCTCGATTCCAGGAATCGGTGGTGGACCGCGTGGCACCTCATCAGGAAAAACGTCATCAAAATCCTGCAATAAATCAAGAACAGCAGGAGACAATGTGGAAGGTAATTCGTTAGTCGAAAACAAAGCTTCTTTGTACATCAGTACAACAAATGGGGCTGTGGTGTTTCTCACTTCTCTCAAATCACTCTTGCTCACGAACAAACATTGTTTCTTTTGTGCCACCCTTTTATTTTCAATGGTTTTCTTGTAGTGGGAAGGTGTAGGATTATCTTTCTCACCATTTATTTGTGGCTAACTCACTTTTGTTTTTTCCCTCTCCTCTCTTTGCTTTCTTGCAACATCGGAAGCATGTATGTCTTCAGGAGATAATGGAACCAACACCACCTTCTTCTCTTTATGTATAAAAGAGTGTTTGTTGGAGCGACCAAAATGTGTAGCGTCGACATCAAATTGCCAAGGACGTCCCAAGAGCAAGTGGCATGCTTGCATGGGAACGATATCACAATCAACCTCATCACAATAGTCACCAACAGAAAATGTAACCTTCACTGTCCCTAAGTTATTCAACCATTGCATGTGGTACGGATGCGGGTGACGATGTGTTTGCAGACCAAGCTTCTCAACAAGAGCTGCACTAACAACATTGTTGCAACTGCCACCATCTATGATAAAGCGACAAACATGTCCTTTAACTTTACACCTTGAATGAAACAAGTTATGGCGCTGCCCTTGCTCAACTGCAACGAATTGAGTAGAAAGAACTCGACGAACAACCAAAACACGATCGGGTCCAAGCTGGATTAGAAGATAACTGCTCTGTTCTTGATGTGATATGGCTGGGCTGATTTGTGTCTTGTGCACATGGCATAGACAACATTGTCAACTCTTCTCCTATTTCTGGTGCACACATGACTTCATCGATACCATCCGACTCTGTCTCCATGAGCAATTCATCAAAATCAGCACAAGTTATCTCCTCTAAATTTTCAAAACTGATTATCTCTTTAGAACTTGTCTCGTCGGCATGACTGAAAATTTGGCGCACCAAACAATTCAGACCCAACTCTAGCTCACCATCCTCGGCCTCATACTCAAAAGTTCAAATTGCCCTTCTTTTGAGTTGGTGTCATCTTGTGCATCTTCTTCTTCACTTTGTGAATCGTAAGCACCATCAGCCATAGCAATAATAACACGCCGGTTCGGGCACTCAGCCTTCTTATGTCCATGCCCACCACATTTGAAACACTCAATGTTACTTGTCTTTGGACTGGTTTTATCATTAGAAGAGCTAGAGCGATTTGTAGCAATATCTTTTCCCTTTGGTTGCACCATTTTTCCTAGAGGTACTGCTGATTTAGAAGGTGATGGACGTGATGCTCGATGTGTGTGAACCCTGAGCTGGCTGGTCCGTGCGGCGCCATGGGGAAGAATTATTTCCAGCTGAAAATGTAGCACGGTTTCGAGAAGATTCCACAATATGACGCTCTGCCCTTTTTGCAACATGGACCAGTTCTGTGATATTTGTATAATTGGTCTTGTCCACTTTCTCAGCAATAGCTTTATTCAAGCCAACTAAAAATCGAGCCATCAATGACTTCTCATCTTCATGGATACCTGTACGGAGTAAGCACATCTCCATTTCTTGATAATACTCATCCACCCTGCGATTTCCAGCTCACGAGTGTAATAACTAGGAACGAAGCGACGCCTCATCTCACGCTTCATGTCATACCAAGTAATATAATCTTGTCCCACACGACGAAATTCAGTACATACTTGATTCCACCAAGTGATAGCATATCCTTTAAACTCAATTGCAGCAAGCTTTGCCTTCTTTTCTATAGGATAATCATATAAATCAAAGATTTGCTCTACTTTGGTCTCCCACTCAAAATAACCATCAGCATCTTCCTTGCCGGTGAATGAAGGTATAGACACCTTGACTTTTCCCAAGTCGTCATCTCTTCGGCGGTAATGATCACCATGATGTCTTCCATGACGACCATCATTGTTTCGTGATGGTGATAATCATGCTCACCAAAATGAACATTTTGACCACCTAGATGACCAGCACCATCATCGAACTCTCCCTCCACATCGGGTCTTTGTGTCATTCCAATTGGAACTCGCTCCGCACGACCAACAAAATTTTGTTGGCCACGACGGAGAACACGTCGACCAGCGCCAACAGCTGTAGCAATACGTGCGGGTGCAGCATTAGCCTCCAAGGCTGCACGATCATCATCTTCATGTTGATCATTGTTGGGTTGGGAACCGTCTGGTTGTGGAAGAAGTGGTTGGAGAGCTTGTAACTCGTTGCATAAGTTGATTCATTTGAGTACGCATCTCCTGAAATTCTTCCACTGAAACAGATAGCACCATTGTTTGAACGAGACCCATCTGCGCTGCCATATTAGTGCAATCGATAGCAAATGAATGTACCAAGAATATATTTGTGGAATCACTACCTCACCACTTACTTCACAAGCTCTTTGTCTCCCTAAAAGAGAGAGAATCGGGCAGCAAATTAACAATTGATCATGCTCATTAATTAATGCTTAATCATGCTCATTAATTAATAATTAATCATGTTCATTAATTAATAATTAATCATGTTCATCAATTAATAATTAATCATGTTCATTAATTAATCATTAATCATGTTCATTAATTAATAATTAATCATGGTTATTAATCAACAATTAGTAATTACTTAATGACATGCAATAATACATAAGGCAATGAATTGGGATTACATAAAATGATAGTGTTTAAGTTAAATTTTGAAAAACAATTTTCATAAATACTTTCGTCTGCAAGTATCTCTTTCATTTAATTAATTTCTTTTCTTAAATTAATTATTTAATTTGCATAAAATACTAGCTTCTATTAAGTAAAGAAAGTAATTAATTAATATCTATGAAATAAAAATACTCAAAATAGACATTTTATTTCATAAGCAGCTACGACACATGAGCAAGGACGGCAAGTGACTGCGCGGCCTTGAAGATGATCGGAGATGGGTGCTCACCGTGGAGGTGCGGACGACGACGGACCGGCGGGAAGAAAACGACGATTTTCGCAGTGACTCGCGAAAAGAAAGGGTGCTAAGTGACCCGGAGCTAGAATAGTAAGTTGCGCACGAGTGTGTGCGAAGAGATGGCATGATGGCTCACCGGAGCGAAGGAATTTTGAGCTGCGGTGATGGCGGCCCGGCGGTGAGCTTCACGGGGAACAACCCGATTTTCTCGATTCGGAGCGGCTTAGGGACGAACAACGGCTCGAGAAGTAGTAGGGGAGGTGGGCGGAAGTGATGTTGGCGTTAGCTCGAGGAAAGGCCTTCCCGGGCGGCCTGCCGACGACGAACCAGGGGTGGCGGTGAGATGTGGAGGAAATGAGAGAGAGGAAGGGGAAAGGATAGGGCCGGGGGGGGTTATCTCGGCGGGGAGGCGGTAATGGAGGCGACCGTGCAGCTGCGCAAACAGCTGCGTGGCGGGGTGCGTGGCCGCGCTGCCGGAGGCGGTTCGGCCGCGGGCGGCGGTGAGAGCGAGCGTGGGAGAGAGAGGGAGAAGAGACCGGCGCCGGGCCTGTCTCGCGCATTTTTGCAAAAAGGCCCCTCTCGCTTTCGGCTAATTAAAAAGTAACCTTCCCAAGCTCGGAAAAATCTACGAAAATTTAGGGTTGTGAATAAAATTATTTCAAGCATTTTTCCTATTATGTCCAAGTTAAATCTCCAAATAGTTTTCGGATTAAAAATTCATACTTACATTCAAAAGAAAGGCTTTAATTATTTCTTGTAATTATTTTTACATAGCAAAATAATTTCAGATAACTTTCATAATTCTTCAATTATGATGTTTAATCAATAGAAAATGTTAAACCTCAAATTTACTTTTATTTAGATTTCTTTTTAGGAATTTACTTTAACTTAGGTTAATTCAATATTTCATGTGCATTTCTTAACACAAAATTAATAATTTCATAAATGCAACATGATGACATGCTCATGAATGACATGCTCATTAATAATTTAATAATTTCCGAGAGTTGTTACAGCCCTCCCCCTTACAGGAATCTCGCCCGAGATTCACGATTGAAGCGACTACACACTCGGTGCTAAAGAATTCGGGATAACTGGATCGGAGAAACTCTTCTTGTTCCCAAGTAGCTTCAGCTTCCGAGTGGTTACTCCATTGAATCTTGTAGAACTTGATGGTTCTACGTCGAGTCACTCGATCATTGGTGTCGAGAACCTTGATCGGGCGTTCGTCATATGTCAAGTCTCGGCTGTAATTGTTCTACCTCGACTGTCGGTATATCCACCGGTGGTTTCAAACACTTCTTCGGTTGAGATACGTGGAATATATTATGGATTCCCGACAAATGCGTCGGCAACTCCAATCGATATGCCACAGCTCCACATCTTTCTAGGATTGGAAACGGTTCGATGTATCGCGGTGCTAATTTGCCCTTGATTCCAAACCTTTGAACACCTTTGGTAGGAGATACCTGCAGATAGACCTGGTCTCCAACCTTGAATACCAACTCTCGACGTCTTTTATCGGCATAGCCGATCCGTCGAGACTTAGCTCTCTTGAGATTCCGTTGAATGAGACGTACTTGTTCCTCTCGCATCTTTTACCGTGTCAGGTCCGAAGATTACTCTTTCTCCACTTTTAGACCAATCTCGTAGAGGGAACGGTGACATTCCGGCACTCTCTTGATAGCTGTTGTTGTTTCGTGAACTCGCCAGCGGTAAACATTTTTCCCAATCTTTACCATATGTCAAGACACATGCTCGAAGCATATCCTCGAGATATTGATTGATCCTTTCTGTCCGTCCATCCGTTTGAGGATGATACGTTGAGCTTCGTATTAGTCTTGTTCCCAATGATTCATGTAGTTGCTCCCAAAATCTGGAGACAAACTGCGTTCCTCTATCCGATATAATGGTCTTTGGCACTCCATGCGGACGAGAGAATGCGAGCGATATACAGCTCTGCATACTTCTAGGCGAGTGTACCGATTATGTACCGGTATGAAGTGAGTCGACTTAGTCAATCTGTCCATAATAACCCGGATGGAATCGTGCTTTCGTGGGCTTAATGGCAACCCAACGATGAAATCCATGCTGATATCTTTCCACTTCCATTCAGGAATGCTTAAGGGTTGCAATGGACCCGCTTGCTTTAAGTGCTCTGCTTTGACTCGTCGACAGTACATCGCACTCATTAACATACTTGGCTATTTCCCACTTCATGCGTGTCCACCAAAATCTTTGCTTCGGATCATGATACATCTTGTTGGTTCCAGGATGAATAGAATACTTGGACATAGCCTTAACGTCTTGTCCTTCTTCTTTACGAACAAGGTCGGGCATCCCCATGGTGACGAACTTGGGCGAATATATCCCTTGTCCAATAATTCCTTTAATTGCACCTTCAACTCTGCTAGCTCATTCGGCGGCATCCGATACGGTCTCCTTGATATTGGTGTGGTTACAAGTCTGTAACTCTATCTTAAATTCTACCGCTCGGTCCGCGACAGATCCCGATAAGTCGTCCGGAAAGACATCCGGGTACTCACAAACTATGGGTATATCCTCCAGACTTTTACTTATGATCTTATTAACCATTGGCAGCATAGTCCTGGGAAGAGTTAAAAGTAAGCAATCTCGACCATGAACAGGAGAGTTCAGATATACGGCTCGAGATGCTATATCCAAGATCTGCCTTATGGAAATCCATCCATTGCATGCCAATAATTGCATCTAACCCTTGCCCATCCAAGTATGATTAATGAAGTGGAATAAACCTTGCTACCCAATTTTAATGGCATATTGACAGACTTCTTCATTTGTAAGAATTTTACCCCCGGTGTTGAAATAAGATGTGCACATAGCAACTTGGATGGCATGATGCGATGCTTTGCAGCAAATGACTTGTCGATGAAATTATGCGTGGCTCCCGAATCAAATAAAACCATAGCAGGATGATCAGCGATAGAAAACATACCAGCTAAGATTTGTCCTCCTTCGGGTAGCTCCTCGGCCGTGGTAAAGTTTGCACGGCCGGTTTTCACCGGTGTATTCTTGGCTTGTGCCCTTGGCTGATTCTGCGGTTGTCCTTGAGGTCGAGGTGCATAAGGTGCCTTCGGTGGATACGGACAAGCTGCGGTAGAAATGTCCTGGACGGCCACAATTGAAACATGGCGGTCCATTATGTGAGGGTGCTTGGATTCACCTGGTCGGGAGTTCCGAACATTCTCGCTGCTGATTAGGCGGACGATATTGATTCGACCGCTGCGGTTGAGACTCGTTGCAGCTGCTGAGATCGCCGATAGTAATTTGGACGAGAAGGCCTATGCTGGTAGCGCTGACCCGAGGGTGCCGTGTAGACCAGCCTATACTTCGACGGTCTGCCACTTCCTTGTCCTGCAGCTGGCCTCTTCTTGCTTTTCTCCGCTTGATGAAGGCCGATTGAATCTTCCAATGAGATAGCATCACTCACAAAGTCATTAAAGCTATCCGTCTTGTTCAGCACCGGACGTGACTCGCAGCTTGGTACTCAGCCCTTCTTTGAACATATTCTTCTTCTTGGCATCGGTGTCCACATGTTCGGGAGCATATTGAGCAAGACGGTTGAATACCTTAGAGTAGGTATGCATGTTCATGTCGCCTTGCTTTAGTGATAGGAACTCCTTCCTCTTTTGGTTCATTAAACCTTCCGGAATGTGGTGCTCCTCGAAGGATTTGGTAAACTCGGCCCAAGAAACTTGATGTCCTTGAGGGAACATCGCCTTGTAGTTTACCCACCATGCTCCAGACAAATCCTTGCAATTGCTCGGGAAGCGAAGAGTGTCTTCCGGTGATCGGTGCATGGGAACAACTCCAGCTTCGATTTGATGGTGCGGAGCCGGTGGTCAGCCTCCGAGTGGTTTACCAAGCATCCGAGAAAACCGGGGCGAACCGATAAGAAGTCCGAGAAAGTCACCCTCTCTTCCGGTGCGTTCCGGCCTTGGTGACGTTCCTGTGGAGCGGTGTTTCGAACCAGCTGCTCCAACAATTCTCGCTGCTCCGCACGAGAATCTAGCACAGCTGCAATTGCTCGTGCCAATGTCCGGGGTGGTGGTGGTGTTCCCGCCCCTCGTTGATTACTTTTCGGCTCATCGCGTCTCCTTGTTCCAACCATTCTCGTCCAAGAAAATTTTTACGTTAGACATCTCAATTCTAACATAATTATGGAAGGAACAAGAATACATAGATGAGATATTTCCAAAATAACCTTTATGCAACAACAGTCTTTATTAAAGCAACCACCACATCCATACGCACATACTCATACATCCAAGTTACAACGATCTTATTGCGACACTCGTGCGTGGTTACATCACGCTCGTTATTTAACTAACGCCTATTTTACATACTAGCTTCCTCACTCGGTACTAGTTGATATTGTATTCTTCTTCGCGCATCTTGGACGTCACTTCTGGCTCTTGGAACTTCCGGTCTCGGATTCCGCATCCTCTAGTCGTGGAATCTCCGTGAAGTCTATGACCGAATCCACATCCATTATCTCTTCGGGATCCTCCTCTTCTTCGATTCATTTGCTACGGGATTTTCCTGCACTTATGGTTCATCCTCGGGAGGTTGCTGTCCAATTGCTTCATTTAGTAGTGCATTGTGTGCTTGGAGTAAATCTTGTTCTAACCGATTGATCATCGTGGCGTTTGCGGTTGCCGCTTGTTGATCCTTGAATTGAATCTGCGCCTCCTTGATTAGCAACTGCGCCTCTCTAATTGCTAACAACTCCTCCTTGTCCTGCAGCTTGCCTCTCCAACCGTGACGTCCCCTCCGGGACACCCAGGAGTCGGTACAGGGGGACACTCGACGAAGCGAGTTACAACAGTTCATCATCTCATACAAGCGAGAATATATACATCATGGTATAATACAACCAGGTTTTCGAAATACAAACATCGTACAGCGGAAGCATAAAACGTTACCGAAGTTAGAATATTACGATTCTTGCAGCGGAACTTATTCTCGGTACAGCAAGAGACCATTAGTCGGTCTAGCGTGATGTACCGAGCCCGTCGTACATCACGATCCTCCTCGCTCGGGCGTCGGGATCCGTTCCCATTGGAGGGAACCACCCTCGGGGCACTACTCCTCTTCCGAAAGCTACCGTACGCGTCGTGGAAGTATGACTCGAGTCCCGAAAACATAACGAACAAACCCCGAGTATTCTAATACTCAGCAAGTCCGACCCGTCAACGAGCACGCTAAGGCCGACGCCTAGTATGCAAAGGCTTTAGGGCTAAGGACTTGACTCTCTTGCGAAAACAGCTCTAATGGTTGATCCTTAGTTTCAAGTTTTAGCTCAAAGTTAAGTTTATTAGAAACCCATGTTTGCAGTCTCCAACTACTGCAATCAAGTTTCAAGAAAAGATTAATTCCAGCCAACAAGTCCTTTCATCTCTCATCTTCATCTTTCAGCTTGATTAACTACGATGCGACGAGCTAAACAAGCGGTACTCATTACGGCGAGGGACAGCGATTCAAATCGATTTTATACCAGCTGGCAAAGCCCGACTACACGACGTATACGCACCGCACCGGTCGTATACGACAACTTTTCCCGCTAGCACCTGACGAAGACTAGCCGTTTCCAAACTCCCCGGAATATGGTGACTCCACGACTTCCCTCGTGGCGCACCCATTTCCCTCCCGTGAGACTCACCTCTCACTAACAGTCAGGCAAAAGAGAGTTGGCTACGCTACATCGCTGGGGTGATAGGGTACATCGATTCTGTCGGGCCCATGATACCAGCATGTAGTACGGTACGTTCAAACTTGTTCAACTAAGCCAACAACGGTACGGTCCTTGACCAACACAGACGGGGCTACCACCTTGCAAGACCTTAACTCTGTCTTGCCCTTTCTCCTACGGGGCCCATCCGGTCTCAGCTTATTAACATCTTCACTTCCACTCTCATCTTTCTCTTATCATTCCTTTTAGCATAAACTTGAACCAGCCATTATCCTATGTCACGCGAGTAGGGTTGCCACCACTCGACTTCTACCGTCTCCTATGATGTAAGCATAGCAGTTATTGAGCTATCCGTACCAAGTATAAAGGTAACATTCTCATAGGAGTCCTACTCATGCATCTATGGTGTCAAGCAACTCCTATAACTTAGTGCACAATCATGACTCATTAATCGTGATAAAAGAAAAGACTTTAAAATCATAGGTGGGATGCACCGGGGCTTGCCTTGATTCACGTCGGGTCGACTTCCTCGGTGTCTGGTCGACTTCGAGTTCCCGTCTCTGTCTCGACCTCGGACGGAACCTCGATCACGCCAAGACCTAGGTCGACCAACAATACGTCGCGAATCACAACCATGCATGCATGAATGTACATGATATGGTGTGCAAAGGTTGTATTAATCATGGTCATTAATTAACAATTAACAATTAATCATGTTCATTAATTAATACTTAATCATGTTCATTAATTAACAATTAGTAATTAATCATGTTCATCAATTAACAATTAATCATGTTCATTAGTTAATGATATGCAATAACACATAGAGTACTAAATTGGGATCACATGAAATGACGATATTTATGTTTAATTTTGGAAAACAAACTTAACAAAAACTTTAGTCTGCAGTATCTCTATTATTTAAAGAAATTCATTTCTCAAAATCAAATAATAATTAGCATAAAATAATAGATTATCTTAATCAAAAGAATGCAATTAATTAAACTATGAAATTATAATTTGTCAAAATAAGCATTTGAATAAATAACTAAATAGGAAATAATTTTATGAGTCTAACGAACTTGGTTTGGCATTTTTCTGATTTTTGTTGAATTTTCTATGAATATTTGAAGTTTGAATAAAATCTGAAATCAACTAAATTCGAAAAACAGGTGGGAACTCACTTGGGCCGAAATTGAGTCGGCCCATGGGCAGTGGCGGCCCACGACTTGCGCGCGGCCCGGCTCGGGCCGAGCCGGCCGACCATGGCAGGTGGCGGTCGGAGCGGGGCGGCGATTTGCCGGAGGAGCGCGGGAAGAGGTGAGGCGGCCGGTGTTTTGGCTCGGAGGCTCGGTGGGACACGAGGAATCTCGGAGCGGGGTCCACGATGGCAAACGCGGCAGAAAGTACGTCGGCGGCGAGAGGTAGCTCGAGCAGGGCTTCGGCGGCGTCTAAAGCTCACCGTGCTCAACCAAATGCCGAATGGTTTGTTGCTAGAGCTTCACAAGATCATGACGAAGACCGGCATCGAGTTCTTGGAGGCCGGGGGTGGCCGGAACCCGGTGCGCACCGTGATGGCAGCAGGCGGCGGCGCACGGAGCTAAGGAAAATGGGGAAATTCCGACCGGACCTGTGGAGGAAGCTGGATGGTAAACGTTCGAGGATGAAGAGTAGGGCTTTGTGCACCCGAGGAGTCAAGAATTAGGAGAGGGGACGCACCGGAGAGAAAGAATTCGACGACGCGGCGGTGGACGACGGGGTTGAACTCCCGATTGAAAACGACTTCGATCTCAAAGCTTAGGGCGCCTAGACGGGAATTGAGGCCATGCGAGACTCCTGCACGTTCTTGCGGAGCTTTTGGTTGTAGCGGCTCATCGGGGAACGGCCGGACGGCGGGGAAGCGGGAGGGCGAACGGGCGGCGGTTCTTTGGGCGCGAGTTGGGAGAGAGAGGGAGGCGAGTGTGGTCGGAGCTTTTATCCCGACGAGTAGAGGGTTGAGGTGGCGCCGGAGCAGCTCGCGTGGCACCGGGAGGAGGAGGCGCAGCCGAGCCCGCCAGATGCGGCGGTGGCGGGCGGTGGTAAGGCGGATCGAGAGAGAAAGGAGAAGAAGAGAATGGCAATCGGGCCTGTTTTGATATTTTTGCAAAAAGCCCCCTCTTCTTTTGGTTAATTGAAAAACATATTTCTAGCACTCGAAAAATTCTGCGAAAATTTAGGGATGGAAATGAAAACATTTGAAATTTTTCTCCTTATTGGCCGAAGTTCAAATTCTAAATAAATTTCTGATTAAAAAAATTCAAGTTTAAATTAAAAAGAGAAGCTTTAATTATTTCTTGTAGACTTTTTACAAAATAAAATAATTTCATAGCATTTTCATAAATCTTTTATTTGTATGTTTAATGAACAGAAAATGTTAAACACCATAATTTACTTTTATTTAATTTCTTTTTAAGAATTTACTTTACTTAGGTTAAATTAACATCTTATGTGTATATTTGACACAAAAATTTTTATAGTTTCACCAATGCACATGATGACATGCTCATGAATGACATGAAATGCATGTTTATTATTTTAGGGTTGTTACACCAACTTCGCTATACGAACATCCTCCCTTCGTCCTCTCACGTCACTAACGACGTTACTTGTGCTCGTCCATCTCTCGTGGAGAAGTAAGCATATCGACATACGTACGTAAACCAATCCAATATTTCAGCAAACTCTTTTATACTATACTAACAACTGCATAGATATATTACTAACCACTTCTTTTCATACATTATTCATTTGTACACATCTGACCCAACCTATCATACACTACCACATGACCAACATCCGCTAGTACCCTATCCTACATCCGACCTATATCAGCAAAATGTGACTACCCTCCTACATCGAGTAAGACCACAACACAACTAAGCCGACGGCGCGTGGCTGTCAGCGTCCGACTCGACGTCCTCCTCTCGGTGAGGCCGGTGGTGGCTCGTAGTCCATACCGGAGACCTCCTCGGCGTCGTCCGGTGGACCCGATCGCTGCTGCTCGTAGCTGCTGAAACCGCACAAGCAAGTGCGTCGAGGTCGTGTATCGGCGCGTGGTGCGCGTCGGCCGATCCGTCAAACATCCCCTCAAGCTAACCCATCTTGTTCTGCACCTCAATCGGAGTATCCACAACGTGGTTACGCTGCGCTGTCATCCCCGCCAACCGCATCACGTGTGCCTCGTCCGCCTCGCGAGCGGCGTCTCGCCGAGCGGTGACCGTGACCAGCTGCTCGTCCGGGGCTATGGACATCCCGTGAAAAACATCACGGTCCTGGGTAACCTCCACCAGCTGCTCCTCCAGCTCGGCGATCCCGGCGTGGGACCTCCGGATCTCCCGACAGTCCACTCGGAAACAGCTTCTTCCAAGCGCCTATCTCGCTCGTCCCGACTCTGCGTCCGTGCCTCCAAGTGGTGGATCCGCTACTCCAGCTCCGTGACACGTGCAGCCCGTACGTCCTCCTCCTCCCGAACACGCTTCCTAACGCGAGTCATCGGCATCTGCAGGGAACATGTTTAAACCGGTTAAACACTTCTTCCCACGTAAAAGAGAACGAAAGTACAACCTATACAAGTACTACGAGACTAGCTAAGTATACCCCAATATTTTGTTTTAGCACTCAATATGACATGATGCATGCTCGGTAGACTAACTATACGTACTTTATTATATAAAACAACAACGAATAGTTAGCACTTCCCAAAACCCGAACGTCGAACAGCTTAGTCAAAAATTCTAACTATTCTACATCCCTATAGGGCTCCGCACTCTCTCGTATTCTAAACGCACTAAACGTGTTAAGTTTTGAAAAAAGCTTGTAATGATGTTCTGTTGCCTCCGAACCGCTCTAATACCAGCTGTGACATCCCCTCCGGGACACCCAGGAATCGGTACAGAGGGACACTCGACGAAGCGAGTTACAACAAGTGCATCATTTCATACAAGCCGTAACATATACATCATGGTATAATACAACCAGGTTTTCGAAATACAAACATCGTACAGCGGAAACGTAAACGTTATTGAAGTGTAACAACCTACGAGTATGGCAGCGAAAACTTTAAGGATGACTCGAGCGCGAAACACCGAAGCACAATATTATTCATGTTCGGGTGGGTCCATCGCTGACCCGCATTTTATTGCGCCGAGACAAGTTGTGAAAACCTTGTTTTCCACACCCGATAGTGTCTAGGGGTCCTAAAATGTGTATAAGAATGACTCGAGCACGAAACACCGACGCATAATATTATTCATGTTCGGATGGGGACACTACCGACCCGCATTTTATTGCGCCGGACAAGTTGTAAAACCGTGTTTTCCGTACCCGATAGTGTCTAGGAGTCCTAAAATGTGTATAAGAATTACTCGAGCGCGAAACACCGACGAATAATATTATTCATGTTCGGGTGGGCCCACTCATCGACCCGCATTTTATTGCGCCAGGACAAGTTGTGAAAACCGTAATTTCCGCACGAGTAGTGTCTAGGAGTCATAAAATGTGTATAAGAATGACTCAAGCGTGAAACACCGACGCACAATATTATTCATGTTCGTGTGGCCCCACTAATGACCCGCATTTTCTTGCACCGAGACAAGTCGTGAAAATAGTCTTTTCCACACCCGATAGTGTCTAGGAGTCCTAAAATGTGCAAAAGTTTGACTTTAGTGCGAAACACGGACGCACAATAGGCCCACTACCGAACCGTATTTTATTGCGCCGGACTAGTTGTGAAAACCGTGTTTTCCGCACCGGTAGTGCGTAGGAGTCCTAAAATGTGTATAAGAATGACTCAAGCGCGAAACACCGACACACAATATTATTCATGTTCGGGTGGGCCCACTATCGACCCGGATTTTATTGCGCCGGACAAGTTGTGAAAACCGTGTTTTCCGCACTCGATAGTGTCTAGGAGTCCGAAAATGTGTATAAGAATGGCTCGAGCGCGAAATACCAAAGCACAATATTATTCATGTTCGGGTGGGCCCATTATCGACCCGCAATTTATTGCGCCGGCCAAGTTCTGGAAACGTGTTTTCCGCATCGGTAGTGTCTAGGAGTCCTAAAATGTGTATAAGAATGACTCGAGCGCGAAACACCAAAGCACAATATTATTCATGTTCGGGTGGGCTCGCTATCGACCCGCATTTTCTTACGTCGGGACAAGTTGTGAAAACAGTGTTTTCGGCACCCGATAGTGTCTAGGAGTCCTAAAATGTGCATAAGATCAACTTTGGTGCGAAACACCAACGCACAATACTACTCATGTCCGGATGGGCCCACTATCGACCTGAATTTATTGCGCCGCGACAAGTTGTGAAAACCGTGTTTTCTACACCCGATAGTGTCTAGGAGTCCTAAAATGTGTATAAAGATGACTCGAGCGAAACACCGACGCACAATATTATTCATGTTCGGGTGGGCCGACCATCGACCCGCATTTTATTGCGTCGGGACAAGTTGTCGAAACCGTGTTTTCTGCACCGGTAGTGTCTAGGAGTTCTAAAATGTGTATAATAATGCATCGAGCGCGAAACACCGGCGCACAATGTTATTCATGTTCGGGTGGGCTCACTCGTCGACCCGCATTTTATTGCGCCGAGACAGGTTGTGGAAACCGTGTTTTCTGCACCGGTAGTGTCTAGGAGTCCTAAAATGTGTATAAGATTGACTCAAGCGAGAAACACCGACGCACAATACGATTCATGTTCATGTAGCCCCACTAATGACCCGCATTTCTTGCGCTGGTACAAGTTGTGAAAACAGTGTTTTCCGCACTCGATAGTGTCTAGGAGTCCTAAAATATGTATAAGAATGACTTGAGCGCGAAACACCAATGCACATTATTATTCATGTTCGGATGGGCCCACTATCGACCCGCATTTTATTGCGCCGGACAAGTTGTGAAAACCGTGTTTTCCGCACCCGATAGTGTCTAGGAGTCTTAAAATGTGTATAAGGATGACTCGAGCGCGAAACACCGAAGCACAATATTATTCATGTTCGGGTGGGTCCACCGCTTACCCGCATTTTATTGCGTCGAGACAAGTTATGAAAACCGTGTTTTCCGCACCCGATAGTGTCTAGGGGTCCTAAAATGTGTATAAGAATGACTCGAGCGTGAAACACCGACGCACAATATTATTCATGTTCGGATGGGCCCACTATCGACCCGCATTTTATTGCGCCGGACAAGTTGTGAAAACTGTGTTTTCCGTACCCGATAGTATCTAGGAGTCCTTAAATGTGTATAAGAATTACTCGAGCGCGAAACACCGACGCACAATATTATTTATGTTCGGGTTGGCCCACTAATGACCCGTATTTTATGGCGCCGGACTAGTTGTGAAAACCGTGTTTTCCGCATCGGATAGTGTCTAGGAGTCCTAAAATATGTATAAGAATGACTCGAGCGCGAAACACCAAAGCATAATATTATTCATGTTCGGGTGGGCCCGCCATCGACCTAGATTTTATTGCGCCGGGACAAGTTGTGAAAACCGTCTTTTCCGCACACGATAGTGTCTAGGAGTCTTAAAATGTGTACAAGAATGACTCGAGCGCGAAATACCAAAGAACAATATTATTCATGTTCGGGTGGGTCCACTATCGACCCGCATTTTTTTGCGCCGAGACAAGTTGTTGAAACCGTGTTTTCCGCACCCGATAGTGTCTAGGGGTCCTAAAATGTGTATAAGAATGACTCGAGCGCGAAACACCAACGCACAATATTATTCATGTTCGGATGGGCCACTACCGACACGCATTTTATTGCGCCGGACAAGTTGTGAAAACCGTGTTTTCCGCACCCGATAGTGTCTAGGAGTCCTAAAAGTGCATAAGATCAACTTTGGTGCGAAACACCAACGCACAATATTACTCATGTCCGGATGGGCCCACTATCGACCTGCATTTTATTGCGCCGTGACCGGTTGTGAAAACCGTGTTTTCTGCACCCGATAGTGTCTAGGAGTCCTAAAATGTGTATATGGATGACTCGAGCGCGAAACACCGACGCACAATATTATTCATGTTCTGGTGGGCCGACTATCGACCCGCATTTTATTGCGTCGGGACAAGTTGTGGAAACCGTGTTTTCTATACCGGTAGTGTCTAGGAGTCCTAAAATGTGTATAAGATTGACTCAAGCGAGAAACACCGGCGCACAATATTATTCATGTTCGTGTAGCCCCACTAATGACCCGCATTTTCTTATGCCGGTACAAGTTGTGAAAACAAGTGTTTTCCGCACCTGATAGTGTCTAGGAGTCCTAAAATATGTATAAGAATGACTCGAGCGCGAAATACCAAAGCACAATATTATTCATGTTCGGGTGGGTCCACTATCGACCCGCATTTTATTGCGCCGAGACAAGTTATTGAAATCGTGTTTTCCGCACCTGATAGTGTGGGTCCTAAAATGTGTATAAGAATGACTCGAGCGCGAAATACCAACGCACAATATCATTCATGTTCGGATGGGCCCACTATCGACCCGCATTTTATTGCGCCAGGACAAGTTGTCAAAACCGTGTTTTCCGCACCCGATAGTGTCTAGGAGTCTTAAAATGTGTATAAGGACGACTCGAGCACGAAACACTCGAAGCACAATATTATTCATGTTCGGGTGGGTCCACTCGTCGACCCGCATTTTATTGCGTCGAGACAAGTTGTGAAAACCGTGTTTTCCGCACTCGATAGTGTCTAGGGGTCCTAAAATGTGTATAAGAATTAGTCGAGCCGAAACACCGACGCACAATATTATTCATGTTCGGATGGGTCCAGATGATCGACCCGCATTTTATTGCGCCGGGACAAGTTGTGGAAACCGTGTTTTCTGCACCGGTAGTGTCTAGGGTTCCTAAAATGTGTATAAGAATGACTCGAGCGCGAAACACCAATGCACATTATTATTCATGTTCGGATGGGCCCACTCATCGACCCGCATTTTATTGCGCCGGGACAAGTTGTGAAAACCGTGTTTTCCGCACCCGATAGTGTCTAGGAGTCTTAAAATGTGTATAAGGATGACTCGAGCGCGAAACACCGAAGCACAATATTATTCATGTTCGGGTGGGTCCACCGCTTACCCGCATTTTATTGCGTCGAGACAAGTTATGAAAACCGTGTTTTCCGCACCCGATAGTGTCTAGGGGTCCTAAAATGTGTATAAGAATGACTCGAGCGTGAAACACCGACGCACAATATTATTCATGTTCGGATGGGCCCACTATCGACCCGCATTTTATTGCGCCGGGACAAGTTGTGAAAACTGTGTTTTCCGTACCCGATAGTATCTAGGAGTCCTTAAATGTGTATAAGAATTACTCGAGCGCGAAACACCGACGCACAATATTATTTATGTTCGGGTTGGCCCACTAATGACCCGTATTTTATGGCGCCGGGACTAGTTGTGAAAACCGTGTTTTCCGCATCGGATAGTGTCTAGGAGTCCTAAAATATGTATAAGAATGACTCGAGCGCGAAACACCAAAGCATAATATTATTCATGTTCGGGTGGGCCCGCTATCGACCTAGATTTTATTGCGCCGGACAAGTTGTGAAAACCGTCTTTTCCGCACACGATAGTGTCTAGGAGTCTTAAAATGTGTACAAGAATGACTCGAGCGCGAAATACCAAAGAACAATATTATTCATGTTCGGGTGGGTCCACTACTCGACCCGCATTTTTTTGCGCCGAGACAAGTTGTTGAAACCGTGTTTTCCGCACCCGATAGTGTCTAGGGGTCCTAAAATGTGTATAAGAATGACTCGAGCGCGAAACACCAACGCACAATATTATTCATGTTCGGATGGGCCACTATCGACACGCATTTTATTGCGCCGGGACAAGTTGTGAAAACCGTGTTTTCCGCACCCGATAGTGTCTAGGAGTCCTAAAAGTGCATAAGATCAACTTTGGTGCGAAACACCAACGCACAATATTACTCATGTCCGGATGGGCCCACTATCGACCTGCATTTTATTGCGCCGTGACCAGTTGTGAAAACCGTGTTTTCTGCACCCGATAGTGTCTAGGAGTCCTAAAATGTGTATATGGATGACTCGAGCGCGAAACACCGACGCACAATATTATTCATGTTCGGTGGGCCGACTATCGACCCGCATTTTATTGCGTCGGGACAAGTTGTGGAAACCGTGTTTTCTATACCGGTAGTGTCTAGGAGTCCTAAAATGTGTATAAGATTGACTCAAGCGAGAAACACCGGCGCACAATATTATTCATGTTCGTGTAGCCCCACTAATGACCCGCATTTTCTTATGCCGGTACAAGTTGTGAAAACGAGTGTTTTCCGCACTCGATAGTGTCTAGGAGTCCTAAAATATGTATAAGAATGACTCGAGCGCGAAATACCAAAGCACAATATTATTCATGTTCGGGTGGGTCCACTATCGACCCGCATTTTATTGCGCCGAGACAAGTTATTGAAATCGTGTTTTCCGCACCCGATAGTGTGGGTCCTAAAATGTGTATAAGAATGACTCGAGCGCGAAATACCAACGCACAATATCATTCATGTTCGGATGGGCCCACTATCGACCCGCATTTTATTGCGCCAGGACAAGTTGTCAAAACCGTGTTTTCCGCACCCGATAGTGTCTAGGAGTCTTAAAATGTGTATAAGGACGACTCGAGCACGAAACACCGAAGCACAATATTATTCATGTTCGGGTGGGTCCACTGCTGACCCGCATTTTATTGCGTCGAGACAAGTTGTGAAAACCGTGTTTTCCGCACCTGATAGTGTCTAGGGGTCCTAAAATGTGTATAAGAATTAGTCGAGCCGAAACACCGACGCACAATATTATTCATGTTCGGATGGGTCCAAGATCGACCCGCATTTTATTGCGCCGGGACAAGTTGTGGAAACCGTGTTTTCTGCACCGGTAGTGTCTAGGGTTCCTAAAATGTGTATAAGAATGACTCGAGCGCGAAACACCAATGCACATTATTATTCATGTTCGGATGGGCCCACTACCGACCCGCATTTTATTGCGCCGGGACAAGTTGTGAAAACCGTGTTTTCCGCACCCGATAGTGTCTAGGAGTCTTAAAATGTGTATAAGGATGACTCGAGCGCGAAACACCGAAGCACAATATTATTCATGTTCGGGTGGGTCCACTGCTTACCCGCATTTTATTGCGTCGAGACAAGTTATGAAAACCGTGTTTTCCGCACCCGATAGTGTCTAGGGGTCCTAAAATGTGTATAAGAATGACTCGAGCGTGAAACACCGACGCACAATATTATTCATGTTCGGATGGGCCCACTATCGACCCGCATTTTATTGCGCCGGGACAAGTTGTGAAAACTGTGTTTTCCGTACCCGATAGTATCTAGGAGTCCTTAAATGTGTATAAGAATTACTCGAGCGCGAAACACCGACGCACAATATTATTTATGTTCGGGTTGGCCCACTAATGACCCGTATTTTATGGCGCCGGGACTAGTTGTGAAAACCGTGTTTTCCGCATCGGATAGTGTCTAGGAGTCCTAAAATGTGTATAAGAATGACTCGAGCGTGAAACACCAAAGCATAATATTATTCATGTTCGGGTGGGCCCGCTATCGACCTAGATTTTATTGCGCACGGACAAGTTGTGAAAACCGTCTTTTCCGCACACGATAGTGTCTAGGAGTCTTAAAATGTGTACAAGAATGACTCGAGCGCGAAATACCAAAGAACAATATTATTCATGTTCGGGTGGGTCCACTATCGACCCGCATTTTTTTGCGCCGAGACAAGTTGTTGAAACCGTGTTTTCCGCACCCGATAGTGTCTAGGGGTCCTAAAATGTGTATAAGAATGACTCGAGCGCGAAACACCAACGCACAATATTATTCATGTTCGGATGGGCCACTATCGACACGCATTTTATTGCGCCGGGACAAGTTGTGAAAACCGTGTTTTCCGCACCCGATAGTGTCTAGGAGTCCTAAAAGTGCATAAGATCAACTTTGGTGCGAAACACCAACGCACAATATTACTCATGTCCGGATGGGCCCACTATCGACCTGCATTTTATTGCGCCGTGACCAGTTGTGAAAACCGTGTTTTCTGCACCCGATAGTGTCTAGGAGTCCTAAAATGTGTATATGGATGACTCGAGCGCGAAACACCGACGCACAATATTATTCATGTTCGGTGGGCCGACTATCGACCCGCATTTTATTGCGTCGGGACAAGTTGTGGAAACCGTGTTTTCTATACCGGTAGTGTCTAGGAGTCCTAAAATGTGTATAAGATTGACTCAAGCGAGAAACACCGGCGCACAATATTATTCATGTTCGTGTAGCCCCACTAATGACCCGCATTTTCTTATGCCGGTACAAGTTGTGAAAACGAGTGTTTTCCGCACCTGATAGTGTCTAGGAGTCTTAAAATGTGTATAAGGACGACTCGAGCACGAAACACCGAAGCACAATATTATTCATGTTCGGGTGGGTCCACTCGCTGACCCGCATTTTATTGCGTCGAGACAAGTTGTGAAAACCGTGTTTTCCGCACCTGATAGTGTCTAGGGGTCCTAAAATGTGTATAAGAATTACTCGAGCCGAAACACCGACGCACAATATTATTCATGTTCGGATGGGCCCGATGATCGACCCGCATTTTATTGCGCCGGGACAAGTTGTGGAAACCGTGTTTTCTGCACCGGTAGTGTCTAGGAGTCCTAAAATGTGTATAAGAATGCCTCGAGCACGAAACACCGGCGCACAATATTATTCATGTTCGGGGCGCCCACTACTCGACCCGCATTTTATTGCGCTAGGACAGGTTGTGGAAACCGTGTTTTCTGCACCGGTAGTGTCTAGGAGTCCTAAAATGTGTATAAGATTGACTCAAACGAGAAACACCGGCGCACAATATTATTCATGTTCGTGTAGCCCCACTAATGACCCGCATTTTCTTGCGCCGGTACATATTGTGAAAACAGTGTTTTCCGCACCTGCTAGTGTCTAGGAGTCCTAGAATATGTATAAGAATGACTCGAGCGCGAAATACCAAAGCACAATATTATTCATGTTCGGGTGGGTCCACTATCGACCCTCATTTTATTGCGCCGAGACAAGTTGTTGAAACCGTGCTTTCCGCACCCGATAGTGTCTAGGGGTCCTAAAATGTGTATAAGAATGACTCGAGCGCGAAACACCAACGCACAATATCATTCATGTTCGGATGGGCCCAAGATCGACCCGCATTTTATTGCGCGGGACAAGTTGTGAAAACCGTGTTTTCCGCACCCGATAGTGTCTAGGAGTCTTAAAATGTGTATAAGGATGACTCGAGCGCGAAACACCGAAGCACAATATTATTCATGTTCGGGTGGGTCCACTCGCTGACCCGCATTTTATTGCGTCGAGTAAAGTTGTAAAAACCGTCTTTTCCGCACCCGATAGTATCTAGGGGTCCTAAAATGTGTATAAGAAGGACTCGAGCGCGAAACACCGACGCACAATATTATTCATGTTCGGATGGGCCGACTCATCGACCCGCATTTTATTGCGCCGGGACAAGTTGTGAAAACTATGTTCTCCGTACCCGATAGTGTCTAGGAGTCCTAAAATGTGTATAAGAATGACTCGAGCGCGAAACACCAAAGCATAACATTATTCATGTTCGGGTGCGCTCGCTACTAACCTAGATTCTATTGCGCCGGGACAAGTTGTGAAAACCGTCTTTTCCGCACACGATAGTGTCTAGGAGTCTTAAAATGTGTACAAGAATGACTCGAGCGCGAAATACCAAAGCACAATATTATTCATGTTCGAGTGGGTCCACCGCTGACCCGCATTTTTTTGCGCCGAGACAAGTTGTGAAAATCGTGTTTTCCGCACCCGATAGTGTCTAGGAGTCCTTAAATGTGTATAAGAATTACTCGAGCGCGAAACACCGACGCATATAACTATTCATGTTCGGGTGGGCCCACTATCGACCCGTATTTTATTGCGCCGGACTAGTTGTGAAAACCGTGTTTTCCGCACCGGTAGTGTGTAGGAGTCCTAAAATGTGTATAAGAATGACTCGAGCGCGAAACACCGACGCACAATATTATTCATGTTCGGGTGGGTCCACTACCGACCCGTATTTTATTGCGCCGAGACAAGTTGTTGAAACCGTGTTTTCCGCACCCGATAGTGTCTAGGGGTCCTAAAATGTGTATAAGAATGACTCGAGCGCGAAACACCAATGCACAATATTATTCATGTTCGAATGGGCCCACTACCGACCCGCATTTTATTACGCCGGACAAGTTGTGAAAATCGTGTTTTCCGCACCCGATAGTATCTAGGAGTCTTAAAATGTGTATAAGGATGAATCGAGTGCGAAACACCGAAGCACAATATTATTCATGTTCGGGTGGGTCCACATCTCACCTGCATTTTATTGCGTCGAGACAAGTTGTGAAAACCGTGTTTTCCGCACCCGATAGTGTCTAGGGGTCCTAAAATGTGTATAAGAATGACTCGAGCGCGAAACACCGACGCACAATATTATTCATGTTCGGATGGGCCCACTATCGACCC
This sequence comes from Chloris gayana, assembly GCA_031894775.1. Lineage (NCBI taxonomy): Eukaryota > Viridiplantae > Streptophyta > Magnoliopsida > Poales > Poaceae > Chloris > Chloris gayana. The sequence goes on along the minus strand of JAUNZO010000718.1, from coordinate 296,689 downwards.
GCATTTTATTGCGCCGGACAACTTGTGAAAACTGTGTTTTCCGTACCCGATAGTGTCTAGGAGTCCTTAAATCTGTATAAGAATTACTCGAGCGCGAAACACCGACGCACAATATTATTCATGTTCGGGTGGGCCCGCTAGTGACCCGTATTTTATTCCGCCGGGACTAGTTGTGAAAACCGTGTTTTCGAGTCCTAAAATGTGCATAGGATCAACTTTGGTGCGAAACACCAACGCACAATATTACTCAAGTCCGGATGGGCCCACTCATCGACCCGCATTTTATTGCGCCGAGACAAGTTGTGAAAACCGTGTTTTCCGTACCCGATAGTGTCTAGGAGTCTTAAAATGTGTACAAGAATGACTCGAGCGCGAAATACCAAACCACAATATTATTCATGTTCGAGTGGGTCCAATGATCGACCCGCATTTTTTTGCACCGAGACAAGTTGTTGAAACCGTGTTTTCCGCACCCGATAGTGTCTAGGGGTCCTAAAATGTGTATATGAATGACTCGAGCGCGAAACACCAACGCACAATATTATTCATGTTCGGATGGGCCCACTATTGACCGGCATTTTATTGCGCCGGGACAAGTTGTGAAAACCGTGTTTTCCGCACCCGATAGTATCTAGGAGTCCTAAAATGTGCATAAGATCAACTTTGGTGCGAAACACCAACGCACAATATTACTCATGTCCGGATGGGCCCACTACCGACCTGCATTTTATTGCGCCGCGACCAATTGTGAAAACCGTGTTTTGTGCACCCGATAGTGTCTAGGAGTCCTAAAATGTGTATAAGGATGACTCGAGCGCGAAACACCGACGCACAATATTATTCATGTTCGGGTGGGCCGACTATCGACCCGCATTTTATTGCGTCGGGACAAGTTGTGGAAACCGTGTTTTCTGCACCGGTAGTGTCTAGGAGTCCTAAAATGTGTATAAGAATGCCTCGAGCGCGAAACACCGGCGCACAATATTATTCATGTTCGGGTGGGCCCACTATCGACCCGCATTTTATTGCGCTAGGACAGGTTGTGAAAACCGTGTTTTCTGCACCGGTAGTGTCTAGGAGTCCTAAAATGTCTATAAGATTGACTCAAGCGAGAAACACCGGCGCACAATATTATTCATGTTCGTGTAGCCCCACTAATGACCCGCATTTTCTTGCGTCGGTACAAGTTGTGAAAACGAGTGTTTTCCGCACTCGATAGTGTCTAGGAGTCCTAAATTATTTATAAGAATGACTCGAGCGCGAAATACCAAAGCACAATATTATTCATGTTCGGGTGGGTCCACTATCGACCCGCATTTTATTGCGCCGAGACAAGTTGTTGAAATCGTGTTTTCCGCACCCGATAGTGTGGGTCCTAAAATGTGTATAAGAATGACTCGAGCGCGAAACACCAACGCACAATATCATTCATGTTCGGATGGGCCCACTCATCGACCCGCATTTTATTGCGCCAGGACAAGTTGTCAAAACCGTGTTTTCCGCACCCGATAGTGTCTAGGAGTCTTAAAATGTGTATAAGGACGACTCGAGCACGAAACACTCGAAGCACAATATTATTCATGTTCGGGTGGGTCCACCGCTGACCCGCATTTTATTGCGTCGAGACAAGTTGTGAAAACCGTGTTTTCCGCACCTGATAGTGTCTAGGGGTCCTAAAATGTGTATAAGAATTACTCGAGCCGAAACACCGACGCACAATATTATTCATGTTCGGATGGGCCCAAGATCGACCCGCATTTTATTGCGCCGGACAAGTTGTGGAAACCGTGTTTTCTGCACCGGTACTGTCTAGGAGTCCTAAAATGTGTATAAGAATGCCTCGAGCACGAAACACCGGCGCACAATATTATTCATGTTCGGGGCGCCCACTACGGACCCGCATTTTATTGCGCCAGGACAGGTTGTGGAAACCGTGTTTTCTGCACCGGTAGTGTCTAGGAGTCCTAAAATTTGTATAAGATTGACTCAAGCGAGAAACACCGGCGCACAATATTATTCATGTTCGTGTAGCCCCACTAATGACCCGCATTTTCTTGCGCCGGTACATGTTGTGAAAACAGTGTTTTCCGCACTCTGCTAGTGTCTAGGAGTCCTAGAATATGTATAAGAATGACTCGAGCGCGAAATACCAAAGCACAATATTATTCATGTTCGGGTGGGTCCACTACCGACCCTCATTTTATTGCGCCGAGACAAGTTGTTGAAACCGTGTTTTCCGCACCCGATAGTGTCGAGGGGTCCTAAAATGTGTATAAGAATGACTCGAGCGCGAAACACCAACGCACAATATAATTCATGTTCGGATGGGCCCACTACCGACCCGCATTTTATTGCGCTGGGACAAGTTGTGAAAACCGTGTTTTCCGCACCCGATAGTGTCTAGGAGTCTTAAAATGTGTATAAGGATGACTCGAGCGCGAAACACCGAAGCACAATATTATTCATGTTTGGGTGGGTCCACTCGCTGACCCGCATTTTATTGCGTCGAGTAAAGTTGTAAAAACCGTGTTTTCCGCACCCGATAGTATCTAGGGGTCCTAAAATGTGTATAAGAAGGACTCGAGCGCGAAACACCGACGCACAATATTATTCATGTTCGGATGGGCCGACTCATCGACCCGCATTTTATTGCGTCGGGACAAGTTGTGGAAACTGTGTTTTCTGCACCGGTAGTGTCTAGCAGTCCTATAATGTGTATAAGAATGCCTCGAGCGCGAAACACCGACGCACAATATTATTCATGTTCGGATGGGCCCACTACTCGACCCGCATTTTATTGCGCCGGGACAAGTTGTGAAAACTATGTTCTCCGTACCCGATAGTGTCTAGGAGTCCTTAAATGTGTATAAGAATTACTCGAGCGCGAAACACCGACGCACAATATTATTCATGTTCGGGTGGGCCCACTACCGACCCGGATTTTTTTGCATTGGGACAAGTTGTGGAAACCACATTTTCCGCATCGGGTAGTGTCTAGGAGTCCTAAAATGTGTGTAAGAATGACTCGAGCGCGAAACACCAAAGCATAACATTATTCATGTTCGGTGCGCCCGCTACTAACCTAGATTTTATTGCGCCGGGACAAGTTGTGAAAACCGTCTTTTCCGCACACGATAGTGTCTAGGAGTCTTAAAATGTGTACAAGAATGACTCGAGCGCGAAATACCAAAGCACAATATTATTCATGTTCGAGTGGGTCCACCGTCGACCCGCATTTTTTGCGCCGAGACAAGTTGTGAAAATCGTGTTTTCCGCACCCGATAGTGTCTAGGAGTCCTTAAATGTGTATAAGAATTACTCGAGCGTGAAACACCGACGCACATTACTATTCATGTTCGGGTGGGCCCACTATCGACCCGTATTTTATTGCGCCGGACTAGTTGTGAAAACCGTGTTTTCCGCACCGGTAGTGTGTAGGAGTCCTAAAATGTGTATAAGAATGACTCAAGCGCGAAACACCGACGCACAATATTATTCATGTTCGGGTGGGTCCACTACCGACCCGTATTTTATTGCGCCGAGACAAGTTGTTGAAACCGTGTTTTCCGCACCCGATAGTGTCTAGGGGTCCTAAAATGTGGATAAGAATGACTCGAGCGCGAAACACCAATGCACAATATTATTCATGTTCGAATGGGCCCACTATCGACCCGCATTTTATTACGCCGGACAAGTTGTGAAAACCGTGTTTTCCGCACCCGATAGTATCTAGGAGTCTTAAAATGTGTATAAGGATGACTCGAGGGCGAAACACCGAAGCACAATATTATTCATGTTCGGGTGGGTCCACATCCGACCCGCATTTTATTGCGTCGAGACAAGTTGTGAAAACCGTGTTTTCCGCACCCGATAGTGTCTAGGGGTCCTAAAATGTGTATAAGAATGACTCGAGCGCGAAACACCGACGCACAATATTATTCATGTTTGGATGGGCCCACTATCGACCCGCATTTTATTGCGCCGGGACAACTTGTGAAAACCGTGTTTTCCGTACCCGATAGTGTCTAGGAGTCCTTAAATCTGTATAAGAATTACTCGAGCGCGAAACACCGACGCACAATATTATTCATGTTCGGGTGGACCCGCTAGTGACCCGTATTTTATTCCGCCGGGACTAGTTGTGAAAACCGTGTTTTCCGCAACGGTAGTGTCTAGGAGTCCTAAAATGTGCATAAGATCAACTTTGGTGCGAAACACCAACGCACAATATTACTCATGTCCGGATGGGCCCACTATCGACCCGCATTTTATTGCGCCGAGACAAGTTGTGAAAACCGTGTTTTCCGTACCCGATAGTGTCTAGGAGTCCTTAAATGTGTATAAGAATTACTCGAGCACGAAACACCGATGCACAATATTATTCATGTTCGGGTGGGCCCACTACCGACCCGGATTTTTTTGCATTGGGACATGTTGTGGAAACCACGTTTTCCGCATCGGATAGTGTCTAGGAGTCCTAAAATGTGTATAAGAATGACTCGAGCGCGAAACACCAAAGCATAACATTATCCATGTTCGGGTGCGCCCGCTACTAACCTAGATTTTATTGCGCCGGGACAAGTTGTGAAAACCGTCTTTTCCGCACACGATAGTGTCTAGGAGTCTTAAAATGTGTACAAGAATGACTCGAGCGCGAAATACCAAAGCACAATATTATTCATGTTCGAGTGGGTCCACTATCGACCCGCATTTTTTTGCACCGAGACAAGTTGTTGAAACCGTGTTTTCCGCACCCGATAGTGTCTAGGGGTCCTAAAATGTGTATATGAATGACTCGAGCGCGAAACACCAACGCACAATATTATTCATGTTCGGATGGGCCCACTATTGACCGGCATTTTATTGCGCCGGGACAAGTTGTGAAAACCGTGTTTTCCGCACCCGATAGTATCTAGGAGTCCTAAAATGTGCATAAGAGCAACTTTGGTGCGAAACACCAACGCACAATATTACTCATGTCCGGATGGGCCCACTACCGACCTGCATTTTATTGCGCCGCGAGCAATTGTGAAAACCGTGTTTTGTGCACCCGATAGTGTCTAGGAGTCCTAAAATGTGTATAAGGATGACTCGAGCGCGAAACACCGACGCACAATATTATTCATGTTCGGGTGGGCTGACTACCGACCCGCATTTTATTGCGTCGGGACAAGTTGTGGAAACCGTGTTTTCTGCACCGGTAGTGTCTAGGAGTCCTAAAATGTGTATAAGAATGCCTCGAGCGCGAAACACCGGCGCACAATATTGTTCATGTTTGGGTGGGCCCACTAATGACCCGCATTTTATTGCGCTAGGACAGGTTGTGGAAACCGTGTTTTCTGCACCGGTAGTGTCTAGGAGTCCTAAAATGTCTATAAGATTGACTCAAGCGAGAAACACCGGCGCACAATATTATTCATGTTCGTGTAGCCCCACTAATGACCCGCATTTTCTTGCGCCGGTACAAGTTGTGAAAACAGTGTTTTCCGCACCTGATAGTGTCTAGGAGTCCTAAATTGTTTATAAGAATGACTCGAGCACGAAATAAAAAAGCACAATATTATTCATGTTCGGGTGGGTTCACTACCGACGCGTATTTTATTGCGCCGAGACAAGTTGTTGAAACCGTATTTTCCGCACCCGATAGTGTCTAGGGGTCCTAAAATGTGTACAAGAATGACTCAAGCACGAAACACCGAAGCACAATACTATTCATGTTCGGGTGGGTCCACCGCTGACCCGCATTTTATTGCGTCGAGACAAGTTGTGAAAACCGTGTTTTCCGCACCCGATAGTGTCTAGGAGTCCTAAAATGTGTATAAGAATGACTCGACCGCGAAACACCAAAGCATAATATTATTCATGTTCGGGTGGGCCCGCTCCCGACCTAGATTTTATTGCGCCGGGACAAGTTGTGAAAACCGTATTTTCCGCACACGATAGTGTCTAGGAGTCTTAAAATGTGTACAAGAATGACACAAGCGCGAAACACCGAAGCACAATATTATTCATGTTCGGGTGGGTCCACCGCTTACCCGCTATTTATTGCGTCGAGACAAGTTGTGAAAACCGTGTTTTCCGCACCGGTAGTGTCTAGGGGTCCTAAAATGTGGATAAGAATGACTCAAGCGTGAAACACGGACACACAATATTATTCATGGTCGGATGGGCCCACTATCGACCCGCATTTTGTTGCGCCGGGACAAGTTGTGGAAACCGTGTTTTCGGCACCCGATAGTGTCCAGGAGTCCTAAAATGTGTATAATACTGACTCGACCGCGAAACAATGACGCACAATATTATTCATGTTTGGGTGGGCCCACTACCGACCTGAATTTTATCGCGCCGGGACAAGTTTTGAAAACCTTGTTTTCCGCACTCGATAGTGTCTAGGAGCCCTAAAATGTGTATAAGAATGACTCGAGCGCGAAATACCAAAGCACAATATTATTGATGTTCGGGTGGGCCCACTATCGACCCGCAATTTATTGCGTCGGGACAAGTTGTGGAAACGTGTTTTCCGCATCGGTAGTGTCTAGGAGTCCTAAAATGTGTATAAGAATGACTCGAGCGTGAAACACCAAAGCATAATATTATTCATGTTCGGGTGGGCCCGCTACCGACCTAGATTTTATTGCGCTCGGGACAATTAGTGAAAACCGTATTTTCCGTAGACGATAGTGTCTAGGAGTCTTAAAATGTGTATAAGAATGACTCGAGCGCGAAACACCGACGCACAATATTATTCATGTTCGTATGGGCTCACTATCGACCCGCATTTTGTTACGCCGGGACAAGTTGTGGAAACTGTGTTTCCCGCACCCGATAGTGTCTAGGAGTCCTAAAATGTGTATAAGGATGACTCGAGCGCGAAACAGCGACGCACCATATTATTCATGTTTGGGTGGGCCCACTACTGACCCGCATTTTATTGCGCCGGGACAAGTTGTGAAAACTGTGTTTTCCCTAACCGATAGTGTTTAGGAGTCCTAAAATGTGTATAAGAATGACTCAAGCGTGAAACACCGACGTACAATAGTATTCATGTTCGTGTGGGCCCACTACGGACCCGTATTTTATTGCGTTGGGACAAGTTGTGGGAACCGTGTTTTCAACACATGTAGTGTCTAGGACTCCTAAAATTTGTATAAGCATGACTCGAATGCGAAACTCCGGCGCACAATATTATTCATGTTCGTGTGGCCCCACTAATGACCCGCATTTTCCTGTGCCGGGACAAGTTGTGAAAACTGTGTTTTCCGCACCCGATAATGTCTAGGAGTCCTAAAATGTGTATAAGGATGACTCGAGCGCGAAACAGCGACGCACAATATTATTCATGTTTGGGTGGGCCCACTGCTGACCCGCATTTTATTGCGCCGGGACAAGTTGTGAAAACTGTGTTTTCCCTACCCGATAGTGTTTAGGTGTCCTAAAATGTGTATAAGAATGACTCAAGCGTGAAACACCGACGCACAATAGTATTCATGTTCGTGTGGGCCCACTACGGACCCGCATTTTATTGCGTTGGGACAAGTTGTGGGAACCGTGTTTTCAACACATGTAGTGTCTAGGACTCCTAAAATTTGTATAAGAATGACTCGAATGCGAAACTCCGGCGCAGAATATTATTCATGTTCGTGTGGCCCCACTAATGACCCGCATTTTCCTGTGCCGGGACAAGTTGTGAAAACAGTGTTTTCCGCACCCGATAATGTCCGGGAGTCCTAAAATGTGCATAAGACTCGACTTTAGTGCGAAACAACGACACACAATATTATTCATGTTCGGGTGGGCCCCTTATCGACCCGTATTTTATTGCGCCGGGACTAGTTGTGGAAACCGTGTTTTCCGCACCGGTAGTGTCTAGGAGTCCTAAAATGTGTATAAGAATGACTCAAGCGCGAAATACCGACACACAATATTATCCATGTTCGCGTGGGCCCGCTATCGACCTACATTTTATTGCGTCGGGACAAGTTGTGAAAACTGTTTTTCCGCACCCGATAGTGTCTAGGAGTCCTAAAATGTGCATAAGATCAACTTTGGTGCGAAACACCAATGCACAATATTACTCATGTCCGGATGGGCCCACTATCGACCCGCATTTTATTGCGCCGGGACAAGTTGTGAAAACTGTGTTTTCCGTACCCGATAGTGTCTAGGAGTCCTTAAATGTGTATAAGAATTACTCGAGCGCGAAACACCGACGCACAATATTATTCGTGTTCGGGTGGGCCCACTATCGACCCGGATTTTTTTGCATTGGGACAAGTTGTGGAAACCACGTTTTCCGCATCGGATAGTGTCTAGGAGTCCTAAAATGTGTATAAGAATGACTCGAGCGCGAAACACCAAAGCATAACATTATTCATGTTCGGGTGGGCCCGCTACTAACCTAGATTTTATTGCGCCGGGACAAGTTGTGAAAACCGTCTTTTCCGCACACGATAGTGTCTAGGAGTCTTAAAATGTGTACAAGAATGACTCGAGCGCGAAATACCAAAGAACAATATTATTCATGTTCGAGTGGGTCCACTATCGACCCGCATTTTTTTGCGCCGAGACAAGTTGTTGAAACCGTGTTTTCCGCACCCGATAGTGTCTAGGGGTCCTAAAATGTGTCTAAGAATGACTCGAGCGCGAAACACCAAAGCATAATATTATTCATGTTCGGGTGGGCCCGCTATCGACCTAGATTTTATTGCGCCGGGACAAGTTGTGAAAACCGTATTTTCCGCACACGATAGTGTCTTGGAGTCTTAAAATGTGTACAAGAATGACTCGAGCGCGAAACACCAAAGCACAATATTATTCATGTTCGGGTGGGTCCACTGCTCGACCCGCATTTTATTGCGTCGAGACAAGTTGTGAAAACCGTGTTTTCCGCACCTGGTAGTGTCTAGGGGTCCTAAAATGTGTATAAGAATGACTCGAGCGCGAAACACCGACGCACAATATTATTCATGTTCGGATGGGCCCACTACCGACCCGCATTTTGTTGCGCCGGGACAAGTTGTGGAAACCGTGTTTCCCGCACCCGATAGTGTCTCGGAGTCCTAAAATGTGTATAAGGATGACTCGAGCGCGAAACAGCGACGCACAATATTATTCATGTTTGGGTGGGCCCACTCGCTGACCCGCATTTTATTGCGCCGGGACAAGTTGTGAAAACTGTGTTTTCCCTAACCGATAGTGTTTAGGAGTCCTAAAATGTGTATAGGAATGACTCAAGCGTGAAACACCGACGGACAATAGTATTCATGTTCGTTTGGGCCCACTACGAGACCCGCATTTTATTGCGTTGGGACAAGTTGTGGGAACCGTGTTTTCAACACATGTAGTGTCTAGGACTCCTAAAATTTGTATAAGAATGACTCGAATGCGAAACTTCGGCGCACAATATTATTCATGTTCGTGTGGCCCCACTAATGACCCGCATTTTCCTGTGCCGGGACAAGTTGTGAAAACAGTTTTTTCCGCACCCGATAATGTCTAGGAGTGCTAAAATGTGTATAAGGATGACTCGAGCGCGAAACAGATGACGCACAATATTATTCATGTTTGGGTGGGCCCACTGCTGACCCGTATATTATTGCGCCGGGACAAGTTGTGAAAACTGTGTTTTCCCTACCCGATAGTGTTTAGGAGTCCTAAAATGTGTATAAGAATGACTCAAGCGTGAAACATCGACGCACAATAGTATTCATGTTCGTGTGGGCCCACTACGGACCCGCATTTTATTGCGTTGGGACAAGTTGTGGGAACCGTGTTTTCAACACATGTAGTGTCTAGGACTCCTAAAATTTGTATAAGAATGACTCGAATGCGAAACTCCGGCGCAGAATATTATTCATGTTCGTGTGGCCCCACTAATGACCCGCATTTTCCAGTGCCGGGACAAGTTGTGAAAACAGTGTTTTCCGCACCCGATAATGTCTAGGAGTCCTAAAATGTGCATAAGACCGACTTTAGTGCGAAACACCGACACACAATATTATTCATGTTCGGGTGGGCCCCTTATCGACCCGTATTTTATTGCGCCGGGACTAGTTGTGAAAACCGTGTTTTCCGCACCGGTAGTGTCTAGGAGTCCTAAAATGTGTATAAGAATGACTCAAGCGCGAAATACCGACACACAATATTATCCATGTTCGCGTGGGCCCGCTATCGACCTACATTTTATTGCGTCGGGACAAGTTGTGAAAACTGTTTTTTCCGCACCCGATAGTGTCTAGGAGTCCTAAAATGTGCATAAGATCAACTTTGGTGCGAAACACCAATGCACAATATTACTCATGTCCGGATGGGCCCACTATCGACCCGCATTTTATTGCGCCGGGACAAGTTGTGAAAACTGTGTTTTCCGTACCCGATAGTGTCTAGGAGTCCTTAAATGTGTATAAGAATTACTCGAGCGCGAAACACCGACGCACAATATTATTCGTGTTCGGGTGGGCCCACTATCGACCCGGATTTTTTTGCATTGGGACAAGTTGTGGAAACCACGTTTTCCGCATCGGATAGTGTCTAGGAGTCCTAAAATGTGTATAAGAATGACTCGAGCGCGAAACACCAAAGCATAACATTATTCATGTTCGGGTGGGCCCGCTACTAACCTAGATTTTATTGCGCCGGGACAAGTTGTGAAAACCGTCTTTTCCGCACACGATAGTGTCTAGGAGTCTTAAAATGTGTACAAGAATGACTCGAGCGCGAAATACCAAAGAACAATATTATTCATGTTCGAGTGGGTCCACTCATCGACCCGCATTTTTTTGCGCCGAGACAAGTTGTTGAAACCGTGTTTTCCGCACCCGATAGTGTCTAGGGGTCCTAAAATGTGTCTAAGAATGACTCGAGCGCGAAACTCCAAAGCATAATATTATTCATGTTCGGGTGGGCCCGCTACGACCTAGATTTTATTGCGCCGGGACAAGTTGTGAAAACCGTATTTTCCGCACACGATAGTGTCTTGGAGTCTTAAAATGTGTACAAGAATGACTCGAGCGCGAAACACCAAAGCACAATATTATTCATGTTCGGGTGGGTCCACTCGCTGACCCGCATTTTATTGCGTCGAGACAAGTTGTGAAAACCGTGTTTTCCGCACCTGGTAGTGTCTAGGGGTCCTAAAATGTGTATAAGAATGACTCGAGCGCGAAACACCGACGCACAATATTATTCATGTTCGGATGGGCCCACTATCGACCCGCATTTTGTTGCGCCGGGACAAGTTGTGGAAACTGTGTTTCCCGCACCCGATAGTGTCTCGGAGTCCTAAAATGTGTATAAGGATGACTCGAGCGCGAAACAGCGACGCACAATATTATTCATGTTTGGGTGGGCCCACTCGCTGACCCGCATTTTATTGCGCGGGACAAGTTGTGAAAACTGTGTTTTCCCTAACCGATAGTGTTTAGGAGTCCTAAAATGTGTATAGGAATGACTCAAGCGTGAAACACCGACGGACAATAGTATTCATGTTCGTGTGGGCCCACTACGAGACCCGCATTTTATTGCGTTGGGACAAGTTGTGGGAACCGTGTTTTCAACACATGTAGTGTCTAGGACTCCTAAAATTTGTATAAGAATGACTCGAATGCGAAACTTCGGCGCACAATATTATTCATGTTCGTGTGGCCCCACTAATGACCCGCATTTTCCTGTGCCGGGACAAGTTGTGAAAACAGTTTTTTCCGCACCCGATAATGTCTAGGAGTGCTAAAATGTGTATAAGGATGACTCGAGCGCGAAACGAGTGACGCACAATATTATTCATGTTTGGGTGGGCCCACTGCTGACCCGTATATTATTGCGCCGGGACAAGTTGTGAAAACTGTGTTTTCCCTACCCGATAGTGTTTAGGAGTCCTAAAATGTGTATAAGAATGACTCAAGCGTGAAACATCGACGCACAATAGTATTCATGTTCGTGTGGGCCCACTACGGACCCGCATTTTATTGCGTTGGGACAAGTTGTGGGAACCGTGTTTTCAACACATGTAGTGTCTAGGACTCCTAAAATTTGTATAAGAATGACTCGAATGCGAAACTCCGGCGCAGAATATGATTCATGTTCGTGTGGCCCCACTAATGACCCGCATTTTCCGAGTGTCGGGACAAGTTGTGAAAACAGTGTTTTCCGCACCCGATAATGTCCGGGAGTCCTAAAATGTGCATAAGACCGACTTTAGTGCGAAACACCGACACACAATATTATTCATGTTCGGGTGGGCCCCTTATCGACCCGTATTTTATTGCGCGGGACTAGTTGTGAAAACCGTGTTTTCCGCACCGGTAGTGTCTAGGAGTCCTAAAATGTGTATAAGAATGACTCAAGCGCGAAATACCGACACACAATATTATCCATGTTCGCGTGGGCCCGCTATCGACCTACATTTTATTGCGTCGGGACAAGTTGTGAAAACTGTTTTTTCCGCACCCGATAGTTTCTAGGAGTCCTAAAATGTGCATAAGATCAACTTTGGTGCGAAACACCAATGCACAATATTACTCATGTCCGGATGGGCCCACTATCGACCCGCATTTTATTGCGCCGGGACAAGTTGTGAAAACTGTGTTTTCCGTACCCGATAGTGTCTAGGAGTCCTTAAATGTGTATAAGAATTACTCGAGCGCGAAACACCGACGCACAATATTATTCGTGTTCGGGTGGGCCCACTATCGACCCGGATTTTTTTGCATTGGGACAAGTTGTGGAAACCACGTTTTCCGCATCGGATAGTGTCTAGGAGTCCTAAAATGTGTATAAGAATGACTCGAGCGCGAAACACCAAAGCATAACATTATTCATGTTCGGGTGGGCCCGCTACTAACCTAGATTTTATTGCGCCGGGACAAGTTGTGAAAACCGTCTTTTCCGCACACGATAGTGTCTAGGAGTCTTAAAATGTGTACAAGAATGACTCGAGCGCGAAATACCAAAGAACAATATTATTCATGTTCGAGTGGATCCACTATCGACCCGCATTTTTTTGCGCCGAGACAAGTTGTTGAAACCGTGTTTTCCGCACCCGATAGTGTCTAGGGGTCCTAAAATGTGTCTAAGAATGACTCGAGCGCGAAACACCAAAGCATAATATTATTCATGTTCGGGTGGGCCCGCTATCGACCTAGATTTTATTGCGCCGGGACAAGTTGTGAAAACCGTATTTTCCGCACACGATAGTGTCTTGGAGTCTTAAAATGTGTACAAGAATGACTCGAGCGCGAAACACCAAAGCACAATATTATTCATGTTCGGGTGGGTCCACTGCTGACCCGCATTTTATTGCGTCGAGACAAGTTGTGAAAACCGTGTTTTCCGCACCTGGTAGTGTCTAGGGGTCCTAAAATGTGTATAAGAATGACTCGAGCGCGAAACACCGACGCACAATATTATTCATGTTCGGATGGGCCCACTATCGACCCGCATTTTGTTGCGCGGGACAAGTTGTGGAAAGCTGTGTTTCCCGCACCCGATAGTGTCTCGGAGTCCTAAAATGTGTATAAGGATGACTCGAGCGCGAAACAGCGACGCACAATATTATTCATGTTTGGGTGGGCCCACTGCTGACCCGCATTTTATTGCGCCGGGACAAGTTGTGAAAACTGTGTTTTCCCTAACCGATAGTGTTTAGGAGTCCTAAAATGTGTATAGGAATGACTCAAGCGTGAAACACCGACGGACAATAGTATTCATGTTCGTTTGGGCCCACTACGAGACCCGCATTTTATTGCGTTGGGACAAGTTGTGGGAACCGTGTTTTCAACACATGTAGTGTCTAGGACTCCTAAAATTTGTATAAGAATGACTCGAATGCGAAACTTCGGCGCACAATATTATTCATGTTCGTGTGGCCCCACTAATGACCCGCATTTTCCTGTGCCGGGACAAGTTGTGAAAACAGTTTTTCCGCACCCGATAATGTCTAGGAGTGCTAAAATGTGTATAAGGATGACTCGAGCGCGAAACTGGTGACGCACAATATTATTCATGTTTGGGTGGGCCCACTGCTGACCCGTATATTATTGCGTCGGGACAAGTTGTGAAAACTGTGTTTTCCCTACCCGATAGTGTTTAGGAGTCCTAAAATGTGTATAAGAATGACTCAAGCGTGAAACATCGACGCACAATAGTATTCATGTTCGTGTGGGCCCACTACGGACCCGCATTTTATTGCGTTGGGACAAGTTGTGGGAACCGTGTTTTCAACACATGTAGTGTCTAGGACTCCTAAAATTTGTATAAGAATGACTCGAATGCGAAACTCCGGCGCAGAATATGATTCATGTTCGTGTGGCCCCACTAATGACCCGCATTTTCCAGGTGCTGGGACAAGTTGTGAAAACGAGTGTTTTCCGCACCCGATAATGTCTGGGAGTCCTAAAATGTGCATAAGACCGACTTTAGTGCGAAACACCGACACACAATATTATTCATGTTCGGGTGGGCCCCTTATCGACCCGTATTTTATTGCGCCGGGACTAGTTGTGAAAACCGTGTTTTCCGCACCGGTAGTGTCTAGGAGTCCTAAAATGTGTATAAGAATGACTCAAGCGCGAAATACCGACACACAATATTATCCATGTTCGCGTGGGCCCGCTATCGACCTACATTTTATTGCGTCGGGACAAGTTGTGAAAACTGTTTTTCCGCACCCGATAGTTTCTAGGAGTCCTAAAATGTGCATAAGATCAACTTTGGTGCGAAACACCAATGCACAATATTACTCATGTCCGGATGGGCCCACTATCGACCCGCATTTTATTGCGCCGGGACAAGTTGTGAAAACTGTGTTTTCCGTACCCGATAGTGTCTAGGAGTCCTTAAATGTGTATAAGAATTACTCGAGCGCGAAACACCGACGCACAATATTATTCGTGTTCGGGTGGGCCCACTATCGACCCGGATTTTTTTGCATTGGGACAAGTTGTGGAAACCACGTTTTCCGCATCGGATAGTGTCTAGGAGTCCTAAAATGTGTATAAGAATGACTCGAGCGCGAAACACCAAAGCATAACATTATTCATGTTCGGGTGGGCCCGCTACTAACCTAGATTTTATTGCGCCGGGACAAGTTGTGAAAACCGTCTTTTCCGCACACGATAGTGTCTAGGAGTCTTAAAATGTGTACAAGAATGACTCGAGCGCGAAATACCAAAGAACAATATTATTCATGTTCGAGTGGATCCACTATCGACCCGCATTTTTTGCGCCGAGACAAGTTGTTGAAACCGTGTTTTCCGCACCCGATAGTGTCTAGGGGTCCTAAAATGTGTCTAAGAATGACTCGAGCGCGAAACACCAAAGCATAATATTATTCATGTTCGGGTGGGCCCGCTACGACCTAGATTTTATTGCGCCGGGACAAGTTGTGAAAACCGTATTTTCCGCACACGATAGTGTCTTGGAGTCTTAAAATGTGTACAAGAATGACTCGAGCGCGAAACACCAAAGCACAATATTATTCATGTTCGGGTGGGTCCACTCGCTGACCCGCATTTTATTGCGTCGAGACAAGTTGTGAAAACCGTGTTTTCCGCACTCGGTAGTGTCTAGGGGTCCTAAAATGTGTATAAGAATGACTCGAGCGCGAAACACCGACGCACAATATTATTCATGTTCGGATGGGCCCACTATCGACCCGCATTTTGTTGCGCCGGGACAAGTTGTGGAAACTGTGTTTCCCGCACCCGATAGTGTCTCGGAGTCCTAAAATGTGTATAAGGATGACTCGAGCGCGAAACAGCGACGCACAATATTATTCATGTTTGGGTGGGCCCACTGCTGACCCGCATTTTATTGCGCCGGGACAAGTTGTGAAAACTGTGTTTTCCCTAACCGATAGTGTTTAGGAGTCCTAAAATGTGTATAGGAATGACTCAAGCGTGAAACACCGACGGACAATAGTATTCATGTTCGTTTGGGCCCACTACGAGACCCGCATTTTATTGCGTTGGGACAAGTTGTGGGAACCGTGTTTTCAACACATGTAGTGTCTAGGACTCCTAAAATTTGTATAAGAATGACTCGAATGCGAAACTTCGGCGCACAATATTATTCATGTTCGTGTGGCCCCACTAATGACCCGCATTTTCCTGTGCCGGGACAAGTTGTGAAAACAGTTTTTCCGCACCCGATAATGTCTAGGAGTGCTAAAATGTGTATAAGGATGACTCGAGCGCGAAACGAGTGACGCACAATATTATTCATGTTTGGGTGGGCCCACTGCTGACCCGTATATTATTGCGCCGGGACAAGTTGTGAAAACTGTGTTTTCCCTACCCGATAGTGTTTAGGAGTCCTAAAATGTGTATAAGAATGACTCAAGCGTGAAACATCGACGCACAATAGTATTCATGTTCGTGTGGGCCCACTACGGACCCGCATTTTATTGCGTTGGGACAAGTTGTGGGAACCGTGTTTTCAACACATGTAGTGTCTAGGACTCCTAAAATTTGTATAAGAATGACTCGAATGCGAAACTCCGGCGCAGAATATGATTCATGTTCGTGTGGCCCCACTAATGACCCGCATTTTCCGGTGTCGGGACAAGTTGTGAAAACGAGTGTTTTCCGCACCCGATAATGTCCGGGAGTCCTAAAATGTGCATAAGACTCGACTTTAGTGCGAAACACCGACACACAATATTATTCATGTTCGGGTGGGCCCCTTATCGACCCGTATTTTATTGCGCCGGGACTAGTTGTGAAAACCGTGTTTTCCGCACCGGTAGTGTCTAGGAGTCCTAAAATGTGTATAAGAATGACTCAAGCGCGAAATACCGACACACAATATTATCCATGTTCGCGTGGGCCCGCTGTCGACCTACATTTTATTGCGTCGGGACAAGTTGTGAAAACTGTTTTTTCCGCACCCGATAGTTTCTAGGAGTCCTAAAATGTGCATAAGATCAACTTTGGTGCGAAACACCAATGCACAATATTACTCATGTCCGGATGGGCCCACTATCGACCCGCATTTTATTGCGCGGGACAAGTTGTGAAAACTGTGTTTTCCGTACCCGATAGTGTCTAGGAGTCCTTAAATGTGTATAAGAATTACTCGAGCGCGAAACACCGACGCACAATATTATTCGTGTTCGGGTGGGCCCACTATCGACCCGGATTTTTTTGCATTGGGACAAGTTGTGGAAACCACGTTTTCCGCATCGGATAGTGTCTAGGAGTCCTAAAATGTGTATAAGAATGACTCGAGCGCGAAACACCAAAGCATAACATTATTCATGTTCGGGTGGGCCCGCTACTAACCTAGATTTTATTGCGCCGGGACAAGTTGTGAAAACCGTCTTTTCCGCACACGATAGTGTCTAGGAGTCTTAAAATGTGTACAAGAATGACTCGAGCGCGAAATACCAAAGAACAATATTATTCATGTTCGAGTGGATCCACTCATCGACCCGCATTTTTTTGCGCCGAGACAAGTTGTTGAAACCGTGTTTTCCGCACCCGATAGTGTCTAGGGGTCCTAAAATGTGTCTAAGAATGACTCGAGCGCGAAACACCAAAGCATAATATTATTCATGTTCGGGTGGGCCCGCTATCGACCTAGATTTTATTGCGCGGGACAAGTTGTGAAAACCGTATTTTCCGCACACGATAGTGTCTTGGAGTCTTAAAATGTGTACAAGAATGACTCGAGCGCGAAACACCAAAGCACAATATTATTCATGTTCGGGTGGGTCCACTGCTGACCCGCATTTTATTGCGTCGAGACAAGTTGTGAAAACCGTGTTTTCCGCACTCGGTAGTGTCTAGGGGTCCTAAAATGTGTATAAGAATGACTCGAGCGCGAAACACCGACGCACAATATTATTCATGTTCGGATGGGCCCACTATCGACCCGCATTTTGTTGCGCCGGGACAAGTTGTGGAAACTGTGTTTCCCGCACCCGATAGTGTCTCGGAGTCCTAAAATGTGTATAAGGATGACTCGAGCGCGAAACAGCGACGCACAATATTATTCATGTTTGGGTGGGCCCACTCGCTGACCCGCATTTTATTGCGCCGGGACAAGTTGTGAAAACTGTGTTTTCCCTAACCGATAGTGTTTAGGAGTCCTAAAATGTGTATAGGAATGACTCAAGCGTGAAACACCGACGGACAATAGTATTCATGTTCGTTTGGGCCCACTACGAGACCCGCATTTTATTGCGTTGGGACAAGTTGTGGGAACCGTGTTTTCAACACATGTAGTGTCTAGGACTCCTAAAATTTGTATAAGAATGACTCGAATGCGAAACTTCGGCGCACAATATTATTCATGTTCGTGTGGCCCCACTAATGACCCGCATTTTCCTGTGCGGGACAAGTTGTGAAAACAGTTTTTTCCGCACCCGATAATGTCTAGGAGTGCTAAAATGTGTATAAGGATGACTCGAGCGCGAAACGAGTGACGCACAATATTATTCATGTTTGGGTGGGCCCACTGCTGACCCGTATATTATTGCGCCGGGACAAGTTGTGAAAACTGTGTTTTCCCTACCCGATAGTGTTTAGGAGTCCTAAAATGTGTATAAGAATGACTCAAGCGTGAAACATCGACGCACAATAGTATTCATGTTCGTGTGGGCCCACTACGGACCCGCATTTTATTGCGTTGGGACAAGTTGTGGGAACCGTGTTTTCAACACATGTAGTGTCTAGGACTCCTAAAATTTGTATAAGAATGACTCGAATGCGAAACTCCGGCGCAGAATATGATTCATGTTCGTGTGGCCCCACTAATGACCCGCATTTTCCGGTGTCGGGACAAGTTGTGAAAACAGTGTTTTCCGCACCCGATAATGTCCGGGAGTCCTAAAATGTGCATAAGACTCGACTTTAGTGCGAAACACCGACACACAATATTATTCATGTTCGGGTGGGCCCCTTATCGACCCGTATTTTATTGCGCGGGACTAGTTGTGAAAACCGTGTTTTCCGCACCGGTAGTGTCTAGGAGTCCTAAAATGTGTATAAGAATGACTCAAGCGCGAAATACCGACACACAATATTATCCATGTTCGCGTGGGCCCGCTATCGACCTACATTTTATTGCGTCGGGACAAGTTGTGAAAACTGTTTTTCCGCACCCGATAGTTTCTAGGAGTCCTAAAATGTGCATAAGATCAACTTTGGTGCGAAACACCAATGCACAATATTACTCATGTCCGGATGGGCCCACTATCGACCCGCATTTTATTGCGCCGGGACAAGTTGTGAAAACTGTGTTTTCCGTACCCGATAGTGTCTAGGAGTCCTTAAATGTGTATAAGAATTACTCGAGCGCGAAACACCGACGCACAATATTATTCGTGTTCGGGTGGGCCCACTATCGACCCGGATTTTTTTGCATTGGGACAAGTTGTGGAAACCACGTTTTCCGCATCGGATAGTGTCTAGGAGTCCTAAAATGTGTATAAGAATGACTCGAGCGCGAAACACCAAAGCATAACATTATTCATGTTCGGGTGGGCCCGCTACTAACCTAGATTTTATTGCGCCGGGACAAGTTGTGAAAACCGTCTTTTCCGCACACGATAGTGTCTAGGAGTCTTAAAATGTGTACAAGAATGACTCGAGCGCGAAATACCAAAGAACAATATTATTCATGTTCGAGTGGATCCACTCATCGACCCGCATTTTTTGCGCCGAGACAAGTTGTTGAAACCGTGTTTTCCGCACCCGATAGTGTCTAGGGGTCCTAAAATGTGTCTAAGAATGACTCGAGCGCGAAACACCAAAGCATAATATTATTCATGTTCGGGTGGGCCCGCTATCGACCTAGATTTTATTGCGCCGGGACAAGTTGTGAAAACCGTATTTTCCGCACACGATAGTGTCTTGGAGTCTTAAAATGTGTACAAGAATGACTCGAGCGCGAAACACCAAAGCACAATATTATTCATGTTCGGGTGGGTCCACTCGCTGACCCGCATTTTATTGCGTCGAGACAAGTTGTGAAAACCGTGTTTTCCGCACCTGGTAGTGTCTAGGGGTCCTAAAATGTGTATAAGAATGACTCGAGCGCGAAACACCGACGCACAATATTATTCATGTTCGGATGGGCCCACTATCGACCCGCATTTTGTTGCGCCGGGACAAGTTGTGGAAACTGTGTTTCCCGCACCCGATAGTGTCTCGGAGTCCTAAAATGTGTATAAGGATGACTCGAGCGCGAAACAGCGACGCACAATATTATTCATGTTTGGGTGGGCCCACTGCTGACCCGCATTTTATTGCGCCGGGACAAGTTGTGAAAACTGTGTTTTCCCTAACCGATAGTGTTTAGGAGTCCTAAAATGTGTATAGGAATGACTCAAGCGTGAAACACCGACGGACAATAGTATTCATGTTCGTTTGGGCCCACTACGGACCCGCATTTTATTGCGTTGGGACAAGTTGTGGGAACCGTGTTTTCAACACATGTAGTGTCTAGGACTCCTAAAATTTGTATAAGAATGACTCGAATGCGAAACTTCGGCGCACAATATTATTCATGTTCGTGTGGCCCCACTAATGACCCGCATTTTCCTGTGCCGGGACAAGTTGTGAAAACAGTTTTTTCCGCACCCGATAATGTCTAGGAGTGCTAAAATGTGTATAAGGATGACTCGAGCGCGAAACGAGTGACGCACAATATTATTCATGTTTGGGTGGGCCCACTGCTGACCCGTATATTATTGCGCGGGACAAGTTGTGAAAACTGTGTTTTCCCTACCCGATAGTGTTTAGGAGTCCTAAAATGTGTATAAGAATGACTCAAGCGTGAAACATCGACGCACAATAGTATTCATGTTCGTGTGGGCCCACTACGGACCCGCATTTTATTGCGTTGGGACAAGTTGTGGGAACCGTGTTTTCAACACATGTAGTGTCTAGGACTCCTAAAATTTGTATAAGAATGACTCGAATGCGAAACTCCGGCGCAGAATATTATTCATGTTCGTGTGGCCCCACTAATGACCCGCATTTTCCTGTGCCGGGACAAGTTGTGAAAACAGTGTTTTCCGCACCCGATAATGTCTAGGAGTCCTAAAATGTGCATAAGACTGACTTTAGTGCGAAACACCGACACACAATATTATTCATGTTCGGGTGGGCCCCTTATCGACCCGTATTTTATTGCGCGGGACTAGTTGTGAAAACCGTGTTTTCCGCACCGGTAGTGTCTAGGAGTCCTAAAATGTGTATAAGAATGACTCAAGCGCGAAATACCGACACACAATATTATCCATGTTCGCGTGGGCCCGCTATCGACCTACATTTTATTGCGTCGGGACAAGTTGTGAAAACTGTTTTTCCGCACCCGATAGTGTCTAGGAGTCCTAAAATGTGCATAAGATCAACTTTGGTGCGAAACACCAATGCACAATATTACTCATGTCCGGATGGGCCCACTATCGACCCGCATTTTATTGCGCGGGACAAGTTGTGAAAACTGTGTTTTCCGTACCCGACAGTGTCTAGGAGTCCTTAAATGTGTATAAGAATTACTCGAGCGCGAAACACCGACGCACAATATTATTCGTGTTCGGGTGGGCCCACTATCGACCCGGATTTTTTGCATTGGGACAAGTTGTGGAAACCACGTTTTCCGCATCGGATAGTGTCTAGGAGTCCTAAAATGTGTATAAGAATGACTCGAGCGCGAAACACCAAAGCATAACATTATTCATGTTCGGGTGGGCCCGCTACTAACCTAGATTTTATTGCGCCGGGACAAGTTGTGAAAACCGTCTTTTCCGCACACGATAGTGTCTAGGAGTCTTAAAATGTGTACAAGAATGACTCGAGCGCGAAATACCAAAGAACAATATTATTCATGTTCGAGTGGGTCCACTCATCGACCCGCATTTTTTTGCGCCGAGACAAGTTGTTGAAACCGTGTTTTCCGCACCCGATAGTGTCTAGGGGTCCTAAAATGTGTCTAAGAATGACTCGAGCGCGAAACTCCAAAGCATAATATTATTCATGTTCGGGTGGGCCCGCTATCGACCTAGATTTTATTGCGCCGGGACAAGTTGTGAAAACCGTATTTTCCGCACACGATAGTGTCTTGGAGTCTTAAAATGTGTACAAGAATGACTCGAGCGCGAAACACCAAAGCACAATATTATTCATGTTCGGGTGGGTCCACTCGCTGACCCGCATTTTATTGCGTCGAGACAAGTTGTGAAAACCGTGTTTTCCGCACCTGGTAGTGTCTAGGGGTCCTAAAATGTGTATAAGAATGACTCGAGCGCGAAACACCGACGCACAATATTATTCATGTTCGGATGGGCCCACTATCGACCCGCATTTTGTTGCGCCGGGACAAGTTGTGGAAACTGTGTTTCCCGCACCCGATAGTGTCTCGGAGTCCTAAAATGTGTATAAGGATGACTCGAGCGCGAAACAGCGACGCACAATATTATTCATGTTTGGGTGGGCCCACTCGCTGACCCGCATTTTATTGCGCCGGGACAAGTTGTGAAAACTGTGTTTTCCCTAACCGATAGTGTTTAGGAGTCCTAAAATGTGTATAGGAATGACTCAAGCGTGAAACACCGACGGACAATAGTATTCATGTTCGTGTGGGCCCACTACGGACCCGCATTTTATTGCGTTGGGACAAGTTGTGGGAACCGTGTTTTCAACACATGTAGTGTCTAGGACTCCTAAAATTTGTATAAGAATGACTCGAATGCGAAACTTCGGCGCACAATATTATTCATGTTCGTGTGGCCCCACTAATGACCCGCATTTTCCTGTGCCGGGACAAGTTGTGAAAACAGTTTTTCCGCACCCGATAATGTCTAGGAGTGCTAAAATGTGTATAAGGATGACTCGAGCGCGAAACAGTGACGCACAATATTATTCATGTTTGGGTGGGCCCACTGCTGACCCGTATATTATTGCGCGGGACAAGTTGTGAAAACTGTGTTTTCCCTACCCGATAGTGTTTAGGAGTCCTAAAATGTGTATAAGAATGACTCAAGCGTGAAACATCGACGCACAATAGTATTCATGTTCGTGTGGGCCCACTACGGACCCGCATTTTATTGCGTTGGGACAAGTTGTGGGAACCGTGTTTTCAACACATGTAGTGTCTAGGACTCCTAAAATTTGTATAAGAATGACTCGAATGCGAAACTCCGGCGCACAATATTATTCATGTTCGTGTGGCCCCACTAATGACCCGTATTTTCCTGTGTCGGGACAAGTTGTGAAAACAGTGTTTTCCTCACCCGATAATGTCTAGGAGTCCTAAAATGTGCATAAGACTCGACTTTAGTGCGAAACAACGACACACAATATTATTCATGTTCGGGTGGGCCCCTTATCGACCCGTATTTTATTGCGCCGGGACTAGTTGTGGAAACCGTGTTTTCCGCACCGGTAGTGTCTAGGAGTCCTAAAATGTGTATAAGAATGACTCAAGCGCGAAATACCGACACACAATATTATCCATGTTCGGGTGGGCCCGCTACCGACCTACATTTTATTGCGCGGGACAAGTTGTGAAAACCGTGTTTTCCGCACCCGATAGTGTCTAGGAGTCTTAAAATGTGTACAAGAATGACTCGAGCGCGAAATACCAAAGAACAATATTATTCACGTTCGAGTGGGTCCACTATCGACCCGCATTTTTTTGCGCCGAGACAAGTTGTTGAAACCGTGTTTTTCGCACCCGATAGTGTCTAGGGGTCCTAAAATGTGTATATGAATGACTCGAGCGCGAAACACCAATGCACAATATTATTCATGTTCGGATGGGCCCACTATTGACCGGCATTTTATTGCGCCGGGACAAGTTGTGAAAACCGTGTTTTCCGCACCCGACAGTGTCTAGGAGTCCTAAAATGTGCATAAGATCAACTTTGGTGCGAAACACCAACACACAATATTACTCATGTCCGGATGGGCCCATTATCGACCTGCATTTTATTGCGCCGCGACCGGTGGTGAAAACCGTGTTTTCTGCACCCGATAGTGTCTAGGAGTCCTAAAATGTGTATAAGGATGACTCAAGCGCGAAACACCGACGCACAATATTATTCATGTTCGGGTGGGCCGACTACGGACCCGCATTTTATTGCGTCGGGGCAAGTTGTGGAAACCATATTTTCTGCACCGGTAGTGTCTAGGAGTCCTAAAATGTGTATAAGAATGCCTCGAGCGCGAAACACCGGCGCACAATATTATTCATGTTCAGGTAGGCCCACTATCGACCCGCATTTTATTGCCCGGGACAGGTTGTGGAAACCGTGTTTTCTGCACCGGTAGTGTCTAGGAGTCCTAAAATGTGTATAAGATTGACTCAAGCGAGAAACACCGGCGCACAATATTATTCATGTTCGTGTAGCCCCACTAATGACACGCATTTTCTTGCGCCGGTACAAGTTGTGAAAACAGTGTTTTCCGCACCTGATAGTGTCTAGGAGTCCCAAAATATGTATAGGAATGACTCGAGCGCGAAATACCAAAGCACAATATTATTCATGTTCGGGTGGGTCCACTATCGACCCGCATTTTATTGCGCCGAGACAAGTTGTTGAAACCGTATTTTCCGCACTCTGATAGTGTCTAGGGGTCCTAAAATGTGTATAAGAATGACTCGAGCGCGAAACACCAACGCACAATATCATTCATGTTCGGATGGGCCCACTATCGACCCGCATTTTATTGCGCGGGACAAGTTGTGAAAACCGTGTTTTCCGCACCCGATAGTGTCTAGGAGTCTTAAAATGTGTATAAGGATGACTCGAGCACGAAACACCGAAGCACAATATTATTCATGTTCGGGTGGGTCCACTGCTGACCCGCGTTTTATTGCGTCGAGACAAGTTGTGAAAACCGCGTTTTCCGCACCCGATAGTGTCTAGGGGTCCTAAAATGTGTATAAGAATGACTCGAGTGCGAAACACCGACGCACAATATTATTCATGTTCGGATGGGCCCACTATCGACCCGCATTTTATCGCGCGGGACAAGTTGTGCAAACTGTGTTTCCGTACCCGATAGTGTCTAGGAGTCCTTAATCGTGTATAAGAATTACTCGAGCGCGAAACACCGACGCACAATATTATTCATGTTCGGGTGGGCCCACAACCGACCCGTATTTTATTGCACCGGGACTAGTTGTGAAAACCGTGTTTTCCGCACCGGTAGTGTGTAGGAGTCCTAAAATGTGTATAAGAATGACTCGAGCGCGAAACACCGACGCACAATATTATTCATGTTCGGGTGGGTCCACTATCGACCCGCATTTTATTGCGCCGAGACAAGTTGTTGAAACCGTGTTTTCCGCACCCGATAGTGTCTAGGGATCTTAAAATGTGTATAAGAATGACTCGAGCGCGAAACACCAACGCACAATATTATTCATGTTCGGATGGGCCCACTACCGACCCGCATTTTATTGCGCCGGGACAAGTTGTGAATACTGTGTTCTCCGTACCCGATAGTGTCTAGGAGTCTTTAAATGTGTATAAGAATTACTCGAGCGCGAAACACCGACGCACAATATTATTCATGTTCGGGTGGGCCCACTATCGACCCGAATTTTGTTGCGCGGGACAAGTTGTGGAAACTTTGTTTCCCGCACCCGATAGTGTCTAGGAGTCCTAAAATGTGTATAAGGATGACCCGAGCGTGAAACAGCGACGCACAATATTATTCATGTTTGGGTGGGCCCACTGCTGACCCGCATTTTATTACGCCGAGACAAGTTGTGAAAACTGTGTTTTCCCTACCCGATAGTGTTTAGGAGTCCTAAAATGTGTATAAGAATGACTCAAGCGTGAAACACCGACGCATAATAGTATTCATGTTCGTGTGGGCCCACTACGGACCGGCATTTTATTGCGTTGGGACAAGTTGTGGGAACCGTGTTTTCAACACATCTAGTGTCTAGGAGTCCTAGAATATGTATAAGAATGACTCGAGCGCGAAACACCAAAGCACAATATTATTCATGTTCGGGTGGGTCCACTATCGACCCGCATTTTATTGCGCCGAGACAAGTTGTTGAAACCGTGTTTTCCGTACCCGATAGTGTCTAGGGGTCCTAAAATGTGTATAAGAATGACTCGAGCGCGAAACACCAACGTACAATATCATTCATGTTCGGATGGGCCCACTATCGACCCGCATTTTATTGCGCCGGGACAAGTTGTGAAAACCGTGTTTTCCACACCCGATAGTGTCTAGGAGTCTTAAAATGTGTATAAGGATGACTCGAGCGCGAAACACCGAAGCACAATATTATTCATGTTCGGGTGGGTCCACTGCTGACCCGCATTTTATTGCGTCGAGTAAAGTTGTGAAAACCGTGTTTTCCGCACCCGATAGTATCTAGGGGTCCTAAAATGTGTATAAGAATGACTCGAGCGCGAAACACCGACGCACAATATTATTCATGTTCGGATGGGCCCACTATCGACCCGCATTTTATTGCGCCGGGACAATTTGTGAAAACCGTGTTTTCCGCACCCGATAGTGTCTAGGAGTCTTAAAATGTGTATAAGGATGACTCGAGCGCGAAACACCGAAGCACAATATTATTCATGTTCGGGTGGGTCCACTGCTGACCCGCATTTTATTGCGTCGAGACAAGTTGTGAAAACCGTGTTTTCCGCACCCGATAGTGTCTAGGGATCTTAAAATGTGTATAAGAATGACTCGAGCGCGAAACACCGACGCACAATATTATTCATGTTCGGATGGGCCCATTACTGACCCGCATTTTATTGCGCCGGGACAAGTTGTGAATACTCGTGTTTTCCGTACCCGATAGTGTCTAGGAGTCCTTAAATGTGTATAAGAATTACTCGAGCGCGAAACACCGACGCACAATATTATTCATGTTCGGGTGGGCCCACTATCGACCCGAATTTTGTTGCGCCGGGACAAGTTGTGGAAACTTTGTTTCCCGCACCCGATAGTGTCTAGGAGTCCTAAAATGTGTATAAGGATGACTCGAGCGTGAAACAGCGACGCACAATATTATTCATGTTTGGGTGGGCCCACTGCTGACCCGCATTTTATTGCGCCGGGACAAGTTGTGAAAACTGTGTTTTCCCTACCCGATAGTGTTTAGGAGTCCTAAAATGTGTATAAGAATGACTCAAGCGTGAAACACCGACGCATAATAGTATTCATGTTCGTGTGGGCCCACTACGGACCGGCATTTTATTGCGTTGGGACAAGTTGTGGGAACCGTGTTTTCAACACATCTAGTGTCTAGGAGTCCTAGAATATGTATAAGAATGACTCGAGCGCGAAATACCAAAGCACAATATTATTCATGTTCGGGTGGGTCCACTATCGACCCGCATTTTATTGCGCCGAGACAAGTTGTTGAAACCGTGTTTTCCGCACCCGATAGTATCTAGGGGTCCTAAAATGTGCATAAGATCAACTTTGGTGCGAAACACCAACACACAATATTACTCATGTCCGGATGGGCCCACTATCGACCTGCATTTTATTGCGCCGCGACCGGTGGTGAAAACCGTGTTTTCTGCACCCGATAGTGTCTAGGAGTCCTAAAATGTGTATAAGGATGACTCAAGCGCGAAACACTGACGCACAATATTATTCATGTTCGGGTGGGCCGACTACGGACCCGCATTTTATTGCGTCGGGGCAAGTTGTGGAAACCATATTTTCTGCACCGGTAGTGTCTAGGAGTCCTAAAATGTGTATAAGAATGCCTCGAGCGCGAAACACCGGCGCACAATATTATTCATGTTCAGGTGGGCCCACTACGACCCGCATTTTATTGCCCGGGACAGGTTGTGGAAACCGTGTTTTCTGCACCGGTAGTGTCTAGGAGTCCTAAAATGTGTATAAGATTGACTCAAGCGAGAAACACCGGCGCACAACATTATTCATGTTCGTGTAGCCCCACTAATGACCCGCATTTTCTTGCGCCGGTACAAGTTGTGAAAACAGTGTTTTCCGCACTCTGATAGTGTCTAGGAGTCCCAAAATATGTATAGGAATGACTCGAGCGCGAAATACCAAAGCACAATATTATTCATGTTCGGGTGGGTCCACTATCGACCCGCATTTTATTGCGCCGAGACAAGTTGTTGAAACCGTATTTTCCGCACCCGATAGTGTCTAGGGGTCCTAAAATGTGTATAAGAATGACTCGAGCGCGAAACACCAACGCACAATATCATTCATGTTCGGATGGGCCCACTCATCGACCCGCATTTTATTGCGCCGGGACAAGTTGTGAAAACCGTGTTTTCCGCACCCGATAGTGTCTAGGAGTCTTAAAATGTGTATAAGGATGACTCGAGCACGAAACACCGAAGCAAAATATTATTCATGTTCGGGTGGGTCCACTGCTGACCCGCGTTTTATTGCGTCGAGACAAGTTGTGAAAACCGCGTTTTCCGCACCCGATAGTGTCTAGGGGTCCTAAAATGTGTATAAGAATGACTCGAGTGTGAAACACCGACGCACAATATTATTCATGTTCGGATGGGCCCACTATCGACCCGCATTTTATCGCGCCGGGACAAGTTGTGAAAACTGTGTTTCCGTACCCGATAGTGTCTAGGAGTCCTTAAATGTGTATAAGAATTACTCGAGCGCGAAACACCGACGCACAATATTATTCATGTTCGGGTGGGCCCACAACCGACCCGTATTTTATTGCACCGGGACTAGTTGTGAAAACCGTGTTTTCCGCACCGGTAGTGTGTAGGAGTCCTAAAATGTGTATAAGAATGACTCGAGCGCGAAACACCGACGCACAATATTATTCATGTTCGGGTGGGTCCACTATCGACCCGCATTTTATTGCGCCGAGACAAGTTGTTGAAACCGTGTTTTCCGCACCCGATAGTGTGTAGGAGTCCTAAAATGTGTATAAGAATGACTCGAGCGCGAAACACCGACGCACAATATTATTCATGTTCGGATGGGCCCACTATCGACCCGCATTTTATTGCGCCGGGACAAGTTGTGAAAACCGTGTTTTCCGCACCCGATAGTGTCTAGGAGTCTTAAAATGTGTATAAGGATGACTCGAGCACGAAACACCGAAGCAAAATATTATTCATGTTCGGGTGGGTCCACTGCTGACCCGCGTTTTATTGCGTCGAGACAAGTTGTGAAAACCGCGTTTTCCGCACCCGATAGTGTCTAGGGGTCCTAAAATGTGTATAAGAATGACTCGAGTGTGAAACACCGACGCACAATATTATTCATGTTCGGATGGGCCCACTACGACCCGCATTTTATCGCGCCGGGACAAGTTGTGAAAACTGTGTTTCCGTACCCGATAGTGTCTAGGAGTCCTTAAATGTGTATAAGAATTACTCGAGCGCGAAACACCGACGCACAATATTATTCATGTTCGGGTGGGCCCACAACCGACCCGTATTTTATTGCACCGGGACTAGTTGTGAAAACCGTGTTTGCCGCACCGGTAGTGTGTAGGAGTCCTAAAATGTGTATAAGAATGACTCGAGCGCGAAACACCGACGCACAATATTATTCATGTTCGGGTGGGTCCACTACCGACCCGCATTTTATTGCGCCGAGACAAGTTGTTGAAACCGTGTTTTCCGCACCCGATAGTGTCTAGGGGTCCTAAAATGTGTATAAGAATGACTCGAGCGCGAAACACCGAAGCACAATATTATTCATGTTCGGGTGGATCCACTGCTGACCCGCATTTTATTGCGTCGAGACAAGTTGTGAAAACCGTGTTTTCCGCACCCGATAGTGTCTAGGGATCTTAAAATGTGTATAAGAATGACTCGAGCGCGAAACACCGACGCACAATATTATTCATGTTCGGATGGGCCCACTATCGACCCGCATTTTATTGCGCCGAGACAATTTGTGAAAACCGTGTTTTCCGCACCCGATAGTGTCTAGGAGTCTTAAAATGTGTATAAGGATGACTCGAGCGCGAAACACCGAAGCACAATATTATTCATGTTCGGGTGGGTCCACTGCTGACCCGCATTTTATTGCGTCGAGACAAGTTGTGAAAACCGTGTTTTCCGCACCCGATAGTGTCTAGGGATCTTAAAATGTGTATAAGAATGACTCGAGCGCGAAACACCGACACACAATATTATTCATGTTCGGATGGGCCCACTATCGACCCGCATTTTATTGCGCCGGGACAAGTTGTGAATACTGTGTTTTCCGTACCCGATAGTGTCTAGGAGTCCTTAAATGTGTATAAGAATTACTCGAGCGCGAAACACCGACACACAATATTATTCATGTTCGGGTGGGCCCACTATCGACCCGAATTTTGTTGCGTCGGGACAAGTTGTGGAAACTTTGTTTCCCGCACCCGATAGTGTCTAGGAGTCCTAAAATGTGTATAAGGATGACTCGAGCGTGAAACAGCGACGCACAATATTATTCATGTTTGGGTGGGCCCACTGCTGACCCGCATTTTATTGCGTCGGGACAAGTTGTGAAAACTGTGTTTTCCCTACCCGATAGTGTTTAGGAGTCCTAAAATGTGTATAAGAATGACTCAAGCGTGAAACACCGACGCATAATAGTATTCATGTTCGTGTGGGCCCACTACGGACCGGTATTTTATTGCGTTGGGACAAGTTGTGGGAACCGTGTTTTCAACACATCTAGTGTCTAGGAGTCCTAGAATATGTATAAGAATGACTCGAGCGCGAAATACCAAAGCACAATATTATTCATGTTCGGGTGGGTCCACTATCGACCCGCATTTTATTGCGCCGAGACAAGTTGTTGAAACCGTGTTTTCCGCACCCGATAGTGTGTAGGAGTCCTAAAATGTGTATAAGAATGACTCGAGCGCGAAACACCGACGCACAATATTATTCATGTTCGGATGGGCCCACTATCGACCCGCATTTTATTGCGCGGGACAAGTTGTGAAAACCGTGTTTTCCGCAGCCGATAGTGTCTAGGAGTCTTAAAATGTGTATAAGGATGACTCGAGCACGAAACACCGAAGCAAAATATTATTCATGTTCGGGTGGGTCCACTGTCGACCCGCGTTTTATTGCGTCGAGACAAGTTGTGAAAACCGCGTTTTCCGCACCCGATAGTGTCTAGGGGTCCTAAAATGTGTATAAGAATGACTCGAGTGTGAAACACCGACGCACAATATTATTCATGTTCGGATGGGCCCACTATCGACCCGCATTTTATCGCGCCGGGACAAGTTGTGAAAACTGTGTTTCCGTACCCGATAGTGTCTAGGAGTCCTTAAATGTGTATAAGAATTACTCGAGCGCGAAACACCGACGCACAATATTATTCATGTTCGGGTGGGCCCACAACTGACCCGTATTTTATTGCACGGGACTAGTTGTGAAAACCGTGTTTTCCGCACCGGTAGTGTGTAGGAGTCCTAAAATGTGTATAAGAATGACTCGAGCGCGAAACACCGACGCACAATATTATTCATGTTCGGGTGGGTCCACTATCGACCCGCATTTTATTGCGCCGAGACAAGTTGTTGAAACCGTGTTTTCCGCACCCGATAGTGTCTAGGGGTCCTAAAATGTGTATAAGAATGACTCGAGCGCGAAACACCAATGCACAATATTATTCATGTTCGGATGGGCCCACTACTGACCCGCATTTTATTGCGCGGGACAAGTTGTGAAAACCGTGTTTTCCGCACCCGATAGTGTCTAGGAGTCTTAAAATGTGTATAAGGATGACTCGAGCGCGAAACACCGAAGCACAATATTATTCATGTTCGGGTGGATCCACTGCTGACCCGCATTTTATTGCGTCGAGACAAGTTGTGAAAACCGTGTTTTCCGCACCCGATAGTGTCTAGGGATCTTAAAATGTGTATAAGAATGACTCGAGCGCGAAACACCGACGCACAATATTATTCATGTTCGGATGGGCCCACTATCGACCCGCATTTTATTGCGCCGAGACAATTTGTGAAAACCGTGTTTTCCGCACCCGATAGTGTCTAGGAGTCTTAAAATGTGTATAAGGATGACTCGAGCGCGAAACACCGAAGCACAATATTATTCATGTTCGGGTGGGTCCACTCGCTGACCCGCATTTTATTGCGTCGAGACAAGTTGTGAAAACCGTGTTTTCCGCACCCGATAGTGTCTAGGGATCTTAAAATGTGTATAAGAATGACTCGAGCGCGAAACACCGACACACAATATTATTCATGTTCGGATGGGCCCACTATCGACCCGCATTTTATTGCGCCGGGACAAGTTGTGAATACTTGTGTTTTCCGTACCCGATAGTGTCTAGGAGTCCTTAAATGTGTATAAGAATTACTCGAGCGCGAAATACCGACGCACAATATTATTCATGTTCGGGTGGGCCCACTATCGACCCGAATTTTGTTGCGCCGGGACAAGTTGTGGAAACTTTGTTTCCCGCACCCGATAGTGTCTAGGAGTCCTAAAATGTGTATAAGGATGACTCGAGCGTGAAACAGCGACGCACAATATTATTCATGTTTGGGTGGGCCCACTGCTGACCCGCATTTTATTGCGTCGGGACAAGTTGTGAAAACTGTGTTTTCCCTACCCGATAGTGTTTAGGAGTCCTAAAATGTGTATAAGAATGACTCAAGCGTGAAACACCGACGCATAATAGTATTCATGTTCGTGTGGGCCCACTACGGACCGGTATTTTATTGCGTTGGGACAAGTTGTGGGAACCGTGTTTTCAACACATCTAGTGTCTAGGAGTCCTAGAATATGTATAAGAATGACTCGAGCGCGAAATACCAAAGCACAATATTATTCATGTTCGGGTGGGTCCACTCATCGACCCGCATTTTATTGCGCCGAGACAAGTTGTTGAAACCGTGTTTTCCGTACCCGATAGTGTCTAGGGGTCCTAAAATGTGTATAAGAATGACTCGAGCGCGAAACACCAACGCACAATATCATTCATGTTCGGATGGGCCCACTATCGACCCGCATTTTATTGCGCCGGGACAAGTTGTGAAAACCGTGTTTTCCGCACCCGATAGTGTCTAGGAGTCTTAAAATGTGTGTAAGGATGACTCGAGCGCGAAACACCGAAGCACAATATTATTCATGTTCGGGTGGGTCCACTCGCTGACCCGCATTTTATTGCGTCGAGACAAGTTGTGAAAACCGTGTTTTCCGCACCCGATAGTATCTAGGGGTCCTAAAATGTGTATAAGAATGACTCGAGCGCGAAACACCGACGCACAATATTATTCATGTTCGGATGGGCCGACTATCGACCCGCATTTTATTGCGTCGGGACAAGTTGTGGAAACCGTGTTTTCTGCACCGGTAGTGCCTAGCAGTCCTATAATGTGTATAAGAATGTCTCGAGCGCGAAACACCGACGCACAATATTATTCATGTTTGGATGGGCCCACTACCGACCCGCATTTTATTGCGCCGGGACAAGTTGTGAAAACTATGTTCTCCGTACCCGATAGTGTCTAGGAGTCCTTAAATGTGTATAAGAATTACTCGAGCGCGAAACACCGACGCACAATATTATTCATGTTCGGGTGGGCCCACTACTGACCTGGATTTTTTTGCATTGGGACAAGTTGTGGAAACCACGTTTTCCGCATCGGGTAGTGTCTAGGAGTCCTAAAATGTGTATAAGAATGACTCGAGCGCGAAACACCAAAGCATAACATTATTCATGTTCGGGTGCGCCCGCTACTAACCTAGATTTTATTGCGTCGGGACAAGTTGTGAAAACCGTATTTTCCGCACACGATAGTGTCTAGGAGTCCTAAAATGTGTACAAGAATGACTCAAGCGTGAAACACCGACGCACAATAGTATTCATGTTCGTGTGGGCCCACTACGGACCCGCATTTTATTACGTTGGGACAAGTTGTGGGAACCGTGTTTTCAACACATGTAGTGTCTAGGACTCCTAAAATTTGTATAAGAATGACTCGAATGCGAAACTCCGGCGCACAATATTATTCATGTTCGTGTGGCCCCACTAATGACCCGCATTTTCCTGTGTCGGGACAAGTTGTGAAAACAGTGTTTTCCGCACCCGATAATGTCCGGGAGTCCTAAAATGTGCATAAGACTGACTTTAGTGCGAAACACCGACACACAATATTATTCATGTTCGGGTGAGCCCCTTATCGACACGTATTTTATTGCGCCGGGACTAGTTGTGAAAACCGTGTTTTCCGCACCGGTAGTGTGTAGGAGTCCTAAAATGTGTATAAGAATGACTCGAGCGCGAAACACCGACGCACAATATTATTCATGTTCGGGTGGGTCCACTATCGACCCGTATTTTATTGCGCCGAGACAAGTTGTTGAAACCGTGTTTTCCGCACCCGAAAGTGTCTAGGGGTCCTAAAATGTGTATAAGAATGACTCGAGCGCGAAACACCAATGCACAATATTATTCATGTTCGAATGGGCCCACTATCGACCCGCATTTTATTGCGCCGGGACAAGTTGTGAAAACCGTGTTTTCCGCACCCGATAGTATCTAGGAGTCTTAAAATGTGTATAAGGATGACTCGAGTGCGAAACACCGAAGCACAATATTATTCATGTTCGGGTGGGTCCACATCTGACCCGCATTTTATTGCGTCGAGACAAGTTGTGAAAACCGTGTTTTCCGCACCCGATAGTGTCTAGGGGTCCTAAAATGTGTATAAGAATGACTCGAGCGCGAAACACCGACGCACAATATTATTCATGTTCGGATGGGCCCACTATCGACCCACATTTTATTGCGCCGGGACAAGTTGTGAAAACTGTGTTTTCCGTACCCGATAGTGTCTAGGAGTCCTTAAATCTGTATAAGAATTACTCGAGCGCGAAACACCGACGCACAATATTATTCATGTTCGGGTGGGCCCGCTAGTGACCCGTATTTTATTCCGCCGGGACAAGTTGTGAAAACCGTGTTTTCCGCAACGATAGTGTCTAGGAGTCCTAAAATGTGCATAAGATCAACTTTCGTGCGAAACACCAACGCACAATATTACTCATGTCCGGATGGGCCCACTATCGACCCGCATTTTATTGCGCCGAGACAAGTTGTGAAAACTGTGTTTTCCGTAGCCGATAGTGTCTAGGAGTCCTTAAATGTGTATAAGAATTACTCGAGCGCGAAACACCGACGCACAATATTATTCATGTTCGGGTGGGCCCACTACTGACCCGGATTTTTTGCATCGGGACAAGTTGGGGAAACCACGTTTTTCGCATCGGATAGTGTCTAGGAGTCCTAAAATGTGTATAAGAATGACTCGAGCGCGAAACACCAAAGCATAACATTATTCATGTTCGGGTGCGCCCGCTATTAACCTAGATTTTATTGCGCCGGGACAAGTTGTGAAAACCGTCTTTTCCGCACACGATAGTGTCTAGGAGTCTTAAAATGTGTACAAGAATGACTCGAGCGCGATATACCAAAGCACAATATTATTCATGTTCGAGTGGGTCCACTATCGACCCGCATTTTTTTGCACCGAGACAAGTTGTTGAAACCGTGTTTTCCGCACCCGATAGTGTCTAGGGGTCCTAAAATGTGTATATGAATGACTCGAGCGCGAAACACCAACGCACAATATTATTCATGTTCGGATGGGCCCACTATTGACCGGCATTTTATTGCGCCGGGATAAGTTGTGAAAACCGTGTTTTCCGCACCCGATAGTATCTAGGAGTCCTAAAATGTGCATAAGATCAACTTTGGTGCGAAACACCAACGCACAATATTACTCATGTCCGGATGGGCCCACTACCGACCTGCATTTTATTGCGCCGCGACCAATTGTGAAAACCGTGTTTTGTGCACCCGATAGTGTCTAGGAGTCCTAAAATGTGTATAAGGATGACTCGAGCGCGAAACACCGACGCACAATATTATTCATGTTCGGGTGGGCCGACTACGACCCGCATTTTATTGCGTCGGGACAAGTTGTGGAAACCGTGTTTTCTGCACCGGTAGTGTCTAGGAGTCCTAAAATGTGTATAAGAATGCCTCGAGCGCGAAACACCGGCGCACAATATTGTTCATGTTCGGGTGGGCGCACTATCGACCCGCATTTTATTGCGCTAGGACAGGTTGTGGAAACCGTGTTTTCTGCACCGGTAGTATCTAGGAGTCCTAAAATGTCTATAAGATTGACTCAAGCGAGAAACACCGGCGCACAATATTATTCATGTTCGTGTAGCCCCACTAATGACCCGCATTTTCTTGCGCCGGTACAAGTTGTGAAAACAGTATTTTCCGCACTCTGATAGTGTCTAGGAGACCTAAATTATTTATAAGAATGACTCGAGCGCGAAATACCAAAGCACAATATTATTCATGTTCGGGTGGGTTCACTACTTACGCGTATTTTATTGCGCCGAGACAAGTTGTTGAAACCGTGTTTTCCGCACCCGATAGTGTCTAGGGGTCCTAAAATGTGTACAAGAATGACTCGAGCACGAAACACCGAAGCACAATACTATTTATGTTCGGGTGGGTCCACTGCTGACCCGCATTTTGTTGCGTCGAGACAAGTTGTGAAAACCGTGTTTTTCGCACCCGATAGTGTCTAGGAGTCCTAAAATGTGTATAAGAATGACTCGACCGCGAAACACCAAAGCATAATATTATTCATGTTCGGGTGGGCCCGCTCCGACCTAGATTTTATTGCGCGGGACAAGTTGTGAAAACCGTATTTTCCGCACACGATAGTGTCTAGGAGTCTTAAAATGTGTACAAGAATGACTCAAGCGCGAAACACCGAAGCACAATATTATTCATGTTCGGGTGGGTCCACCGCTTACCCGCTATTTATTGCGTCGAGACAAGTTGTGAAAACCGTGTTTTCCGCACCGGTAGTGTCTAGGGGTCCTAAAATGTGGATAAGAATGACTCAAGCGTGAAACACGGACACACAATATTATTCATGGTCGGATGGGCCTACTACGACCCGCATTTTGTTGCGCCGGGACAAGTTGTGGAAACCGTGTTTTCGGCACCCGATAGTGTCTAGGAGTCCTAAAATGTGTATAATAATGACTCGAGCGCGAAACAATGACGCACAATATTATTCATGTTTGGGTGGGCCCACTACCGACCTGAATTTTATTGCGCGGGACAAGTTTTGAAAACCTTGTTTTCCGCACCTGATAGTGTCTAGGAGCCCTAAAATGTGTATAAGAATGACTCGAGCGCGAAATACCAAAGCAGAATATTATTGATGTTCGGGTGGGCCCACTACGACCCGCAATTTATTGCGTCGGGACAAGTTGTGGAAACGTGTTTTCCGCATCGGTAGTGTCTAGGAGTCCTAAAATGTGTATAAGAATGACTCGAGCGCGAAACACCGACGCACAATATTATTCATGTTCGGATGGGCCCACTACCGACCCGCATTTTATTGCGCCGGGACAAGTTGTGAAAACCGTGTTTTCCGCACCCGATAGTGTCTAGGAGTCTTAAAATGTGTACAAGAATGACTCGAGCGCGAAACACCAGAGCACAATATTATTCATGTTCGGGTGGGTCTACTCGCTGACCCGCATTTTATTGCGTCGAGACAAGTAGTGAAAGCCGTGTTTTCCGCACCTGATAGTGTCTAGGGGTCCTAAAATGTGTATAAGAATGACTCGAGCGCGAAACACCGACGCACAATATTATTCATGTTCGTATGGGCTCACTACTCGACCCGCATTTTGTTACGCCGGGTCAAGTTGTGGAAACTGTGTTTCCCGCACCCGATAGTGTCTAGGAGTCCTAAAATGTGTATAAGGATGACTCGAGCGCGAAACAGCGACGCACAATATTATTCATGTTTGGGTGGGCCCACTGCTGACCCGCATTTTATTGCGTCGGGACAAGTTGTGAAAACTGTGTTTTCCCTAACCGATAGTGTTTAGGAGTCCTAAAATGTGTATAAGAATGACTCAAGCGTGAAACACCGACGTACAATAGTATTCATGTTCGTGTGGGCCCACTACGGACCCGTATTTTATTGCGTTGGGACAAGTTGTGGGAACCGTGTTTTCAACACATGTAGTGTCTAGGACTCCCAAAATTTGTATAAGAATGACTCGAATGCGAAACTCCGCGCACAATATTATTCATGTTCGTGTGGCCCCACTAATGATCCGCATTTTCTGTGCTGGGACAAGTTGTGAAAACTGTGTTTTCCGCACCCGATAATGTCTAGGAGTCCTAAAATGTGTATAAGGATGACTCGAGCGCGAAAC
Source organism: Chloris gayana (assembly GCA_031894775.1). Classification (NCBI taxonomy): domain Eukaryota; kingdom Viridiplantae; phylum Streptophyta; class Magnoliopsida; order Poales; family Poaceae; genus Chloris; species Chloris gayana. The sequence continues at coordinate 258,486 of JAUNZO010000718.1, read as the reverse complement.
AGCGACGCACAATATTATTCATGTTTGGGTGGGCCCACTGCTGACCCGCATTTTATTGCGCCGGGACAAGTTGTGAAAGCTGTGTTTTCCCTACCCGATAGTGTTTAGGAGTCCTAAAATGTGTATCAGAATGACTCAAGCATGAAACACCGACGCACAATAGTATTCATGTTCGTGTGGGCCCACTACGGACCCGCATTTTATTACGTTGGGACAAGTTGTGGGAACCGTGTTTTCAACACATGTAGTGTCTAGGACTCCTAAAATTTGTATAAGAATGACTCGAATGCGAAACTCCGGCGCACAATATTATTCATGTTCGTGTGGCCCCACTAATGACCCGCATTTTCTGTGTCGGGACAAGTTGTGAAAACGAGTGTTTTCCGCACCCGATAATGTCTGGGAGTCCTAAAATGTGCATAAGACCGACTTTAGTGCGAAACACCGACACACAATATTATTCATGTTCGGGTGGGCCCCTTATCGACACGTATTTTATTGCGTCGGGACTAGTTGTGAAAACCGTGTTTTCCGCACCGGTAGTGTCTAAGAGTCCTAAAATGTGTATAAGAATGACTCAAGCGCGAAATACCGACACACAATATTATCCATGTTCGCGTGGCCCCGCTATCGACCTACATTTTATTGCGTCGAGACAAGTTGTGAAAACTGTGTTTTCCGCACCCGATAGTGTCTAGGAGTCCTAAAATGTGCATAAGATCAACTTTGGTGCGAAACACCAACGCACAATATTACTCATGTCCGGATGGGCCCACTGCGACCCGCATTTCATTGCGCCGGGACAAGTTGTGAAAACTGTGTTTTCCGTACCCGATAGTGTCTAGGAGTCCTTAAATGTGTATAAGAATTACTCGAGCGCGAAACACCGACGTACAATATTATTCGTGTTCGGGTGGGCCCACTACTGACCTGGATTTTTTTGCATTGGGACAAGTTGTGGAAACCACGTTTTCCGCATCGGATAGTGTCTAGGAGTCCTAAAATGTGTATAAGAATGACTCGAGCGCGAAACACCAAAGCATAATATTATTCACGTTCGGGTGGGCCCGCTACTGACCTAGATTTTGTTGCGTCTGGGACAAGTTGTGAAAACCGTATTTTCCGCACACGATAGTGTCTAGGAGTCTTAAAATGTGTACAAGAATGACTCGAGCGCGAAACACCAGAGCACAATATTATTCATGTTCGGGTGGGTCCACTCGCTGACCCGCATTTTATTGCGTCGAGACAAGTTGTGAAAACCGTGTTTTCCGCACCTGATAGTGTCTAGGGGTCCTAAAATGTGTAGAAGAATGACTCGAGCGCGAAACACCGAAGCACAATATTATTCATGTTCGTATGGGCTCACTATCGACCCGCATTTTGTTACGCGGGACAAGTTGTGGAAACCGTGTTTCCCGCACCCGATAGTGTCTAGGAGTCCTAAAATGTGTATAAGGATGACTCGAGCGCGAAACAGCGACGCACAATATTATTCATGTTTGGGTGGGCCCACTGCTGACCCGCATTTTATTGCGCCGGGACAAGTTGTGAAAACTGTGTTTTCCCTAACCGATAGTGTTTAGGAGTCCTAAAATGTGTATAAGAATGACTCAAGCGTGAAACACCGACGTACAATAGTATTCATGTTCGTGTGGGCCCACTACAGACCCGTATTTTATTGCGTTGGGACAAGTTGTGGGAACCGTGTTTTCAACACATGTAGTGTCTAGGACTCCCAAAATTTGTATAAGAATGACTCGAATGCGAAACTCCGGCGCACAATATTATTCATGTTCGTGTGGCCCCACTAATGATCCGCATTTTCCTGTGCTGGGACAAGTTGTGAAAACTGTGTTTTCCGCACCCGATAATGTCTAGGAGTCCTAAAATGTGTATAAGGATGACTCGAGCGCGAAACAGCGACGCACAATATTATTCATGTTTGGGTGGGCCCACTGCTGACCCGCATTTTATTGCGCCGGGACAAGTTGTGAAAACTGTGTTTTCCCTACCCGATAGTGTTTAGGAGTCCTAAAATGTGTATAAGAATGACTCAAGCGTGAAACACCGACGCACAATAGTATTCATGTTCGTGTGGGCCCACTACGGACCCGCATTTTATTGCGTTGGGACAAGTTGTGGGAACCGTGTTTTCAACACATGTAGTGTCTAGGACTCCTAAAATTTGTATAAGAATGACTCGAATGCGAAACTCCGGCGCACAATATTATTCATGTTCGTGTGGCCCCACTAATGACCCGCATTTTCTCGTGCAGGGACAAGTTGTGAAAACTGTGTTTTCCGCACCCGATAATGTCCGGGAGTCCTAAACTGTGCATAAGACTGACTTTAGTGCGAAACACCGACACACAATATTATTCATGTTCGGGTGGGCCCCTTACTGACCCGTATTTTATTGCGTCGGGACTAGTTGTGAAAACCGTGTTTTCCGCACCGGTAGTGTCTAGGAGTCCTAAAATGTGTATAAGAATGACTCAAGCGCGAAATACCGACACACAATATTATCCATGTTCGCGTGGGCCCGCTACGACCTACATTATATTGCGTCGGGACAAGTTGTGAAAACTGTGTTTTCCGCACCCGATAGTGTCCAGGAGTCCTAAAATGTGCATAAGATCAACTTTGGTGCGAAACACCAACGCACAATATTACTCATGTCCGGATGGGCCCACTATCGACCCGCATTTCATTGCGCCGGGACAAGTTGTGAAAACTGTGTTTTCCGTACCCGATAGTGTCTAGGAGTCCTTAAATGTCTATAAGAATGACTCGAGCGCGAAACACCGACGCACAATATTATTCGTGTTCGGGTGGGCCCACTACTGACCCGGATTTTTTTGCATTGGGACAAGTTGTGGAAACCACGTTTTCCGCATCGGATAGTGTCTAGGAGTCCTAAAATGTGTATAAGAATGACTCGAGCGCGAAACACCAAAGCATAATATTATTCACGTTCGGGTAGGCCCGCTACTGACCTAGATTTTATTGCGTCGGGACAAGTTGTGAAAACCGTATTTTCCGCACACGATAGTGTCTAGGAGTCTTAAAATGTGTACAAGAATGACTCGAGCGCGAAACACCGGAGCACAATATTATTCATGTTCGGGTGGGTCCACTGCTGACCCGCATTTTATTGCGTCGAGACAAGTTGTGAAAACCGTGTTTTCCGCACTTTGATAGTGTCTAGGGGTCCTAAAATGTGTATAAGAATGACTCGAGCGCGAAACACGGACGCACAATATTATTCATGTTCGTATGGGCTCACTATCGACCCGCATTTTGTTACGCCGGGACAAGTTGTGGAAAGCTGTGTTTCCGCACCCGATAGTGTTTAGGAGTCCTAAAATGTGTATAAGAATGACTCAAGCGTGAAACACCGACGTACAATAGTATTCATGTTCGTGTGGGCCCACTACGGACCCGTATTTTATTGCGTTGGGACAAGTTGTGGGAACCGTGTTTTCAACACATGTAGTGTCTAGGACTCCCAAAATTTGTATAAGAATGACTCGAATGTGAAACTCCGGCGCACAATATTATTCATGTTCGTGTGGCCCCACTAATGATCCGCCTTTTCCTGTGCCGGGACAAGTTGTGAAAACTGTGTTTTCCGCACCCGATAATGTCTAGGAGTCCTAAAATGTGTATAAGGATGACTCGAACGCGAAACAGCGACGCACAATATTATTCATGTTTGGGTGGGCCCACTGCTGACCCGCATTTTATTGCGCGGGACAAGTTGTGAAAACTGTGTTTTCCCTACCCGATAGTGTTTAGGAGTCCTAAAATGTGTATAAGAATGACTCAAGCGTGAAACACCGACGCACAATAGTATTCATGTTCGTGTGGGCCCACTACGGACCCGCATTTTATTGCGTTGGGACAAGTTGTGGGAACCGTGTTTTCAACACATGTAGTGTCTAGGACTCCTAAAATTTGTATAAGAATGACTCGAATGCGAAACTCCGGCGCACAATATTATTCATGTTCGTGTGGCCCCACCGATGACCCGCATTTTCCTGTGCCGGGACAAGTTGTGAAAACAGTGTTTTCCGCACCCGATAATGTCCGGGAGTCCTAAAATGTGCTTAAGACTGACTTTAGTGCGAAACACCGACACACAATATTATTCATGTTCGGGTGGGCCCCTTATCGACCCGTATTTTATTGCGCCGGGACTAGTTGTGAAAACCGTGTTTTCCGTACCGGTAGTGTCTAGGAGTCCTAAAATGTGTATAAGAATGACTCAAGCGCGAAATACCGACACACAATATTATCCATGTTCGCGTGGGCCCGCTATCGACCTACATTTTATTGCGTCGGGACAAGTTGTGAAAACTGTGTTTTCCGCACCCGATAGTGTCTAGGAGTCCTAAAATGTGCATAAGATCAACTTTGGTGCGAAACACCAACGCACAATATTACTCATGTCCGGATGGGCCCACTATCGACCCGCATTTTATTGCGCCGGGACAAGTTGTGAAAACTGTGTTTTCCGTACCCGATAGTGTCTAGGAGTCCTTAAATGTGTATAAGAATTACTCGAGCGCGAAACACCGACGCACAATATTATTCGTGTTCGGGTGGGCCCACTATCGACCCGGATTTTTTTGCATTGGGACAAGTTGTTGAAACCACGTTTTCCGCATCGGATAGTGTCTAGGAGTACTAAAATGTGTATAAGAATGACTCGAGCGCGAAACACCAAAGCATAACATTATTCATGTTCGGGTGGGCCCGCTACTAACCTAGATTTTATTGCGTCGAGACAAGTTGTGAAAACCGTGTTTTCCGCACCCGATAATGTCTAGGAGTGCAAAAATGTGTATAAGGATGACTCGAGCGCGAAACAGTGACGCACAATATTATTCGTGTTCGGGTGGGCCCACTACCGACCCGGATTTTTTTGCATTGGGACAAGTTGTGGAAACCACGTTTTCCGCATCGGATAGTGTCTAGGAGTCCTAAAATGTGTATAAGAATGACTCGAGCGCGAAACACCAAAGCATATCATTATTCATGTTCGGGTGGGCCCGCTACTAACCTAGATTTTATTGCGCCGGGACAAGTTGTGAAAACCGTCTTTTCCGCACACGATAGTGTCTAGGAGTCTTAAAATGTGTACAAGAATGACTCGAGCGCGAAATACCCAAGAACAATATTATTCATGTTCGAGTGGGTCCACTGCCGACCCGCATTTTTTTGCGCCGAGACAAGTTGTAAAAACCGGGTTTTCCGCACCCGACGAGTGTCTAGGAGTCCTAAAATGTGCATAAGATCAACTTTGGTGCGAAACACCAACACACAATATTACTCATGTCCGGATGGGCCCACTACCGACCTGCATTTTATTGCGCCGCGACCAGTGGTGAAAACCGTGTTTTCTGCACCCGATAGTGTATAGGAGTCCTAAAATGTGTATAAGGATGACTCCAGCACGAAACACCGACGCACAATATTATTCATGTTCGGGTGGGCCGACTACGGACCCGCATTTTATTGCGTCGGGGCAAGTTGTGGAAACCATGTTTTCTGCACCGGTAGTGTCTAGGAGTCCTAAAATGTGTATAAGATTGACTCACGCGAGAAACACCGGCGCACTATATTATTCATGTTCGTGTAGCCCCACTAATGACCCGCATTTTCTTGCGCCGGTACAAGTTGTGAAAACAGTGTTTTCCGCACTCGATAGTGTCCAGGAGTCCTAAAATATGTATAGGAATGACTCGAGCGCGAAATACCAAAGCACAATATTATTCATGTTCGGGTGGGTCCACTATCGACCCGCATTTTATTGCGCCGAGACAAGTTGTTGAAACCGTATTTTCCGCACCCGATAGTGTCTAGGGGTCCTAAAATGTGTATAAGAATGACTCGAGCGGAAACACCAAAGCACAATATCGTTCATGTTCGGATGGGCCCACTATCGACCCGCATTTTATTGCGCCGGGACAAGTTGTGAAAACCGTGTTTTCCGCACCCGATAGTGTCTAGGAGTCTTAAAATGTGTATAAGGATGACTCGAGCACGAAACACCGAAGCACAATATTATTCATGTTCGGGTGGGTCCACTGCTGACCCGCGTTTTATTGCGTCGAGACAAGTTGTGAAAACCGCGTTTTCCGCACCCGATAGTGTCTAGGGGTCCTAAAATGTGTATAAGAATGACTCGAGTGCGAAACACCGACGCACAATATTATTCATGTTCGGATGGGCCCACTATCGACCCGCATTTTATCGCGCGGGACAAGTTGTGAAAACTGTGTTTCCGTACCCGATAGTGTCTAGGAGTCCTTAAATGTGTATAAGAATTACTCGAGCGCGAAACACCGACGCACAATATTATTCATGTTCGGGTGGGCCCACAACCGACCCGTATTTTATTGCACCGGGACTAGTTGTGAAAACCGTGTTTTCCGCACCGGTAGTGTGTAGGAGTCCTAAAATGTGTATAAGAATGACTCGAGCGCGAAACACCGACGCACAATATTATTCATGTTCGGGTGGGTCCACTACCGACCCGCATTTTATTGCGCCGAGACAAGTTGTTGAAACCGTGTTTTCCGCACCCGATAGTGTCTAGGGGTCCTAAAATGTGTATAAGAATGACTCGAGCGCGAAACACCAATGCACAATATTATTCATGTTCGGATGGGCCCACTATCGACCCGCATTTTATTGCGCCGGGACAAGTTGTGAAAACCGTGTTTTCCGCACCCGATAGTGTCTAGGAGTCTTAAAATGTGTATAAGGATGACACGAGCGCGAAACACCGAAGCACAATATTATTCATGTTCGGGTGGGTCCACTCGCTGACCCGCATTTTATTGCGTCGAGACAAGTTGTGAAAACCGTGTTTTCCGCACCCGATAGTGTCTAGGGATCTTAAAATGTGTATAGGAATGACTCGAGCGCGAAACACCGACGCACAATATTATTCATGTTCGGATGGGCCCACTACCGACCCGCATTTTATTGCGCTGGGACAATTTGTGAAAACCGTGTTTTCCGCACCCGATAGTGTCTAGGAGTCTTAAAATGTGTATAAGGATGACTCGAGCGCGAAACACCGAAGCACAATATTATTCATGTTCGGGTGGGTCCACCGCTGACCCGCATTTTATTGCGTCGAGACAAGTTGTGAAAACCGTGTTTTCCGCACCCGATAGTGTGTAGGGATCTTAAAATGTGTACAAGAACGACTCGAGCGCGAAACACCGACGCACAATATTATTCATGTTCGGATGGGCCCACTATCGACCCGCATTTTATTGCGCCGGGACAAGTTGTGAATACTTTGTTTTCCGTACCCGATAGTGTCTAGGAGTCCTTAAATGTGTATAAGAATTACTCGAGCGCGAAACACCGACGCACAATATTATTCATGTTCGGGTGGGCCCACTATCGACCCGAATTTTGTTGCGCCGGGACAAGTTGTGGAAACTGTGTTTCCCGCACCCGATAGTGTCTAGGAGTCCTAAAATGTGTATAAGGATGACTCGAGCGCGAAACAGCGACGCACAATATTATTCATGTTTGGGTGGGCCCACTCGCTGACCCGCATTTTATTGCGTCGGGACAAGTTGTGAAAACTGTTTTTCCCTACCCGATAGTGTTTAGGAGTCCTAAAATGTGTATAAGAATGACTCACGCGTGAAACACCGATGCACAATAGTATTCATGTTCGTGTGGGCCCACTACGGACCGGCATTTTATTGCGTTGGGACAAGTTGTGAAAACCGTGTTTTCCGCACCCGATAGTGTCTAGGACTCCTAAAATTTGTATAAGAATGACTCGAATGCGAAACTCCGGCGCACAATATTATTCATGTTCGTGTGGCCCCACTAATGACCCGCATTTTCTCGTGTCGGGACAAGTTGTGAAAACAGTGTTTTCCGCACCCGATAATGTCTAGGACTCCTAAAATGTGCATAAGACTCGACTTTAGTGCGAAACACCGACACACAATATTATTCATGTTCGGGTGGGCCCCTTATCGACCCATATTTTATTGCGCCGGGACTAGTTGTGAAAACCGTGTTTTCCTGCACCGGTAGTGTCTAGGAGTCCTAAAATGTGTATAAGAATGACTCAAGCGCGAAATACCGACACACAATATTATCCATGTTCGGGTGGGCCCGCTATCGACCTACATTTTATTGCGCCGGACAAGTTGTGAAAACCGTGTTTTCCGCACCCGATAGTGTCCGGGAGTCCTAAAATGTGCATAAGATCAACTTTTGTGCGAAACACCAACGCACAATATTACTCATGTCCGGATGGGCCCACTATCGACCCGCATTTTATTGCGTCGGGACAAGTTGTGAAAACTGTGTTTTCTGTACCCGATAGTGTCTAGGAGTCCTTAAATGTGTATAAGAATTACTCGAGCGCGAAACACCGACGCACAATATTATTCGTGTTCGGGTGGGCCCACTACTAACGCGGATTTTTTTGCATTGGGACAAGTAGTGGAAACCACGTTTTCCGCATCGGATAGTGTCTAGGAGTCCTAAAATGTGTATAAGAATGACTCGAGCGCGAAACACCAAAGCATAACATTATTCATGTTCGGGTGGGCCCGCTACTAACCTAGATTTTATTGCGTCGGGACAAGTTGTGAAAACCGTCTTTTCCGCACACGATAGTGTCTAGGAGTCTTAAAATGTGTACAAGAATGACTCGAGCGCGAAATACCAAAGCACAATATTATTCATGTTCGGATGGGCCCACTATCGACCCGCATTTTATTGCGCGGGACAAGTTGTGAAAACCGTGTTTTCCGCACACGATAGTGTCTAGGGGTCCTAAAATGTGTATATCAATGACTCGAGCGCGAAACACCAACGCACAATATTATTCATGTTCGGATGGGCCTACTATCGACCCGCATTTTATTGCATTGGGACAAGTTGTGGAAACCGTGTTTTCTGCACCGGTAGTGTCTTGGAGTCCTAAAATGTGTATAAGAATGCCTCGAGCGCGAAACACCGGCGCACAATATTATTCATGTTCGAGTGGGCCCACTATCGACCGGCATTTTATTGCGTCGGGACAGGTTGTGGAAACCGTGTTTTCTGCACCGGTAGTGTCTAGGAGTCCTAAAATGTGTATAAGATTGACTGAAGCGAGAAACACCGGCGCACAATATTATTCATGTTCGTGTAGCCCCACTAATGACCCGCATTTTCTTACGCCGGTACAAGTTGTGAAAACAGTGTTTTCCGCACTCGATAGTGTCTAGGAGTCCTAAAATATGTATAGGAATGACTCGAGCGCGAAATGCCAAAGCACAATATTATTCATGTTCGGGTGGGTCCACTCATCGACCCGCATTTCATTGCGCCGAGACAAGTTGTTGAAACCGTGTTTTCCGCACCCGATAGTGTCTAGGGGTCCTAAAATGTGTATAAGAATGACTCGAGCGGAAACACCAAAGCACAATATCATTCATGTTCGGATGGGCCCACTCCGACCCGCATTTTATTGCGCCGGGCAAGTTGTGAAAACCGTGTTTTCCGCACCCGATAGTGTCTAGGAGTCTTAAAATGTGTATAAGGATGACTCGAGCACGAAACACCGAAGCACAATATTATTCATGTTCGGGTGGGCCCACTATCGACCCGCATTTTATTGCGCCGGGACAAGTTGTGAAAACTGTGTTTTCCGTACCCGATAGTGTCTAGGAGTCCTTAAATGTGTATAAGAATTACACGAGCGCGAAACACCGACGCACAATATTATTCATGTTTGGGTGGGCCCACTGCTGACCCGCATTTTATTGCGCCGGGACAAGTTGTGAAAACTGTGTTTTCCCTACCCGATAGTGTTTAGGAGTCCTAAAATGTGTACAAGAATGACTCAAGCGTGAAACACCGACGCACAATAGTATTCATGTTCGTGTGGGCCCACTACGGACCCGCATTTTGTTGCGTTGGGACAAGTTGTGGGAACCGTGTTTTCAACACATGTAGTGTCTAGGACTCCTAAAATTTGTATAAGAATGACTCGAATGCGAAACTCCGCGCACAATATTATTCATGATCGTGTGGCCCCACTAATGACCCGCATTTTCCTGTGCCGGGACAAGTTGTGAAACAAGTGTTTTCCGCACCCGATAATGTCTAGGAGTCCTAAAATGTGTATAAGGATGAGTCGAGCGCGAAACAGCGAGGCATAATATTATTCATGTTTGGGTGGGCCCACTCGCTGACCCGCATTTTATTGCGCGGGACAAGTTGTGAAAACTGTGTTTTCCCTACCCGATAGTGTTTAGGAGTCCTAAAATGTGTATAAGAATGACTCAAGCGTGAAACACCGACGCACAATAGTATTCATGTTCGTGTGGGCCCACTACGGACCCGCATTTTATTGCGTTGGGACAAGTTGTGGGAACCGTGTTTTCAACACATGTAGTGTCTAGGACTCCTAAAATTTGTATAAGAATGACTCGAATGCGAAACTCGGCGCACAATATTATTCATGTTCCTGTGGCACCACTAATGACCCGGATTTTTCTGTGCCGAGACAAGTTGTGAAAACAGTGTTTTCCGCACCCGATAATGTCTAGGAGTCCTAAAATGTGCATAAGACTCGACTTTAGTGCGAAACACCGACACACAATATTATTCATGTTCGGTTGGGCCCCTTATCGACCCGTATTTTATTGCGCCGGGACTAGTTGTGAAAACCGTGTTTTCCGCACCGGTAGTGTCTAGGAGTCCTAAAATGTGTATAAGAATGCCTCGAGCGCGAAACACCGGTGCACAATATTATTCATGTTCGGGTGGGCCCACTACTAACCCGCATTTTATTGCGCCAGGACAGGTTGTGGAAACCGTGTTTTCTGCACCGGTAGTGTCTAGGAGTCCTAAAATGTGTATAAGATTCACTCAAGCGAGAAACACCGGCGCACAATATTATTCATGTTCGTGTAGCCCCACTAATGACCCGCATTTTCTTGCGCCGGTACAAGTTGTGAAAACGAGTGTTTTCCGCACTCGATAGTGTCTAGGAGTCCTAAAATATGTATAGGAATGACTCGAGCGCGAAATACCAAAGCACAATATTATACATGTTCGGGTGGGTCCACTATCGACCCGCATTTTATTGCGCCGAGACAAGTTGTTGAAACCGTGTTTTCCGCACCCGATAGTGTCTAGGGGTCCTAAAATGTGTATAAGATTGACTCGAGCGGAAACACCAAAGCACAATATCATTCATGTTCGGATGGGCCCACTATCGACCCGCATTTTATTGTGCCGGGACAAGTTGTGAAAACCGTGGTTTCCGCACTCGATAGTGTCTAGGAGTCTTAAAATGTGTATAAGGATGACTCGAGCACGAAACACCGAAGCACAATATTATTCATGTTCGGGTGGGTCCACTCGTCGACCCGCATTTTATTGCGTCGAGACAAGTTGTGAAAACCGTGTTTTCCGCACCCGATAGTGTCTAGGGGTCCTAAAATGTGTATAAGAATGACTCGAGCGCGAAACACCGACGCACAATATTATTCATGTTCGGATGGGCCCACTATCGACCCGCATTTTATTGCGCCGGGACAAGTTGTGAAAACTGTGTTTTCCGTACCCGATAGTGTCTAGGAGTCCTTAAATGTGTATAAGAATTACTCGAGCGTGAAACACCGACGCACAATATTATTCATGTTTGGGTGGGCCCACTCGCTGACCCGCATTTTATTGCGCGGGACAAGTTGTGAAAACTGTGTTTTCCCTACCCGATAGTGTTTAGGAGTCCTAAAATGTGTACAAGAATGACTCGAGCGTGAAACACCGACGCACAATAGTATTCATGTTCGTGTGGGCCCACTACGGACCCGCATTTTATTGCGTTGGGACAAGTTGTGGGAACCGTGTTTTCAACACATGTAGTGTCTAGGACTCCTAAAATTTGTATAAGAATGACTCGAATGCGAAACTCCGGCGCACAATATTATTCATGTTCGTGTGGCACCACTAATGACCCGCATTTTTCTCGTGCCGAGACAAGTTGTGAAAACAGTGTTTTCCGCACCCGATAATGTCTAGGAGTCCTAAAATGTGCATAAGACTCGACTTTAGTGCGAAACACCGACACACAATATTATTCATGTTTGGGTGGGCCCCTTATCGACCCGTATTTTATTGCGCCGGGACTAGTTGTGAAAACCGTGTTTTCCGCACCGGTAGTGTCTAGGAGTCCTAAAATGTGTACAAGAATGCCTCGAGCGCGAAACACCGGTGCACAATATTATTCCTGTTCGGGTGGGCCCACTACTAGCCCGCATTTTATTGCGCCGGGACAAGTTGTGGAAACCGTGTTTTCTGCACCGGTAGTGTCTAGGAGTCCTAAAATGTGTATAAGATTGACTCAAGCGAGAAACACCGGCGCACAATCTTATTCATGTTCGTGTAGCCCCACTAATGACCCGCATTTTCTTGCGCCGGTACAAGTTGTGAAAACAGTGTTTTCCGCACTCGATAGTGTCTAGGAGTCCTAAAATATGTATAGGAATGACTCGAGCGCGAAATACCAAAGCACAATATTATTCATGTTCGGTGGGTCCACTACCGATCCGCATTTTATTGCGTTGGGACAAGTTGTGGGAACCGTGTTTTCAACACATGTAGTGTCTAGGACTCCTAAAATTTGTATAAGAATGACTCGAATGCGAAACTCCGGCGCACAATATTATTCATGTTCGTGTGGGCCCACTAATGACCCGCATTTTACTCGTGCCGGGACAAGTTGTGAAAACAGTGTTTTCCGCACCCGATAATGTCTAGGAGTCCTAAAATGTGTATAAGGATGACTCGAGCGCGAAACAGCGACGCATAATATTATTCATGTTTGGCTGGGCCCACTACCGACCCGCATTTTATTGCGCCGGGACAAGTTGTCAAAACCGTGTTTTCCGCACCCGATAGTGTCTAGGAGTCTTAAAATGTGTATAAGGATGACTCGAACCCGAAACTCCGGCGCACAATATTATTCATGTTCGTGTGGCCCCACTAATGACCCGCATTTTCCTATGCCGGGACAAGTTGTGAAAACAGTGTTTTCCGCACCCGATAATGTTTAGGAGTCCTAAAATGTGCATAAGACTCGACTTTAGTGCGAAACACCAACACACAATATTATTCATGTTCGGGTGGGCCCCTTATCGACCCGTATTTTATTGCGCCGGGACCAGTTGTGAAAACCGTGTTTTCCGCACCAGTCATTGTCTAGGAATCCTAAAATGTGTATAAGAATGACTCAAGCGCGAAATACCGACACACAATATTATCCATGTTCGGGTGGGCCCGCTATCGACCTACATTTTATTGCGCCGGGACAAGTTGTGAAAACCGTGTTTTCCGCACCCGATAGTGTCTAGGAGTCCTAAAATGTGCATAAGATCAACTTTGGTGCGAAACACCAACGCACAATATTACTCATGTCCGGATGGGCCCACTATCGACCCGTATTTTATTGCGCCGGGACAAGTTGTGAAAACTGTGTTTTCCGTACCCGATAGTGTCTAGGAGTCCTTAAATGTGTATAAGAATTACTCGAGCGCGAAACACCGACGCACAATAATATTCGTGTTCGGGTGGGCCCACTATCGACTCGGATTTTTTGCATTGGGACAAGTTTTGGAAACCACGTTTTCCGCATCGGATAGTGTCTAGGACTCCTAAAATGTGTATAAGAATGACTCGAGCGCGAAACACCAAAGCATAACATTATTCATGTTCGGGTGGGCCCGCTACTAACCTAGATTTTATTGCGCCGGGACAAGTTGTGAAAACCGTCTTTTCCGCACACGATAGTGTCTAGGAGTCTTAAAATGTGTACAAGAATGACTCGAGCGTGAAATACCAAAGCACAATATTATTCATGTTCGAGTGGGTCCACTATCGACCCGCATTTTTTGCGCCGAGACAAGCTGTTGAAACCGTTTTTTCCGCACCCGATAGTGTCTAGGGGTCCTAAAATGTGTATAAGAATGACTCGAGCGCGAAACACCAACGCACAATATTATTCATGTTCGGGTGGGCCCACTACCGACCCGCATTTTATTGCGCCGGGACAAGTTGTGAAAGCCGTGTTTTCCGCACCCGATAGTGTCTAGGAGTCTTAAAATGTGTATAAGGATGACTCGAGCACGAAACACCGAAGCACAATATTATTCATGTTCGGGTGGGTCCACTCGCTGACCCGCATTTTATTGCGTCGAGACAAGTTGTGAAAACCGTGTTTTCCGCACCCGATAGTGTCTAGGGCTCCTAAAATGTGTATAAGAATGACTCGAGCGCGAAACACCGACGCACAATCTTATTCATGTTCGGATGGGCCCACTATCGACCCGCATTTTATTGCGCCGGTACAAGTTGTGAAAACCGTGTTTTCCGCACCCGATAGTGTCTAGGAGTCTTAAAATGTGTATAAGGATGACTCGAGCACGTAACACCGAAGCACAATATTATTCATGTTCGGGTGGGTCCACTGCTGACCCGCATTTTATTGCGTCGAGACAAGTTGTGAAAACCGTGTTTTCCGCACCCGATAGTGTCTAGGGGTCCTAAAATGTGTCTCGGAATGACTCGAGCGCGAAACACCGACGCACAATATTATTCATGTTCGGATGGGCCCACTATCGACCCGCATTTTATTGCGCCGGACAAGTTGTGAAAACCGTGTTCTCCGCACCCGATAGTGTCTAGGAGTCTTAAAATGTGTATAAGGATGACTCGAGCCCGAAACACCGAAGCACAATATTATTCATGTTCGAGATGGGTCCACTCGCTGACCCGCATTTTATTGCGTCGAGACAAGTTGTGAAAACCGTGTTTTCCGCACCCGATAGTGTCTAGGGGTCCTAAAATGTGTATAAGAATGACTCGAGCGCGAAATACCGACGCACATTATTATTCATGTTCGGATGGGCCCACTATCGACCCACATTTTATTGCGCCGGGACAAGTTGTGAAAACTGTGTTTTCCGTCCCCGATGGTGTCTAGGAGTCCTTAAATGTGTATAAGAATTACTCGAGCGCGAAACACCGACGCACAATATTATTCATGTTCGGGTGGGCCCACTATCGACCCGTATTTTATTGCGCCGGGACTAGTTGTGAAAACCGTGTTTTCCGCACCCGATAGTGTCTAGGAGTCCTAAAATGTGCATAAGATCAACTTTGGTGCGAAACACTTACGCACAATATTACTCATGTCCGCATGGGCCCACTATCGACCCGCATTTTATTGCGCCGGGACAAGTTGTGAAAACTGTGTTTTCCGTACCGATAGTGTCTAGGAGTCCTTAAATGTGTATAAGAATTACTCGAGCGCGAAACACCGACGCACAATATCATTCATGTTCGGGTGGGCCCACTATCGACCCGGATTTTTTGCATTGCGACAAGTAGTGGAAACCACGTTTTCCGCATCGGATAGTGTCTAGGAGTCCTAAAATGTGTATAAGAATGACTCGAGCGCGAAACACCAAAGCATAATATTATTCATGTTCGGGTGGGCCCGCTATCGACCTAGATTTTATTGCGTCGGGACAAGTTGTGAAAACCGTATTTTCCGCACACGATAGTGTCTAGGAGTCTTAAAATGTGTACAAGAATGACTCGAGCGCGAAACACCAACGCACAATATTATTCATGTTCGGATGGGCCCACTCATCGACCCACATTTTATTGCGCCGGGACAAGTTGTGAAAACTGTGTTTTCCGTACCCGATGGTGTCTAGGAGTCCTTAAATGTGTATAAGAATTACTCGAGCGCGAAACACCGACGCACAATATTATTCATGTTCGGGTGGGCCCACTATCGACCCGTATTTTATTGCGCCGGGACTAGTTGTGAAAACCATGTTTTCCGCACCCGATAGTGTCTAGGAGTCCTAAAATGTGCATAAGATCAACTTTGGTGCGAAACACCAACGCACAATATTACTCATGTCCGGATGGGCCCACTATCGACCCGCATTTTATTGCGCCGGGACTAGTTGTGAAAACCGTGTTTTCCGCACCCGACGGTGTCTAGGAGTCCTAAAATCTGCATAAGATCAACTTTGGTGCGAAACACCAACGCACAATATTACTCATGTCCGGATGGGCCCACTACCGACCTGTATTTTATTGCGCCGCGACCAGTTGTGAAAATCGTGTTTTCTGCACCCGATAGTGTCTAGGAGTCCTAAAATGTGTATAAAGATGACTCGAGCGCGAAACACCGACGCACAATATTATTCATGTTCGGGTGGGCCGACTATCGACCCACATTTTATTACGTCGGGACAAGTTGTGGAAACCGTGTTTTCTGCACCGGTAGTGTCTAGGAGGCCTAAAATGTGTATAAGAATGCCTCGAGCGCGAAACACCGGCGCATAATATTATTCATGTTCGGATGGGCCCACTATCGACCCGTATTTTATTGCGCCAGGACACGTTGTGGAAACCGTGTTTTCTGCACCGGTAGTGTCTAGGAGTCCTAAAATGTTTATAAGATTGACTCAAGCGAGAAACACCGGCGCACAATATTATTCATGTTCGTATAGCCCCACTAATGACCCGCATTTTCTTGCGCCGGTACAAGTTGTGAAAACAGTGTTTTCCGCACTCGATAGTGTCTAGGAGTCCTAAAATATGTATAAGAATGACTCGAGCGTGAAATACCAAAGCACAATATTATTCATGTTCGGGTGGGTCCACTATTGACGCGCATTTTATTGCGCCGAGACAAGTTGTTGAAACCGTGTTTTCCGCACCCGATAGTGTCTAGGGGTCCTAAAATGTGTATGAGAATGACTCGAGCGCGAAACACCAACGCACAATATTATTCATGTTCGGATGGGCCCACTATCGACCCGCATTTTATTGCGCCGGGACAAGTTGTGAAAACCGTGTTTTCCGCACCCGATAGTGTCTAGGAGTCTTAAAATGTGTATAAGGATGACTCGAGCACGAAACACCGAAGCACAATATTATTCACGTTCGGGTGGGTCCACCGCTGACCCGCATTTTATTGCGTCGAGACAAGTTGTGAAAACCGTGTTTTCCGCACCCGATAGTGTCTAGGGGTCCTAAAATGTGTATAAGAATGACTCGAGCGCGAAACACCGACGCACAATCTTATTCATGTTCGGATGGGCCCACTATCGACCCGCATTTTATTGCGCCGGGACAAGTTGTGAAAACTGTGTTTTCCGTACCCGATAGTGTCTAGGAGTCCTTAAATGTGTATAAGAATTACTCGAGCACGAAACACCGACGCACAATATTATTCATGTTTGGGTGGGCCCACTCGCTGACCCGCATTTCATTGCGCCGAGACAAGTTGTTGAAACCGTGTTTTCCGCACCCGATAGTGTCTAGGGGTCCTAAAATGTGTATAAGAATGACTCGAGCGGAAACACCAAAGCACAATATCATTCATGTTCGGATGGTCCCACTACCGACCCGCATTTTATTGCGCGGGACAAGTTGTGAAAACCGTGTTTTCCGCACCCGATAGTGTCTAGGAGTCTTAAAATGTGTATAAGGATGACTCGAGCGCGAAACACCGAAGCAAAATACTATTCATGTTCGGGTGGGTCCACCGCTGACCCGCATTTTATTGCGTCGAGACAAGTTGTGAAAACCGTGTTTTCCGCACCCGATAGTGTCTAGGGGTCCTAAAATGTGTATAAGAATGACTCGAGCGCGAAACACCGACGCACAATATTATTCATGTTCGGATGGGCCCGCTATCGACCTGCATTTTATTGCACCGTGACCAGTTGTGAAAATCGTGTTTTCTGCACCCGATAGTGTCTAGGAGTCCTAAAATGTGTATAAGGATGACTCGAGCGCGTAACACCGACGCACAATATTATTCATGTTCGGGTGGGCCGACTATCGACCCGCATTTTATTGCGTCGGGACAAGTTGTGGAAACCGTGTTTTCTGCACCGGTAGTGTCTAGGAGTCCTAAAATGTGTATAAGAATGCCTCAAGCGCGAAACACCGGCGCACAATATTATTCATGTTCGGGTGGGCCGACTACGACCCGTATTTTATTGCGTCGGGACAAGTTGTGGAAACCGTGTTTTCTGCACCGGTAGTGTCTAGGAGTCCTAAAATGTGTATAAGAATGCCTCGAGCGCGAAACACCGGCGCACAATATTATTCATGTTCGGGTGGGCCTACTACTGACCCGCATTTTATTGTGCCGGGACAGGTTGTGGAAACCGTGTTTTCTGCACCGGTAGTGTCTAGGAGTCCTAAAATGTGTATAAGATTGACTCAAGCGAGAAACACCGGCGCACAATATTATTCATGTTCGTATAGCCCCACTAGTTTGGGTGGGTCCACTATCGACGCGCATTTTATTGCGCCGAGACAAGTTGTTGAAACCGTGTTTTCCACACCCGATAGTGTCTAGGGGTCCTAAAATGTGTATAAGAATGACTCGAGCGCGAAACACCAACGCACAATATTATTCATGTTCGGATGGGCCCACTACTGACCCGCATTTTATTGCGCCGGACAACTTCGAAAACCGTGTTTTCCGCACCCGATAGTGTCTAGGAGTCTTAAAATGTGTATAAGCATGACTTGAGCACGAAACACCGAAGCACAATATTATTCATGTTCGATGGGTCCACTCGCTGACCCGCATTTTATTGCGTCGAGACAAGTTGTGAAAACCATGTTTTCCGCACCCGGTAGTGTCTAGGGGTCCTAAAATGTGTATAAGAATGACTCGAGCGCGAAATACCGACGCACAATATTATTCATGTTCGGATGGGCCCACTATCGACCCGCATTTTATTGCGCCGAGACAAGTTGTGAAAACCGTGTTTTCCGCACCCGATAGTATCTAGGAGTCTTAAAACGTGTATAAGGTTGACTCGAGCCCGAAAGACCGAAGCACAATATTATTCATGTTCGGGTGGGTCCACTCGCTGACCCGCATTTTATTGCGTCGAGACAAGTTGTGAAAACCGTGTTTTCCGCACCCAATAGTGTCTAGGGCTCCTAAAATGTGTATAAGAATGTGTCTAGGAGTCCTTAAATGTTCGGGTGGGCCCACTATCGACCCGTATTTTATTGCGCCGGGACTAGTTGTGAAAACCGTGTTTTCCGCTCCGGTAGTGTGTAGGAGTCCTAAAATGTGTATAAGAATGACTCGAGCGCGAAACACCGACGCACAATATTATTCATGTTCGGGTGGGCCCACTATCGACCCGGATTTTTTTGCATTGGGACAAGTTGTGGAAACCACGTTTTCCGCATCGGATAGTGTCTAGGAGTCCTAAAATGTTTATTAGAATGACTCGAGCGCGAAACACCAAAGCATAATATTATTCAAGCTCGGGTGGGCCCGCTATCGACCTAGATTTTATTGCGCCGGGACAAGTTGTGAAAACCATCTTTTCCGCACACGGTAGTGTCTAGGAGTCTTAAAATGTGTACAAGAATGACTCGAGCGCGAAATACCAAAGAACAATATTATTCATGTTCGGTTGGGTCCACTCATCGACCCGCATTTTTGTGCGCCAAGACAAGTTGTTGAAACCGTGTTTTCCGCACTCGATAGTGTCTAGGGGTCCTAAAATGTGTATAAGAATGACTCGAGCGCGAAACACCAACGCACAATATCATTCATGTTCGGGTGGGCCCACTATCGACCCGGATTTTTTGCATTGGGACAAGTTGTGGAAACCACGTTTTCCACATCGGATAGTGTCTAGGAGTCCTAAAATGTGTATAAGAATGACTCGACCGCGAAACACCAACGCACAATATTATTCATGTTCGGGTGGGCCCGCTACTAACCTAGATCTTATTGCGCCGAGACAAGTTGTGAAAACCGTCTTTTTCGCACACGATAGTGTCTAGGAGTCTTAAAATGTGTACAAGAATGACTCGAGCGCGAAATACCAAAGAACAATATTATTCATGTTCGCTGGGTCCACTCATCGACCCGCATTTTTGTGCGCCGAGACAAGTTGTTGAAACCGTGTTTTCCGCACTCGATAGTGTCTAGGGGTCCTAAAATGTGTATAAGAATGACTCGAGCGCGAAACACCAACGCACAATATCATTCATGTTCGGATGGGCCCACTACCGACCCGCATTTTATTGCGCCGGGACAAGTTGTGAAAACCGTGTTTTCCGCACCCGATAGTGTCTAGGAGTCTTAAAATGTGTATAAGGATGACTCGAGCGCGAAACACCGAAGCAAAATACTATTCATGTTCGGGTGGGTCCACCGCTGACCCGCATTTTATTGCGTCGAGACAAGTTGTGAAAACCGTGTTTTTCGCACCCGATAGTGTCTAGGGGTCCTAAAATGTGTATAAGAATGACTCGAGCGCGAAACACCGACGCACAATATTATTCATGTTCGGATGGGCCCACTATCGACCCGCATTTTATTGCGCCGGACAAGTTGTGAAAACTGTGTTTTCCGTACCCGATAGTGTCTAGGGGTCCTAAAATGTGTATAAGCATGACTCGAGCGCGAAACACCGACGCACAATATTATTCATGTTCGGATGGGCCCACTATCGACCCGCATTTTATTGCGCCGGACAAGTTGTGAAAACTGTGTTTTCCGTACCCGATAGTGTCTAGTAGTCCATAAATGTGTATAAGAATTACTCGAGCGCGCAACATCGACGCACAATATTATTCATGTTCGGTTGGGCCCACTATCGACCCGTATTTTATTCCGTCGGGACTAGTTGTGAAAACCATGTTTTCCGCACCGGTAGTGTGTAGGAGTCATAAAATGTGTATAAGAATGACTCGAGCGCGAAACACCGACGCACAATATTATTCATGTTCGGGTGGGCCCGCTATCGACCTAGATTTTATTGCGCACGGGCAAGTTGTGAAAACTGTCTTTTTGCACACGATAGTGTCTAGGAGTCTTAAAATGTGTACAAGAATGACTCGAGCGCGAAATACCGAAGAACAATATTATTCATGTTCGGGTGGGTCCACTCATCGACCCGCATTTTATTGCGCCGGGACAAGTTGTGAAAACCGTGTTTTCGGCACCCGATAGTGTCTAGGAGTCCCAAAATGTGTATAATAATGACTCGAGCGCGAAACAATGATGCACAATATTATTCATGTTCGGGTGGGCCCACTCATCGACCTGAATTTTATTGCGCGGGACAAGTTTCGAAAACCTTGTTTTCCGCACCTGATAGTGTCTAGGAGCCCTAAAATGTGTATAAGAATGACTCGAGCGCGAAATTCCAAAGCACAATATTATTCATATTCGGGTGGGCCCACTATCGACCCGCATTTCATTGCGCCGGTACAAGTTGTGAAAACTGTGTTTTCCGTACCCGTTAGTGTCTAGGAATCCTTAAATGTGTATAAGAATTACTCGAGCGCGAAACACCGACGCACAATATTATTCACGTTCGGGTGGGCCCACTATCGACCCGTATTTTGTTGCGCCGGGACTAGTTGTGAAAACCGTGTTTTCCGCACCGGTAGTGTGTAGGAATCCTAAAATGTGTATAAGAATGACTCGAGCGCGAAACACCGACGCACAATATTATTCATGTTCGGGTGGGCCCACTACCGACCCGTATTTTTTTGCATTGGGACAAGTTGTGGAAACCATGTTTTCCGCATCGGATAGTGTGTAGGAGTCCTAAAATGTGTATAAGAATGACTCGAGCGCGAAACACCAACGCACAATATTATTCATGTTCGGGTGGGCCCGCTACTAACCTAGATTTTATTGCGTAGGGACAAGATGTGAAAACCGTCTTTTCCGCACACGATAGTGTCTAGGAGTCTTAAAATGTGTACAAGAATGACTCGAGCGCGAAATACCAAAGCACAATATTATTCATGTTCGGGTGGGTCCACTCGCTGACCCGCATTTTATTGCGTCGAGACAAGTTGTGAAAACCGTGTTTTCCGCACCCGATAGTGTCTAGGGGTCCTAAAATGTGTATAAGAATGACTCGAGCGCGAAACACCGACGCACAATATTATTCATGTTCGGATGGGCCCACTACCGACCCGCATTTTATTGCGCCGGGACAAGTTGTGAAAACTGTGTTTTCCGTACCCGATAGTGTCTAGGAGTCCTTAAATGTGTATAAGAATTACTCGAGCGCGAAACACCGACGCACAATATTATTCATGTTCGGGTGGGCCCACTATCGACCCCTATTTTATTGCGCCGGGACTAGTCGTGAAAACCCTGTTTACCGCACCGGTAGTGTGTAGGAGTCCTAAAATGTGTATAAGAATGACTCGAGCGCGAAACACCGACGCACAATATTATTCATGTTCGGGTGCGCCCACTATCGACTCGGATTTTTTTGCATTGGGACAAGTTGTGGAAACCATGTTTTCCACATCGGAGTCCTAAAATGTGTATAAGAATGACTCGAGCGCGAAACACCAACGCACAATATTATTCATGTTCGGGTGGGCCCGCTACTAACCTAGATTTTATTGCGCGGGGATAAGTTGTGAAAACCGTCTTTCCGCACACGATAGTGTCTAGGAGTCTTAAAATGTGTACAAGAATGACTCGAGCGCGAAATACCAAAGCACAATATTATTCATGTTCGGGTGGGTCCACTACCGACCCACATTTTTTTGCGCCGAGACAAGTTGTTGAAATCGTGTTTTCCACACTCGATAGTGTCTAGGGGTCCTAAAATGTGTATAAGAATGAGTCAAGCGCGAAACACCAACGCACAGTATCATTCATGTTCGGATGGGCCCACTATCGACCCGCATTTTATTGCGCCGGAAAAGTTGTGAAAACCGTCTTTTCCGCACCCCATAGTGTCTAGGAGTCTTAAAATGTGTATAAGGATGACTCGAGCATGAAACACCGAAGCACAATATTATTAATGTTCGGGTGGGTCCACTCGCTGACCCGCATTTTATTGCGTCGAGACAAGTGTTTTCCGTACCCGATAGTATCTAGGGGTCCTATAATGTGTATAAGAATGACTTGAGCACGAAACACCAACGCACAGTATCATTCATGTTCGGATGGGCCCACTATCGACCCGCATTTTATTGCGCCGGACAAGTTGTGAAAACCGTGTTTTCCGCACCCGATAGTGTCTAGGAGTCTTAAAATGTGTATAAGGATGACTCGAGCGCGAAACACCGAAGCAAAATACTATTCATGTTCGGGTGGGTCCACTCGTTGACCCGCATTTGATTGCGTCGAGACAAGTTGTGAAAACCGTGTTTTCCGCACCCGATAGTGTCTAGGGGTCCTAAAATGTGTATAAGAATGACTCGAGCGCGAAACACCGACGCACAATATTATTCATGTTCGGATGGGCCCACTATCGACCCGTATTTTATTGCGCCGGACAACTTGTGAAAACCGTGTTTTCCGCACCCGATAGTGTCTAGGAGTCTTAAGATGTGTATAAGGATGACTCGAGCACGAAACACCGAAGCACAATACTATTCATGTTCGGGTGGGTCCACTCGCTGACCCGCATTTTGTTGCGTCGAGACAAGTTGTGAAAACCGTGTTTTCGGCACCCGATAGTGTCTAGGAGTCCTAAAATGTGTATAAGAATGACTCGAGCGCGAAACACCAAAGCATAATATTATTCATGTTCGGGTGGGCCCGCTCCCGACCTAGATTTTATTGCGCCGGGACAAGTTATGAAAATCGTATTTTCCGCACACGATAGTGTCTAGGAGTCTTAAAATGTGTACAAGAATGACTCAAGCGCGAAACACCGAAGCACAATATTATTCATGTTCGGGTGGGTCCACCGCTTACCCGCTATTTATTGCGTCGAGACAAGTTGTGAAAACCGTGTTTTCCGCACCGGTAGTGTCTAGGGGTCCTAAAATGTGTATAAGAATGACTCGAGCGCGAAACACCGACACACAATATTATTCATGTTCGGATGGGCCCATTATCGACCCGCATTTTGTTGCGCCGGACAAGTTGTGGAAATCGTGTTTTCGGCACCCGATAGTGTCTAGGAGTCCTAAAATGTGTATAATAATGACTCGAGCGCAAAACAATGACGCACAATATTATTCATGTTCGGGCGGGCCCACTCATCGACCGGAATTTTATTGCGCCGGACAAGTTTTGAAAACCTTGTTTTCCGCACCTGATAGTGTCTAGGAGCCATAAAATGTGTATAAGAATGACTCGAGCGCGAAATACCAAAGCACAATATTATTCATGTTCGGGTGGGCCCACTCATCGACCCGCAATTTATATCATCGGGACAAGTTGTGGAAACGTGTTTTCCGCATCGGTAGTGTCTAGGGGTCCTAAAATGTGTATAAGAATGACTCGAAGCGCGAAACACCGACACACAATATTATTCATGTTCGGATGGGCCCACTACTCGACCCGCATTTTGTTGCGCCGGGACAAGTTGTGGAAACCGTGTTTTCGGCACCCGATAGTGTCTAGGATTCCTAAAATGTGTATAATAATGACTCGAGCGCGAAACAACGACGCACAATATTATTCATGTTCGGGTGGGTCCACTCGCTGACCCGCATTTTATTTCGTCGAGACAAGTTGTGGAAACCGTGTTTTCGGCACCCGATAGTGTCTAGGAGTCCTAAAATGTGTACAAGAATGACTTGAGCGCGAAACACCGAAGCACAATATTATTCATGTTCGGGTGGGTCCACCGCTGACCCGCATTTTATTGCGTCGAGACAAGTTGTGAAAACCGTGTTTTCCGCACCTGATAGTGTCTAGGGATCCTAAAATGTGTATAAGAATGACTCGAGCGCGAAACACCGACGCACAATATTATTCATGTTTGGATGGGTCCACTATCGACCCGCATTTTGTTGCGCCGGGACAAGTTGTGGAAACCGTGTTTTCCGCACCCGATAGTGTCTAGGAGTCCTAAAATGTGTATAAGGATGACTCGAGCGCGAAACAGCGACGCACAATATTATTCATGTTTGGGTGGGCCCACTGCTGACCCGCATTTTATTGCGCCGGACAAGTTGTGAAAATTGTGTTTTCCCTACCCGATAGTGTTTAGGATTCCTAAAATGTGTATAAGAATGACTCAAGCGTGAAACACCGAGGCACAATAGTATTCATGTTCGGGTGGGCCCACTACGGACCCGCAATTTAATGCGTCGGGACCAGTTGTGGAAACGTGTTTTCCGCATCGGTAGTGTCTAGGGGTCCTAAAATGTGTATAAGAATGACTCAAGCGCGAAACAGTGACACACAATATTATTCATGTTCGGATGGGCCCACTATCGACGCACATTTTGTTGCGCCGGGACAAGTTGTGGAAACCGTGTTTTCGGCACCCGATAGTGTCTAGGAGTCCTAAAATGTGTATAATAATGACTCGAGCGCGAAACAACGACGCACAATATTATTCATGTTCGGGTGGGCCCACTATCGACCTCATTTTTATTGCGCTGGGACAAGTTTTGAAAACCTTGTTTTCCACACCCGATAGTGTCTAGGAGCCCTAAAATGTGTATAAGAATGACTCGAGCGCGAAATACCAAAGCACAATATTATTCATGTTCGGGTGGGCCCACTATCGACCCGCAATTTATTGCGTCGGGACAAGTTGTGGAAACGTGTTTTCCGCATCGGTAGTGTCTAGGAGTCCTAAAATGTGTATAAGAATGACTCGAGCGCGAAACACCAAAGCATAATATTATTCATGTTCGGGTGGGCCCGCTATCGACCTGGATTTTATTGCGCCGGGACAAGTTGTGAAAACCGTATTTTCCGCACACGATAGTGTCTAGGAGTCTTAAAATGTGTACAAGAATGACTCGAGCGCGAAACACCGAAGCACAATATTATTCATGTTCGGATGCGTCCACTCGCTGACCCGCATTTTATTGCGTCGAGACAAGTTGTGAAAACCGTGTTTTCCACAGCTGATAGTGTCTAGGGGTCCTAAAATGTGTATAAGAATGACTCGAGCGCGAAACACCGACGCACAATATTATTCATGTTCGGATGGGCCCACTATCGACCCGTATTTTGTTGCGCCGGGACAAGTTGTGGAAACCGTGTTTTCCGCACCCGATAGTGTCTAGGAGTCCTAAAAAGTGTATAAGGATAACTCGAGCACGAAACACCGAAGCACAATACTATTCATGTTCGGGTGGGTCCACTCGTCGACCCGCATTTTGTTGCGTCGAGACAAGTTGTGAAAACCATGTTTTCCGCACCCGATAGAGTCTAGGAGTCCTAAAATGTGTATAAGAATGACTCGACCGCGAAACACCAAAGCATAATATTATTCATGTTCGGGTGGGCCCGCCCCGACCTAGATTTTATTGCGCCGGGACAAGTTGTGAAAACCGTATTTTCCGCACACGACAGTTGTCTAGGAGTCTTAAAATGTGTACAAGAATGACTTAAGCGCGAAACACCGAAGGACAATATTATTCATGTTCGGGTGGGTCCACTGCTTATCCATCATTTATTGCGTCGAGACAAGTTGTGAAAACCGTGTTTTCCGCACCGGTAGTGTCTAGGGGTCCTAAAATGTGTATAATAATGACTCGAGCGCGAAACAATGACGCACAATATTATTCATGTTCAGGTGGGCCCACTATCGACCTGAATTTTATTGCGCCGAGACAAGTTTTGAAAACCTTGTTTTCCGCACTCGATAGTGTCTAGGAGCCCTAAAATGTGTATAAGAATGACTCGAGTGCGAAATACCAAAGCATAATATTATTCATGTTCGGGTGGGCTCGCTACTAACCTAGATTTTATTGCGCCGGGACAAGTTGTGAAAACCGTCTTTTCCGCACACGATAGTGTCTAGGAGTCTTAAAATGTGTACAAGAATGACTCGAGCGCGAAATACCAAAGCACAATATTATTCATGTTCGGGTGGGTCCACTACTAACCCGCATTTTTTTGCGCCGAGACAAGTTGTTGAAACCGTGTTTTCCGCACCCGATAGTGTCTAGGGGTCCTAAAATGTGTATATGAATGACTCGAGCGCGAAACACCAACGCACAATATTATTCATGTTCGGATGGGCCCACTACTCGACCCGCATTTTATTGCGCCGGGACAAGTTGTGAAAACCGTGCTTTCCGCACCCGATAGTGTCTAGGAGTCTTAAAATGTGTATAAGGATGACTCGAGCGCGAAACACCGAAGCAAAATACTATTCATGTTCGGGTGGGTCCACCGCTGACCCGCATTTTATTGCGTTGAGACAAGTTGTGAAAACCGTGTTTTCCGCACCCGATAGTGTCTAGGGGTCCTAAAATGTGTATAAGAATGACTCGAGCGCGAAAGACCGACGCACAATATTATTCATGTTCGGGTGGGCCCGCTATCGACCTAGATTTTATTGCGCCGGGACAAATTGTGAAAACCGTATTTTCCGCACACGATAGTGTCTAGGAGTCTTAAAATGTGTACAAGAATGACTCGAGCGCGAAACACCAATGGACAATATTATTCATGTTCGGGTGGGTCCACTGCTGACCCGCATTTTATTGCGTCAAGACAAGTTGTGAAAACCGTGATTTCCGCACCCGATAGTGTCTAGGGGTCCTAAAATGTTTATAAGAATGACTCGAGCGCGAAACACCGACGCACAATATTATTCATGTTCGGACGGGCCCACTAATGACCCGCATTTTATTGCGCCGGGACAAGTTGTGAAAACCGTGTTTTCCGCACCCGATAGTGTCTAGGAGTCTTAAAATGTGTATAAGGATGACTCGAGCACGAAACAACGACGCACAATATTATTCATGTTCGAGTGGGTCCACTCGCTGACCCGCATTTTGTTGCGTCGAGACAAGTTGTGAAAACCGTGTTTTCGGCACCCGATAGTGTCTAGGAGTCTTAAAATGTGTATAAGAATGACTCGAGCGCGAAACACCAAAGCATAATATTATTCATGTTCAGGTGGGCCCGCTCCCGACCTAGATTTTTTTGCGCCGGGACAAGTTGTGAAAACCGTATTTTCCGCACACGATAGTGTCTAGGAGTCTTAAAATGTGTACAAGAATGACTTAAGCGCGAAACACCGAAGCACAATATTATTCATGTTCGGATGGGTCCACAGCTTACCCGCTATTTATTGCGTCGAGACAAGTTGTGAAAACCGTGTTTTCCGCACCGGTAGTGTCTAGGGGTCCTAAAATGTGTATAAGAATGACTCAAGCGCGAAACACCGACACACAATATTATTCATGTTCGGATGGGCCCACTATCGACCCGCATTTTGTTGCGCCGGGACAAGTTGTGAAAATCGTGTTTTCGGCACCCGATAGTGTCTAGGAGTCCTAAAATGTGTATAATAATGACTCGAGCGCGAAACAATGACGCACAATATTATTCATGTTCGGGTGAGACCACTATCGACCTGAATTTTATTGCGCGGGACAAGTTTTGAAAACCTTGTTTTCCGCACTCGATAGTGTCTAGGAGCTCTAAAATGTGTATAAGAATGACTCGAGCGCGAAATACCAAAGCACAATATTCTTCATGTTCGGGTGGGCCCACTATCGACCCGCAATTTATTGCGTCGGGACAAGTTGTAGAAACGTGTTTTCCGCATCGGTAGTGTCTAGGGGTCCTAAAATGTGTATAAGAATGACTCAAGCGCGAAACACCGACACACAATATTATTCATGTTCGGATGGGCCCACTATCGACCCGCATTTTGTTGCGCCGGGACAAGTTGTGGAAACCGTATTTTCGGCATCCGATAGTGTGTAGGAGTCCTAAAATGTGTATAATAATGACTCGAGCGCGAAACAACGACGCACAATATTATTCATGTTCGGGTGGGTCCACTGCTGACCCGCATTTTATTTCGTTGAGATAAGTTGTGGAAACCGTGTTTTCGGCACCCGATAGTGTCTAGGAGTCCTAAAATGTGTACAAGAATGACTCGAGCGCGAAACACCGAAGCACAATATTATTCATGTTCGGGTGGGTCCACTGCTGACCCGCATTTTATTGCGTCGAGACAAGTTGTGAAAACCGTGTTTTCCGCACCTGATAGTGTCTAGGGATCCTAAAATGTGTATAAGAATGACTCGAGCGCGAAACACCGACGCACAATATTATTCATGTTTGGATGGGCCCACTCATCGACCCGCATTTTGTTGCGCCGGGACAAGTTGTGGAAACCGTGTTTTCCGCACCCGATAGTGTCTAGGAGTCCTAAAATGTGTATAAGGATGACTCGAGCGCGAAACAGCGACGCACAATATTATTCATGTTTGGGTGGGCCCACTGCTGACCCGCATTTTATTGCGCCGAGACAAGTTGTGAAAATTGTGTTTTCCCTACCCGATAGTGTTTAGGAGTGCTAAAATGTGTATAAGAATGACTCAAGCGTGAAACACCGACGCACAATAGTATTCATGTTCGGGTGGGCCCACTACGGACCCGCAATTTATTGCGTCGGGACAAGTTGTGGAAACGTGTTTTCCGCATCGGTAGTGTCTAGGGGTCCTAAAATGTGTATAAGAATGACTCAAGCGCGAAACACCGACACACAATATTATTCATGTTCGGATGGGCCCACTATCGACCCGCATTTTGTTGCGCCGGGACAAGTTGTGGAAACCGTGTTTTCGGCACCCGATAGTGTCTAGGAGTCCTAAAATGTGTATAATAATGACTCGAGCGCGAAACAACGACGCACAATATTATTCATGTTCGGGTGGGCCCACTACCGACCTGATTTTTATTGCGCGGGACAAGTTTTGAAAACCTTGTTTTCCACACTCGATAGTGCCTAGGAGCCCTAAAATATGTATAAGAATGACTCGAGCGCGAAATACCAAAGCACAATATTATTCATGTTCGGGTGGGTCCACTATCGACCCGCATTTTTTTGCGCCGAGACAAGTTGTTGAAACCATGTTTTCCGCACCCGATAGTGTCTAGGGGTCCTAAAATGTGTATAAGAATAACTCGAGCGCGAAACACCAACGCACAATATCATTCATGTTCGGATGGGCCCACCGCTGACCCGCATTTTATTGCGTCGAGACAAGTTGTGAAAACCGTGTTTTCCGCACCCGATAGTGTCTAGGGGTCCTAAAATGTGTATAAGAATGACTCGAGCGCGAAACACCGACGCACAATATTATTCATGTTCGAGTGGGCCCGCTATCGACCTAGATTTTATTGCGCCGGGACAAGTTGTGAAAACCGTATTTTCCGCACACGATAGTGTCTAGGAGTCTTAAAATGTGTACAAGAATGACTCGAGCGCGAAATACCAAAGCACAATATTATTCATGTTCGGGTGGGTCCACTCATCGACCCGCATTTTTTTGCGCCGAGACAAGTTGTTGAAACCGTGTTTCCCGCACCCGATAGTGTCTAGGTGTCCTAAAATGTGTATAAGAATAACTCGAGCGCGAAACACCAACGCACAATATCATTCATGTTCGGATGGGCCCACTGCTGACCCACATTTTATTGCGTCGAGACAAGTTGTGAAAACCGTGTTTTCCGCAACCGATAGTGTCTAGGGGTCCTAAAATGTGTATAACAATGACTCGAGCGCGAAACACCGACGCACAATATTATTCATGTTCAGGTGGGCCCGCTATCGACCTAGATTTTATTACGCCGGACAAGTTGTGAAAACCGTATTTTCCGCACACGATAGTGTCTAGGAGTCTTAAAATGTGTACAAGAATGACTCGAGCGCGAAACACCGAAGCACAATATTATTCATGTTCGGGTGGGACCACTCGCTGACCCGCATTTTATTGCGTCGAGACAAGTTGTGAAAACCGTGTTTTCCACACCCGATAGTGTCTAGGGGTCCTAAAATGTGTATAAGAATGACTCGAGCGCGAAACACCGACGCACAATATTATTCATGTTCGGATGGGCCCACTATCGACCCGCATTTTGTTGCGCCGGACAAGTTGTGGAAACCGTGTTTTCCGCACCCGATAGTGTCTAGGAGTCCTAAAATGTGTATAAGGATGACTCGAGCGCGAAACAGCGACGCACAATATTATTCATGTTTGGGTGGGCCCACTGCTGACCCGCATTTTATTGCGCTGGGACAAGTTGTGAAAACTGTGTTTTCCCTACCCGATAGTGTTTAGGAGTCCTAAAATGTGTATAAGAATGACTCAAGCGTGAAACACCGACGCACAATAGTATTCATGTTCGGGTGGGCCCACTACGGACCCGCATTTTCTTGCGTTGGGACAACTTCCGGGAACCGTGTTTTCAACACATGTAGTGTCTAGGACTCCTAAAATTTGTATAAGAATGACTCGAATGTGAAACTCCAGCGCACAATATTATTCATGTTCGTGTGGCCCCACTAATGACCCGCATTTTCCTGTGCCGGACAAGTTGTGAAAACAAGTGTTTTCCGCACCCGATAATGTCTAGGAGTCCTAAAATGTGCATAAGACTCGACTTTAGTGCGAAACATCGACACACAATATTATTCATGTTCGGGTGGGCCCCTTATCGACCCGTATTTTATTGCGTCGGGACTAGTTGTGAAAACCGTGTTTTCCGCACCGGTAGTGTCTAGGAGTCCTAAAATGTGTATAAGAATGACTCGGGCATGAAATACCGACACACAATATGATCCATGTTCGGGTGGGGCCGCTATCGACCTACATTTTATTGCGCGGGACAAGTTGTGAAAACCGTGTTTTCCGCACCCCATAGTGTCTAGGAGTCCTAAAATGTGTAGAAGAATGACTCGAGTGCGAAACACCGATGCACAATACTATTCATGTTCGGGTGGGCCCACTATCGACCCGTATTTTATTGCGTCGGGACTAGTTGTGAAAACCGTGTTTTCCGTACCGGTAGTGTGTAGGAATCCTAAAATGTGTATAAGAATGACTCGAGCGGGAAACACCGACGCACAATATTATTCATGTTCGGGTGGGCCCACTACTGACCCGGATTTTTTGCATTGTGACATGTTGTGGAAACCACGTTTTCCGCATCGGATAGTGTCTAGGAGTCCTAAAATGTGTATAAGAATGACTCGAGCGCGAAACACCAAAGCATAATATTATTCATGTTCGGGTGGGCCCGCTACTAACCTAGATTTTATTGCGCCGGGACAAGTTGTGAAAACCGTCTTTTCCGCACACGATAGTGTCTAGAAGTCTTAAAATGTGTACAAGAATGACTCGAGCGCGAAATACCAAAGCACAATATTATTCATGTTCGGGTGGGTCCACTATCGACCCGCATTTTTTTGCGCCGAGACAAGTTGTTGAAACCGTGTTTTCCGCACCTGATTGTGTCTAGGGGTCCTAAAATGTATATAAGAATGACTCGAGCGCGAAACACCAACGCACAATATCATTCATGTTCGGATGGGCCCACTATCGACCTGCATTTTATTGCGCCGGACAAGTTGTGAAAACCGTGTTTTCCGCACCCGATATTGTCTAGGAGTCTTAAAATGTGTATAAGGATGACTCGAGCGCAAAACACCGAAGCACAATATTATTCATGTTCGGGTGGGTCCACTCGCTGACCCGCATTTTATTGCGTCGAGACAAGTTGTGAAAACCGTGTTTTCCGTACCCGATAGTGTCTAGGGGTCCTAAAATGTGTATAAGAATGACTCGAGCGCGAAACAACGACGCACAATATTGTTCATGTTCGGATGGGCCCACTACTTACCCGCATTTTATTGCGCCGGGACAAGTTGTGAAAATTGTGTTTTCCGTACCCGATAGTGTCTAGGAGTCCTTAAATGTGTATAAGAATTACTCGAGCGCGAAACACCGACGCACAATATTATTCATGTTCGGGTGGGCCCACTATCGACCCGTATTTTATTACGTCGGGACTAGTTGTGAAAACCGTGTTTTCCGCACCGGTAGTGTGTAGGAGTCCTAAAATGTGTATAAGAATGACTCGAGCGCGAAACACCGACGCACAATATTATTCATGTTCGGGTGGGCCCACTACCGACCCGAATTTTATTGCACCGGACAAGTTGTGAAAACCGTGTTTTCCGCACCCGATAGTGTCTAGGAGTCTTAAAATGTGTATAAGGATGACTCGAGCACGAAACACCGAAGCACAATACTATTCATGTTCGGGTGGGTCCACTATCGACCCGCATTTTGTTGCGTGGAGACAAGTTGTGAAAACCGTGTTTTCCGCACCCGATAGAGTGTAGGAGTCCTAAAATGTGTATAAGAATGACTCGAGCGCGAAACACCAAAGCATAATATTATTCATGTTCGGGTGGGCCCGCTCCCGACCTAGATTTTATTGCGTCGGGACAAGTTGTGAAAACCGTATTTTCCGCACACGATAGTGTCTAGGAGTCTTAAAATGTGTACAAGAATGACTTCAGCGCGAAACACCGAAGCACAATATTATTCATGTTCGGGTGGGTCCACCGCTACCCGCTATTTATTGCGTCGAGACAAGTTGTGAAAACCGTGTTTTCCGCACCGGTAGTGTCTAGGGGTCCTAAAATGTGTATAAGAATGAGTCAAGCGCGAAACACCGACACACAATATTATTCATGTTCGGATGGGCCCACTATCGACCCGCATTTTGTTGCGCCGGTACAAGTTGTGGAAACCGTGTTTTCGGCACCCGATAGTGTCTAGGGGTCCTAAAATGTGTATAATAATGACTCGAGCGCGAAACAATGACGCACAATATTATTCATGTTCAGGTGGGCCCACTATCGACCTGAATTTTATTGCGCCGGACAAGTTTTGAAAACCTTGTTTTCCGCACTCGATAGTGTCTAGGAGCCCTAAAATGTGTATAAGAATGACTCGAGTGCGAAATACCAAAGCACAATATTATTCATGTTCGGGTGGGCCCACTATCGACCCGCAATTTATTACGTCGGGACAAGTTGGGGAAACGTGTTTTCCGCATCGGTAGTGTCTAGGGGTCCTAAAATGTGTATAAGAATAACTCAAGCGCGAAACACCGACACACAATATTATTCATGTTCGGATGGGCGCACTATCGACCCGCATTTTGTTGCGCCGGGACAAGTTGTGGAAACCGTGTTTTCGGCACCCGATAGTGTCTAGGAGTCCTAAAATGTGTATAATAATGACTCGAGTGCGAAACAACGACGCACAATATTATTCAAGTTCGGGTGGGCCCACTATCGACCTGAATTTTATTGCGTCGGGACAAGTTTTGAAAACCTTGTTTTCCACACCCGATAGTGTCTAGGAGCCCTAAAATGTGTATAAGAATGACTCGAGCGCGAAATACCAAAGCACAATATTATTCATGTTCGGGTGGGCCCACTCATCGACCCGCAATTTATTGCGTCGGGACAACTTGTGGAAACGTGTTTTCCGCATCGGTAGTGTCTAGGGGTCGTAAAATGTGTATAAGAATGACTCAAGCGCGAAACACCGACACACAATATTATTCATGTTCGGATGGGCCCACTCATCGACCCGCATTTTGTTGCGCCGGGACAAGTTGTGGAAACCGTGTTTTCGGCACCCGATAGTGTCTAGGAGTCCTAAAATGTGTATAATAATGACTCGAGTGCGAAACAACGACGCACAATATTATTCATGTTCGGTTGGGCTCACTATCGACCCGAATTTTATTGCGCGGGACAAGTTTTGAAAACCTTGTTTTCCACACCCGATAGTGTCTAGGAGCCCTAAAATGTGTATAAGAATGACTCGAGCGCGAAATACCAAAGCACATTATTATTCATGTTCGAGTGGGCCCACTATCGACCCGCAATTTATTGCGTCGGGACAAGTTGTGGAAACGTGTTTTCCGCATCGGTAGTGTCTAGGGGTCCTAAAATGTGTATAAGAATGACTCAAGCGCGAAACACCGACACACAATATTATTCATGTTCGGATGGGCCCACTATCGACCCGCATTTTGTTGCGCCGGACAAGTTGTGGAAACCGTGTTTTCGGCACCCGATAGTTTCTAGCAGTCCTAAACTGTGTATAACAATGACTCGAGTGCGAAACAACGACGCACAATATTATTCATGTTCGGGTGGGCCCACTATCGACCTGAATTTTATTGCGCCGGGACAAGTTTTGAAAACCTTGTTTTCCACACTCGATAGTGTCTAGGAGCCCTAAAATGTGTATAAGAATGACTCGAGCGTGAAATACCAAAGCACAACATTATTCATGTTCGGGTGGGCCCACTCATCGACCCGCAATTTGTTGCGTCGGGACAAGTTGTGGAAACGTGTTTTCTGCATCGGTAGTGTCTAGGAGTCCTAAAATGTGTATAAGAATGTGTAACAACCCACAGCAATAAAATGCATTTCATAGCATTCATGAGCATGTCATCACATTTTATTTGTGAAATCATTAAGCATTTGGTGTTAATTATAAGCACATAAAATATCAAAGTAACTAAAGAATAAATAAAGTGTAAAAATAAATTAAATGAGAAGAAAATTTAAGTTTAACCTTTTCTATAGCTTAATTATCACAGGTAAAGATTTCTGAAAATGTCCTGAAAGGATTTTGAGTTATGAAAATAATTACAAGAAATAAACAAAGTCTCTTTATTTAATTTAGCTATGAATTTTTAATCCGAAAATGAATTGGAGTTCTAACCTGGACTTAATAGGAAAAGTGTCCAAAATACTTCCATTTACAACCCTGAATTTTTGTAGAATTTTATGAGCTCAGGAAGCTTAGTTTTTAATTACGTAAAAGCCTAGGGGTCTTTTTGCAAAAATGCCAGGCCTGGCCCAGCGGCCAGCCTCTCTTCTTCCCCTCTCTCTCCCACCGCACCTCGGCGCCACCCGCGGGAACCGCCTCCCGGCGGGGCGGCCACGCAGCAGCTAAGCAGCTGCTCGCTCGGCACCTCACCGCCTCTCGGCCGGGATAAAGGCCACGGCCGGCCCTATCCTCTCCCTTCGCCTCCATTTCACTCCCCACCTCACGGCCACTCCCGCCCCTCTTGAGCATCGTCGCCGGGCCGCTCCGGCAGCCCTCCGTCCGAACCACCACCGGCCAAAGCTCCGCAGAGACACGGCGAAGCTCCCCAAGCCCTTCAATTAACTTGAGCCGCCTCGCTCCGTCGAAGCGAAGCTGTTTTCCCCATCGGGCCATCACCGTCGTCCCTCCGCCGCAGGCTCAAATTCTCCATCTCCGGTGAGCCGTTCATCCTTCTTTTTCCTCTCGTTGCTGCACAACTTGTTGCTCTTTGCTTCCGTTCACTCATCACCAAGTTCGTTCCGCAGAGAACCGTGCAATCGTCGTTTTTCCCGGGTCCCGTTCACCGCCGCCACGTCACTCACGGTGAGCTCTACCTTCCGACCTGGCTCATGCTTCTAGGGCGGCACGTCGAGCTTGCTTATGCTCGGT
This sequence comes from Chloris gayana, assembly GCA_031894775.1. NCBI lineage: Eukaryota > Viridiplantae > Streptophyta > Magnoliopsida > Poales > Poaceae > Chloris > Chloris gayana. Next base: position 222,132 of record JAUNZO010000718.1, on the reverse strand, counting down.
AGAAGCTCCCAGCTTGATTTTCCTCAAGTTTTGTCCATCGTGGTGAGCTCGCGCCCTGGCCGGAGCTCCGCCGTGCCCGCATCTCGCCGCCGGCGCGTCTCCGGTCAAGCTCATGTGAGCACGTCACCCCCACTAGGTTCGCCACGTCAAGTAGATCGTATAGGTAGCCTCACGGCGAGCTTCGGGCCATCTCCGGCCATCGCCGGTGGCCGCGCCGCCGTCCCTCGGTCGCCGCGGTGGCGCCACACCGCGGGCCACACGCGCTGGATCGCGTGTGGCCACAAGCGGATTTCGTGCGGCCAACCCCGTGGCCCCCGTGTGGCACGAAGTGTTTTTAAATTTTCAAAATTCGTAGAAAATTCAATAAAATTCAGAAAAATACCAAACCAACTTTGTTAGACTCAGAAAAATGAGATCTCTCCATTTCCGAAATAAAATAATTATTTTGAATAAAATTTATTTATAATTTGTATTTAATCACTTTCTTTGATTAAAGAAAAGCTATTATTTTATGTAAATAAAATTTTTAATTATGAAAAATAATTCTACTTAATAAAGGAGATATCATGAGACGAAATTAATAATAAAATTTATTTTTCCAAAGTTAAACTTAAATTGTATTATTTTTATATGATCACAATATATTAGCCTTTAATCACTTAACGAAATTATTTATTTATTACCTAATAAATCAGAGTAATTAAACTTAAGTGATTAGTGACCTTAATTAAGTAATTAAGGAGAACAAAATTAATTAATAATGATCTTAATTAAGCACTTATTAATCAGCATAATTAAATGTTAATTAATGCTTAATGAACAAACTATAGGAATGTCTTCCAAACTTTTACCGGTAGTCTTATAAATCATTGGAGGAATAGTTCGGAAGAAGTCAACTGAAAACAATCTCGTCCGTGAAGAGGAGAATTCAGGTGAATCGCAAAAGCATCTATATCCAACACCGCCTTATGATACTTCATCCATCTCATGCCAAGAATCGCGTCCAATCCTTGTCCATCTAAGACTATAAAGGAGGTAGGATAATCCTTACGATCCAATTTCAATTGTAGCTCCGTAGTACTTTGATCTGCAAGTATATTACCTCCGAGCGATGATATGAGATGTGGGTAAGTCATCTTGCATGATGGTAGATTATACCTTTGGACATATCCTTTATCGATGAAGTTGTGGGTTGCTCCCGAGTCAAATAAGATAATGGCAGCATGATGGTTGATAGAGAACAAACCAGCCATGACTTGGGATCCTTTTGGGATATCTTCGGCGATGGTGAAGTTGACATGACCAGTCTTCATCTTACCATATTTCAATGCATTCTTCCTGTCGACCAACCGCTTTCTTTTGAGGACGTATTGCCAATTTCTGCTCTGTTGGTGCGACACAATCTTGAGCCAATTGTCCATGACAATCACCGTTATAGCATAGATGGTCAGCGGATTGTGGAGTTTGGGATAAGGGGTGTATACTTGATAGGTCCGATTGTTGGACCGCTGAACAGGGAAATACCCGTTGCCGATGCTCGAGATGGCCGGTAAGAAATGGGATATGATGGCCGAGGCTCGAACCTCCGATCTCGCTGCAGACGTGTGGACTAGACGATACTTGGAGGGCACCTTACTTCCTTGTTCATTGGCTGCTCTCTTTTTAGCCTTCTCTTCTTGATGAACACGAATAGCATCCTCCATAAGTATAGCATCACTTACCAACTCATTGAAACTAACTCCTTGGTCCAAAACAAGCCGGGATTGTAACTTGGTAGTAAGCCCTTGTTTAAAGCATTCCTTCTTCTTGGCGTCGGTGTCCACATTCCGAGGAGCATACTGAGCCGGACGGTTGAACAATTTTGAATAGGAGTGTACGGTCATATCACCTTGCTTCGGCGCTAGAAACTCCTTACGCTTTTGGTTCAGGATACCTTCGGAAATATGATGTTCACGAAAAGCCTTTGTGAATTCTTGCCATAGTACTTGGTAACCTTCGGGAATCATGGCCTTGTAATTAGCCCACCATGCTCCAACAAATCCTTCTAGTTGTCGAGCGGCAAAGATAGTCTTCTCGAAACTCTGTGCATGGTAGGAGCTCCAGCTTCGACTCGATAGTACGTAGCCAATGGTCCGCTTCCGGAGGATCTCCCTCATCTCGAAAAATTAGGCGGACCAGTAGCCAGGAAATCAGAATATGTAACGTGAACCGGTGGAGCATGCTGATCTTGACCACCGGCTGCGGGGCCGTATTCCGAACAAGTTGTCGAAGAAGATCCCGTTGCTCTTCACGAGACTCCAATATAGTGGCAATAGCTTGTGCCGGGGTAGGTGGAGTTGATGCTGGCTCTCGAACATCTTGCTTGGGAGCTTTCCGGATAATCTCCTCTTCTAGTTGGTGCCATTCTGTTATAAAACTAGGTATTAGTGTCACTGCTCCAAATAAGGATACCAACGGTAGAGCACGTTAAAGTTCCAAAGCACAAGCAGTATATATAGAAGAGGTGCTCCATCTCTCATTCCAACCCCGATTCACTTGCGGTACACCTTCGTACGACCATCTTTAATCTATCCTTTTAAATCCATAGCTCTCATAGGGCTCCTTGATAACTACACCTGATCATCCTTCTCTCCGATTGCCGTTAATCATCCGTAGATGAAGGTCTTGAAATTACTCATCCCATTGCCTTGGTGGAAGAGTTCTATTTGCATAAACACCTTCCGAAACCGTCCATAGGAAACTAACTCTACACTATGATACTATCTTGGTCTAATTCCCGAAACCTCATATTATAGCACTCAATATGACATGATGCATGCTCGCGAGACTAACTATACGTACTATAGTATATAAAACTCCAACGAATAGTTAGCACTTTCCCAAAACCCGAACGTCGAACGGTTAGTAAAAATCTAACTATTCTACATCCTTATAGGGCTCCATACTCTCTCGTGTTCTAAACGCACTAAACGTGTTAAGTTTTGAAAACAAGCTTGTACTTGATGAATCTGTTGCCTCCGAACCGCTCCGATACCAGCTGTGACATCCCCTCCGGGACACCCGGGAATCGGAACAGAGGGACACTCGACGAAGCGAATTACAACGAGTGTATCATCTCATACAAGCCAACATATATACATCATGGTATAATACAACCAGGTTTTCGAAATACAAACATTGATGCAGCGAAATAATAAATCTTATTGAAGTTTAACAACCTACGAGTATTGCAGCGGAAACTTGTACTTTGAACAACAACACACTACTAGCGTGATGTACTGAGCCCGTCGTACATCACGATCCTCCTCGCTCAGGACGTCGGGATTTGTTCCCACTTGAGGGAACCACCCTCGGGCACTCGCTCCACTTCAGGGAACTACCGTGACGAGTCGTGGACGTACGACTCGGATCCCGAAAAACATAACGAACAAACCTTGAGTATTCTAATACTCGGCAAGACCGACCCGTCAACATGGCACGCTAAGGCCGACGCCTAGTATGCAAAGGCTTTCCGGTCGTGGGGTTTACTCCTTTGCGAAAACAGACTTTAAAGGTTGGATCCTTACTTTCGTAGTTTTAGCTCGAGCATTAAGTTTATTAACCTCTAGGTTTGCAGTCTATCACTATTGCAATCAAGTTTGCAGGAAAAGATAAATTCCAAACAACAATCCTTTCATTCCTCTTCCTTCATCTTTCACTTGATTAACTACGATGTGACACGGTGAACAAGCGGTACTCATTACTGCGAGGGACAGCGATTCGAATCGATTTCACCAGCTGGGAAAACCCGTTTACACGGCGTATACGCACTCCGTTGGTCGCATACGACAACCTTTCACGCTAATTCCCGGCGAGTGGCCGGGTTAGTCTCCCATCCGCCCGAGAACCCGGGGACCCCACGCGATACCCGTCCTCGATGTTATCCGTGAGCGACCACCCATTCCTCTCCCTTTGAGACATGAGGCCTCACCTCATTCTCTAGCCAATTAGGGGATGGGCTACGTCCAACCGCTCGTGGCAATTAGGTTACATCGGCTTCCCGGCCCCATAAACACCAGTATGTAAATCGGTACGTTCAAAGACTTGCTCAGCAGGGCCAACAACGGTACGGTCCTTGACCGACACGTACGGGGCTACCACCTTGCAAGACCTCGTCTTTGCCCTTTCTCCTACAGGGCCCGTCCGGTCTCCATTTCATTTTCATCTTCATCTTTAACTTCAACTTGAACGACATCAATCAACTTAAAGCCTCCATGCTTTAAGATCGGACCGTACTCAGCTCGTGAGTGTGCTCAGCACCACTCGACTTCTACCGTAGCCCCGTGAATTAAGCGTAGCTTCTATCGAGACACAAAACCAACATGGATAAACAGGTAACATAGGAATTCTACTCATGCATCTAGGGTGTCAAGCAATTCCCGAAACCGAATGCACAATCACGACACAATTATCGTGATAAAAGAAAAGACTTTAAAACATAGGTGGGATGCACCGGGCTTGCCTTGATTCGAGTCGGGGTTAGCTTCTCGAGGGCTGGTCGACTTCGAAGCTTCGTCTCCTTTCTCGACCTCGGACGGAACCTCGATCACGCCAGGACCTAGGTCGACCAACAATACGCCGCGAATCACAACCATGTATGCATGAATGAAGATGATATGACCATGCAAAGGTTTTGTTGATTTTGTTCATCAACTAATAATTATTGATTAATTAGGTTTAGTAATTAACAATTACCAATTAATGATTTATTATATTTAATAATTAACAATTAATCTCGTTTATTAATTAACAAATACTCATGTTCATTAATTAACAATTAATCATTTCTTAAGTTCATTACTTTGCAATTAGTAATTAACAATTAATCATGTTCGTTAAGCAATAAGAAAGAATTGATCAGTGCTCATTAATTATTGCTTAATCAAGGTCATTAATTAAAAATTAATCATTAATCTTCTTCATTAGTTAATGATTAACCAGGTTCATCCATTAATAATTAATCATGCTTTTAACAACAATTATAAGTGCTTAACGACATGTGAAAACACTTAAGCTATTAATTCGGGATCACATGAAATGACGGTGTTTATGTTGAATTTTGGAAAACAGTTTTCACAAACACTTTCGTCTGCAGTATCTCTAATTTTTAAAGAAATTTATTTTTCAAAAACAATTAATAATTAGCATAAAATAATAGGTTATCTTAATCAAAGAAAGGTAATTAATTTAAACTATGAAATCATAATTTCTCAAAATAGGTATTTGAATTCATAACTAAATAGAGAATAATTTTAGGAGTCTAATGAACTTTGTTTGACATTTTTTTGATTTTTTCTGAATTTTCTATGAATTTCTGAAGTTTGAAAAGATTCTGAAAACGAATAAATTCGTAAAAGACTTGAGAAGGTAATGGGCCGAAAGTGGCCAGGCCCAATTGGCTCCGAGACGGCCCAGCGACCAAAGCGGCCCAGCAGCCCGTGCGCGCTGGCCCAACCCGCGCCAGGGCGCGGCGGACATGGCCGCGGCGGCCGGAGACGGCGCCGGCGACTCGCCGGAGAGGTGCGAAAGGGGGTGGAGAAGTGGTCAGCTGGTCCCGGAAGACTCGGTGGAGCATGAGCAATCCAGTGGTGAGGTCCACGGTGGCGGGGACGGCCGGAAAGTACACCGGCGGCGAGAGGCGGCTTGCCCGGAGGTTCGGCAAAGTCGCACGTGGCCTACGATGCACCAAACCTCCTCCCGCTTCTTCCTACGACATCACGGGGTGTGGGCTTCACCGGCGTCAACACGGCTGACTTGGAGGATGGCCGGATGATGAGGACATCGACTCGAACATGGGAACGATTACACCAGCAGCACCACCTCAAGTCGCGCCTCCACCTCCAGCTGTGACAACACCGGACTCGACTTCAATTCCAACAAGACCGGATGTGATTTCATATCAAGGACCAATTACTCGGGCCCGTGCAAGAGAGCTCAACTTCGTGATATTGCTCGAGGAACGATGGCCCAGGAGAATAGCCGGTCCAATTAAGGCCCACACACATGCACTAACCTAGGGTTACGTGCGCCCCCCTTTTGTATTTAGCCAAGGGCTGCGCCCTTGTTTCCTTTGAGTTTTGTTTAGTTGATAGCCTTAGCTACAGCCACCGCCCACATCATTGTGCGCGTGTATTCAGAACTCCACCTTCGAGTGATACATCAAAGATTGCTCGCATCTTTTTTCTTGCTCGTTCTTCGATTGCGCGCAGGAAACGATCCTCGTGATCGGCTGATCTTGCACCAGCAAGGTCGGTAACCATAGGGAGTTGGTTCAGCGATTGCATTGGCACCTCGGGCTCGCTCGTCGTAGTCGGATCGTGAGGGTCTACTTCCACCAGATCGAATTTACCTCCACTCACCGAAAGATCGGGCACTATGACTCTATCAAGTGGTATCGGATTCCGGAGTTGATCGGTGAGTTTATCGTGTGTTTTTCATTCGTCCTAATCCACATAAACCAAAATAAAAATCAGGTTAGATCTTGTCCCAGCCCCTTTGCGCCTTGCACCTTCTTTCAATAATCTGCGTTGTTGAGTTTTCGGTGCTTACGCGTTCAATTGTTGCTGGTACTCGTGTTTTCTTACCATCCGTTCTAGCAGTCACAAACCCTACCCTTCCCACCCCCTGCCGTGTGCACCACGATCTCCTGCCGCGCACAAGAATCCAGCTCGTTTTCGTTGCCCCGCGCGAGAGTCCCGGACGTTATTCCGTTTGCCCTTGCAACGCGATCCGTCCGTGTCCACATCGGTCTCGCCGCGCCTCTGCTGAGGCCGCATCGGTCACGTTCTGCCGAGTCCAGCTCCACGCGGCATCCACTTATTGTCCGCTCAAGTTTTGCTCCTACTCTAGAGAGAGAGAGAGAGAGAGAGTGTTTTACCGTTTTACCCCTGCTCATTACAAAAAAAAAAAAGTTTCTGTGGTCGTTGCTCATTTGAAGTCTCTTTGTTCATATATTCAGAGTCTGCAGTCCCCCTGCACAAAAAAAAAAAAGCAGAAAAAAAAAGAAGAAAAGAAAAAAATTAAAAACAGAAAGAAGGGGTGTTTCTCTTGATCGGTTGTGGCAAAACCTTTACCACTCTGTTTTTGTTTCGTTAGCTTGTTGAGCAGACTACACTTGCCTTGAATTCGGGTGGTTCCTGCACTCTAGTTTTTTTTTTTGATAGCCTTTCGCACTTGTTTCCAGCAGCATCCGTTCGTGTTTTGCACCATTATTCAACCTTGCAATTATTGTTTGATTGTGCTAATCCTTGTATTGAGTGCAGCCTACCCAGAACTACACATATTTCTACTACGAGCAGGTTTTGAGTTCTCCAGGCAATCGCTGCTCCAATCTTGCACCGGTTCTACCTTGTGGTTGCAGTTCACCCCTGTGTGCTTGGTAAGAACGGGTAAGAATTTGATAACAGCGTTCCTTTGAGCGAGTTATTTCCCACCTAATTTTTGTTCTCGTAGTATTTTCTCCTTTGCTGCTTTGTGTTTGCGCTCACCATGGCAGGAAAGGAAGTCAAGACGGACGCTACGCTGAAGGAGGTGCAAGAACAAGTGGAAGGTCTTATCGACGACATCGCGACGATACATGAACGTATAGATTCCCATGTCACCTCCTCGACTGAGCGGTTCGATCAGATCGACCTCTCTCTAGCAGCTTCCAACACCACTCTCGAGACCATCATGACCCGCCTCGAGGCCTTGACCACGCAGCTCACGGAATTGCAGCAGGCGCGCGACTATGGCGGTGATACGGAGGAGGACGATGCTGATCGTCGTGGTCGTGCACGCAGGATAAGAATTCCACCTCCTGATTCCTTTGCTAAGATTAAATTTCGCATTCCATCTTTTACTGGCAAATATGATCCTGCTGCATATCTTGATTGGGAATTAGAGGTTGAACAGAAATTTTCATGCCATGATATTCCTGCTAATGTACGAGTTAAAGCTGCTATTAGTGAATTTACTGATTTTGCTTTAATTTGGTGGCGTGAGTACAAACAAAAGTTTCCCAATAACACTCCCACCACTTGGGCTCAATTAAAATCTGCTATGCGTCACAGATTTGTGCCTTCTTATTATGCTCGCGATTTGCTTAACCAAATGCAGCGTTTTCAACAAGGTTCTCAATCTGTTGAGGAATATTACCAAGCTTTGCAAAAGGGTATGATTCGCTGTGGCTTAGTTGAGCAGGATGACGCTGCTATGGCACGTTTTAGGGGTGGTTTAAACCGTGAAATTCAGGACATCCTTGATTACAAAGAATATGCTGATATGACCACTCTATTTCAATTTGCTTGCAAAGCTGAACATGAAGTGCAGGGACGACGATCGTCGACACGCAGCCAAGCTTCTGCCCCGACACCACGCTCGGCTGCACCACCACGCGAAACATCGTCCAAGCCGGCAGCACCTCCGCCCAAAAACATCTCGCCTCACACAGGGCGCACTCGGGACATTCAGTGCCATCGTTGCAAAGGTCTTGGTCATGTCATTCGGGACTGTCCAAACAAACGTACCTTGCTGATCCATGACAATGGTGAGTACTCTTCGGCTAGTGATTCTGAAGAAACTATACATGCTATGCTTTCCACTAACCATGCAGATCAGCCGGAGGTCCATGTTGCTCCCGGCGACGCCGATACATATGAGAGTCTTGTTGTGCAGCGTGTCCTTAGTACACGTGCTGCCCAACCTGAGCAAAATCAGCGCCACACCATCTTCCATACCAAGGGCGTCGTGCAAGAACGCGCGGTTCGCATCATCATCGACGGTGGCAGCTGCAACAATTTGGCCAGCACAGATTTGGTGGCGCAATTATCATTGCCCACACGACAGCATCCGCATCCATATCACATTCAGTGGCTTAATGATGGCGGTAAAATAAAGGTAACACGCTCGGTACGTGTCCCTTTTTCTTTAGGCACTTATTCTGATTATGTTGATTGTGATGTTGTCCCTATGGAAGCATGTTCGTTGTTACTTGGTCGACCTTGGCAATATGATACTGATAGCATGCATCATGGGCGAACAAATAATTATTCATTCATGTTTAAGGGCAAGAAAATCATTCTTCATCCCATGACCCCGGAACAAGTTCTAAAAGATGACATGACAAGGGCGGCTAAAACAGCAAAACACCTCAAAACACCTACAGCCGCTCCTGCTCAATCTGAAATCAAGTTGCATGCTCCTGTTTTGCTTGCTACACGTGCTGATTTAGCTGAGTTGCATGATGATAAGCTGCCTTGCTATGCTCTCGTTTGTGCTCACATGCTTGTTTCACTTGATGAATCACCATTGTTGGATATACCCCCTGCTGTTTCTAACCTTTTGCAGGACTATGCTGATGTCTTTCCCACGGAGTTGCCACCGGGTCTTCCTCCTATCCGTGGCATTGAGCATCAGATTGATCTCATCCCCGGAGCCCAGCTTCCTAACCGCGCCCCGCACCGTACCAATCCTGATGAGACGAAGGAGATCCAGTGCCAGGTGCAAGCGCTTCTTGATAAGGGATACATTCGTGAGTCTCTCAGTCCTTGCTCAGTTCCTGTTTTGCTTGTCCCTAAGAAAGATGGCTCTTGGCGTATGTGTGTTGATTGTCGTGCTATTAACAACATCACCATTCGTTATCGATATCCTATACCACGCCTTGATGATATGCTTGATGAGCTTAGTGGCGCCATTATCTTTTCTAAGGTTGATTTGCGTAGTGGGTACCATCAGATTCGAATGAAATTGGGGGATGAATGGAAAACAGCGTTCAAAACAAAATTCGGCTTGTACGAATGGTTGGTTATGCCGTTTGGTTTGACTAATGCTCCCAGCACCTTTATGCGCTTAATGAATGAAGTTCTTAGGCCTTTCATAGGACTGTTTGTTGTTGTTTATTTTGATGATATTCTGATTTACAGCAAGTCTATGACTGAGCATTTAGACCATTTGCGTGCTGTTTTTGATGCTTTGCGTGCTGCTCGCTTATTTGGTAACATGGAAAAATGCACCTTTTGCACGCAACGCGTCTCTTTTCTTGGCTATGTTGTTACTCCACAGGGCATTGAGGTGGATAGCAGCAAGGTGGATGCAATTCAAGGCTGGCCTACACCAACAACGGTTACGCAGGTTCGGAGTTTTCTTGGCCTTGCCGGATTCTACCGCAGATTTGTACGTGATTTCAGCTCCATTGCTGCTCCGTTGCATGAGCTCACAAAGAAGGGTGTGCTGTTTACTTGGGACACTCCACAAGAAGAAGCGTTCAACACTTTGAAAGAAAGGTTAACTCATGCTCCTCTCTTACAATTGCCTGATTTCGATAAAGTGTTTGAGCTCGAGTGTGATGCTAGTGGCATTGGTTTAGGTGCTGTTTTGTTACAAGATCGTAAACCAATAGCTTATTTTAGTGAGAAATTAAGTGGTGCTGCCCTGAACTATTCAACTTATGACAAAGAACTTTATGCTCTAGTACGCACCTTGCAGACATGGCAGCATTACTTATGGCCTCGCGAGTTTATCATTCATTCTGATCATGAGGCTTTGAAACACATTCGAACCCAAACAAATCTGAACCGTCGTCATGCTAAGTGGGTCGAATTTATTGAGTCTTTTCCTTACATCATTAAACACAAAAATGGGAAGGAAAATGTGATTGCTGATGCTTTGTCTCGCCGATATACTATGCTGTCCCAATTAGATTTTAAAATCTTTGGTTTGCAAACTTTGAAAGCTCAATATGTTAATGATACTGATTTTCATGATATCTTGTCACATTGTAAAGATGGCAAACCATGGGGCAAATTTCACATGCAGGATGGTTTCCTGTTTCGCGCTAACAAGCTGTGCATTCCAGCTGGTTCGATTCGTCTTTTGTTGCTACAGGAAGCTCATGGAGGCGGTCTCATGGGTCACTTTGGTGTTTTCAAGACACAAGAGGTGCTGGCTGCCCATTTCTTTTGGCCTCGGATGCGCCGTGATGTTGAGCGCCTTGTAGCACGTTGCACTACGTGCCGGAAAGCTAAGTCTCGTTTGAGTAACCATGGTTTGTATATGCCTTTACCTGTTCCCTCTTCTCCTTGGCATGATATTTCAATGGATTTTGTTTTGGGTTTACCTCGCACTAAGAAGGGGAGGGACAGCATTTTTGTGGTTGTTGATAGGTTCTCTAAAATGGCTCATTTTATACCCTGTCATAAAACCGATGATGCTTCCATGGTTGCTGAATTGTTCTTTCGTGAAATAGTTCGTTTGCATGGTATTCCTCAAACCATAGTTTCTGATCGTGATGCTAAGTTTCTTAGTCATTTTTGGCGTTCTCTTTGGAATAAATTGGGCACTAAGTTATTATTTAGCACCACTTGTCATCCGCAAACCGATGGGCAAACGGAGGTAGTCAATCGAACTTTGTCAACCATGCTTAGGACTGTTTTAGACAAGAATTTAAGGCGTTGGGAAGACTGTTTGCCTCATGTTGAGTTCGCTTATAATCGTGCAACACATTCTTCTACAAAGATGTGTCCTTTTCAGATTGTTTATGGATACATACCTAGAGCGCCCATTGATTTGTTTTCACTTGATGCTGAAGATGAGCCACATGTTGATGCAGTTGCACGTGTTGAACAAATGTTGCATTTACATGAGCATACACAACAAAACATTGCTGCTGCTAATGCTAAATATCAGGTTGCTGCTAGTAAAGGGCGCAAGCATGTTACTTTTGCCCCGGGTGATTTAGTTTGGTTACACTTGCGAAAGGATAGATTTCCTGCTTTGCGCCGTTCTAAATTGATGCCTCGTGCTGCTGGTCCTTTTAAAGTGCTAACCAAGATTAATGATAACGCTTATGTTCTTGACCTGCTCGCGGAGTTTGGTGTTTCCACTAGTTTCAATGTTGCAGATTTAAAACCGTATGCGGGCGAGGATGAGGAGTTGCCGTCGAGGACGACTTCAATTCAAGAAGGGGAGGATGATGAGGACATCGACTCGAACATGGGAACGATTACACCAGCAGCACCACCTCAAGTCGCGCCTCCACCTCCAGCTGTGACAACACCGAACTCGACTTCAATTCCAACAAGCACCGGATGTGATTTCATATCAAGGACCAATTACTCGGGCCCGTGCAAGAGAGCTCAACTTCGTGATATTGCTGAGGAACGATGGCCCAGGAGAATAGCCGGTCCAATTAAGGCCCACACACATGCACTAACCTAGGGTTACGTGCGCCCCCCCTTTTGTATTTAGCCAAGGGCTGCGCCCTTGTTTCCTTTGAGTTTTGTTTAGTTGATAGCCTTAGCTACAGCCACCGCCCACATCATTGTGCGCGTGTATTCGAACTCCACCTTCGAGTGATACATCAAAGATTGCTCGCATCTTTTTTCTTGCTCGTTCTTCGATTGCGCGCAGGAAACGATCCTCGTGATCGGGCTGATCTTGCACCGGCAAGGTCGGTAACCATAGGGAGTTGGTTCAGCGATTGCATTGGCACCTCGGGCTCGCTCGTCGTAGTCGGATCGTGAGGGTCTACTTCCACCAGATCGAATTTACCTCCACTCACCGAAAGATCGGGCACTATGACTCTATCACCGGAAACCAAGGTTCATCGTGGACGCATAGGCGGCGGCGCATGGAGCGAGGGAAAAATGAACAAAATTGCACCGTACCGGCACGGGACATCGAGGGTGAGTGCATGGAGAGTTAGATGGGCTCATGGCGCACACCGGGAAGAGAGAGCGGTAAGATGACTAACCATGGAGGACGAATTTCGAGTTGCGGCGGCGGCCGACCGTGGCGACGTCACATGAGGAATTGGCTTCGCTCTTGAGCTCTAGTGCCGGGGAGTCGAATTGGACGCCATGGCGAGCTTCGGGAGAGGAGGGCGCACCGTTTGGGGGTGGTGGCTCGTCGAGGACCGGCGCGAGGCGGCCGGGCGGCGGAGGGGCGGGAGATGCGGACGGTGGTGTTTAACCGAGAGAGACCCGGAGAGGTAGAGTAGGGGAGCGAGGTCGGGTTTTATCCCCACGGGGCGGAGGGTAAGGCGGTGAGGGGAGCCCTGCGTGGCGTGGGAGAGGGAGGGCACGCGGGCCGGAGCCGAGTGCGTGGCACGGCGGGGAGGCGGTGCCGCGCGGAAGAGGCGGTTCGGACGGGAAAAGAAAGAAGAAAGGAATTTGGGGCTGCGGCAGATTTACTTAAACACCCTCGCGTTTTAGTTTAATTAAAAATCACATTTCTAGCACTCGAAAAATTTTATGAAAAATCAGGGAGATATTTGAAAACATTTTAAGCACTTTTCTTTTTAGGTTCGTATTCCAATTCCAAATATTTTTCAGATTAAAAGTTCGTGTTTAAATTAAAAAGAGAACTTTCATTATTTCTTGTAGGCATTTTTACAAAATAAAAATAAATTGGTAGCAACTTCAGAAATTATTTACTTTTGTGTTTAAACAATAGAAAATGTTAAACACTATAATTTGCTTTTATTTAATTACTTCTTTTAAGACCTTAGTTTTAACTTAGGTTAAGTTGTTATTTTATGGGCATTTCTTCACAAAAAATAAATCTTTTTTCCAAATGCACATGATGACATGATGATAAATGACATGAACGTGCACTTTGATTTATTAGGGTTGTTACAGGTAGCCACATTTTGTCGACATAGGTCGGATGTATATTGGGTACTAGCGGAGGTTGGGTAGTTGGGAGTGTACGAAAAGTGGGTTTGAGTTTGTACCAACAATAACAATGGGAAGGAAGTGGTAGTACTATATATATATATATATGCAGTTGCTAGAATAAACAAATGTGCTGAAGTATTAGGATTAGTTTCTACTTGTATCCGATGCTCTTACTTCTTCACAGAGATGGACAAGCACACGTACGGGTGTGAGTGAACTAAGAGGATCAAGGGAGGATGTTCGTATAGTCGAGCTGGAGAGACAGCTACAGGAAAAGGAGGAGTTGTCTGCAATTAGAGAGGCGCAATTGCTAAACAGGGAGCAGCAGATTCAATTTAAGGATCAGCAACTAGCAAACGCGCATGCATTGATCACTCGGTTAGAGCAAGATCTACCGCAAGCACACAACGCAATAATGAATGAAGCTATAGGACAACAACCTCCAGGAGATGAACCAATAGCGCAGGAGAATCCTATGGAGTCTGAATCGAAGAAGAAGAGGAGGATCCTGAAGAGATAATGGACGTGGATTCAGTCATAGACTTCACGGAGATTCCACGACTAGAGGATGCGGAATCCGAGACGAGCAGTTCCATAAGCCAGAAGTGACATCCAGGCGTCGCGAAGAGTAGTAGAGTGCTAGCTAGTAGCAAGTGAGAAAAGCTAGTATGTAAGTCGGGCGCTAGTTAAATAATGAGCCTGATGTAACCACGCATGAGTGTATCATAGGAACGGTGTAACGTGAGTGTAGAAATATGTGTTACGGGATTTGGTGGTTGCTTTAATAAAGATGGCTTGTTGCATAAAGATTCCTTGGAAGTCCTCATCTACGTATTCCTGTTTCTTCCATTATTATGTTGGAATGAAGAGGTCTAACGTAAACTTTCTTGGACAGAATGGTTAGAACAAGGAGACGCGATGAGCCCGAGAGTTCTCAACGCGGGGCGGGAACACCACCACCACCCCCGACCTTGGCATAGGCCATCGCTGCAAGATCTGGATTCTCGCGCGGAGCAGCGAGAATTATTGGAGCAATTGGTTCGCAACACCGCTCCACAGAACGTCACCAGGCCCGCAATGCACCGTAAGAAAGGGTGACCTTCTCGGACTTCTTATCGGTTCGCCCCGGTCTTCTCGGATGCGGGTGAGCCCTTAGAAGCCGACAACCGGCTGCGTACCATCGAGTCAAAGCTGGAGTTGTTCCCATGCTCGGATCATCGGAAAACCCTCTTCGCTTCCCAGCAGTTGCAAGGATTTGCTGGAGCTTGGTGGGCCAACTACAAAGCAATGTTTCCTCTAGGACATTAGATTTCATGGGCAGAGTTCACTAAAGCCTTCAGGGAGCATCATATTCCGTAAGGCTTAATGAATTAGAAGAGAAAGGAGTTCCTCTCATCGAAGCAAGGGGATATGAATGTTCACACCTACTCCAAGGTATTCAACCGCCATGCTCAATACGCTCCCGAACATGTGGACACAGTACGCCAAGAAAAAGAATTTGTTCAAGGAGGGAATGAGTGCCAAGCTACGCCTCGCTTGGTGTTGAACAAGACCGACAGCCTTCACCGACTTTGTGAGTGACGCTATTGCACTCGGAAGACTCTATCCGTCTTCATCGGACGGAGAAGAACAAGAAGAGGCCGGCTACGGGACAAGGAAGTGGGGGACCATCAAAGTACAGGCTGGTCTACACCGCACCATCGAGTCGGCGTTATCAGCATACACCCTCTCGCCCCAACTTCTACCGACGTAATCAATCACCCCAAGCAATCTCAAGCAACAGCGGCCGAATCGACATCGTCCGCCCTATCAGCAACGTAACTCCCGTAATCCCCGACCCGTGAGTCAAGCACCGCAGCAGAATGGACCGCCATGCTTCAATTGTGGCCGTTCAGGACATTATTACCGCAGCTGCCCATATCCTCGAAGGCACCATATGCACCCCGACCTCAAGGACAGCCGCAGAACCAGCAGAGGGCACCATCCAAGAATACACAAGTGAAGACGGGCCGTGCCAACTTTACTACGGCCGAGGAGCTGCCCGAAGGAGGACAAATCTTAGCGGGTATGTTTTCTATCGCTGAACATCCCGCTATGGTTTTATTTGATTCGGGAGCTACGCATAATTTCATCAGCAAGTCCTACATTGCTCAAGCATTGCATCACACCATCTAACTTGACATGGACACATATCATCTCAACACCCGAGGGTAGAATCCTTACTAATGAAGCAGCTGCCAATATGCCATTAAGATTGGGTAGCAAGGTTTATCCTACTTCATTAATCATCCTGGATGGGCAAGGGTTAGATGCAATTATTGGCATGCAATGGATGAATTTCCATAAGGCAAGTATTGGATATAGCATCTCGAGCCGTATATCTTAACTCTCCTGTTCATGGTCGAGATTGCTTGCTCTTAACTTTTCCTCAAGCTATGCTGCCAATGGTCAATAAGGTTGTAGGTAAGAGTCCTGGAGGATATACCCATAGTCCGTGAGTATCCGGATGTCTTTCCGGACGACTTGCCGGGACTACCGCCGGACCGAGCGATAGAGTTACAGCACTGGAACCGCACCAATATCAAGAAGGCCGTATCGGATGCCGCTAAATGAGCTGGCAGAATTGAAGGTACAACTAAAGGAATTGTTGGACAAAGGATACATACGTCCAAGTTCATCACCATGGGGATGCCCAACCTTGTTTGTAAAGAAGAAAGACAAGACATTGAGGCTATGTGTGGATTATAGACCTCCGAATTCGGTTACCATCAAGAACAAGTATCCTCTTCCAAGGATCGATATCTTGTTTGATCAACCGATGGGAGCTAAAGTTTTCTCCAAGATAGATCTTCGCTCGGGATATCATCGATTAAGATAAGAACCGAAGATATACCGAAGACCGCATTTTCCACAAGGTATGGACTTTATGAGTATCTCGGTGATGTCATTTGGATTGACCAACGCACCAAGCACATTTCATGTATCTCATGAATTCGGTATTCATGCCGAGTTGGACAAGTTTGTCGTGGTATTCATTGACGACATCTTGATCTACTCTAAGTCGGAAGAAGAACATGCCAATCATTTACGGGTTGTGTTACAACGCCTAAGGGATCATCAGCTTTATGCTAAGTTCAGCAAGTGTGAATTTTGGCTAAAGGAAGTACCGTTCCCAGGTCATGTGATATCAGCCGAAGGTGTGGCCGTTGACCCGTGCAAAGTTCAAGAAGTGTTGGATTGGGACTCACCGAAGTCCGTCTCACGCATTAGGAGTTTCTTGGGATTAGCTGGTTATTACAGAAGGTTTATCCCAAATTTCTCAAAGATTGCCAAGCCAATGACTAAGCTACTAGAAAAGGATAAGAAGTACGTATGGAGCAAGGAATGTGAAGAAGCTTTCCAAACGTTGAAGAAATTGTTGACCACAGCCTCCGTACTTGCTCACTCGGATCCGACGAAGCCTTTTGATGTGTATTGTGATGCATCAAGAACAGGACTTGGATGTGTCCTAATGCAGGAAGGTCGAGTGATTGCCTATGCGTCTCGACAACTAAGGCGTCATGAGGAACACTATCCTACGCATGATCCGGAATTAGCAGCAGTGGTGCTCGCGTTGAAAGGTTGGAGACACTATTTCTTGGGTAACTTGGTACATTTATACACCGACCACAAGAGTCTCAAGTACATCTTCACTCAATCGGATCTCGAATATGCGTCAACGAAGATGGTTAGAGTTAATCAAGGATTATGAGATCGAGATTCACTATCACCCGGGCAAGGCAAACGTGGTAGCCGATGCCTTAAGTCGCAAAGTTCATTGCAATAATCTCATGGCTCAACTCTTGATTCAAGCACCTCCACCCGAAAGTGATGAGCCAAATCTTCGGATCATTCCGTATGGAGCCTTGACCAACCTGGCTCTTATTCCTACCATTCGTGAAGAAGTGGTAACAGCTCAACAGAAGGATGCTCGGTATGGAACACATCAAAAGACGACTCCGGAAGGGTGAGGTCAAGTGTTTCCGAAAAGATGACGAAGGTGTTATCTCGGTTCAAGAATAGGCTAGTAGTGCCTAAGAACTTGGAATTTCGCAAGAAGATAATGGATGAAGCCCATACGTCCAGGTATTCTATTCATCCTGGAACCAATAAGATGTATCAAAACTTGAAGAAGAGATTTTGGTGGACAAGAATGAAACGAGAGATAGCAAGGTATGTCAACGAGTGTGATGTCCGTCGACGGGTCAAAGCCGAGCACTTAAAGCAAGCAGGACCCTTACAACCTCCGAGCATTCCCGAATGGAAGTGGGAAGACATCAGCATGGATTTCATCGTGGGATTACCATTAAGTCCACGGAAACACGACTCTACATTTCTCGAATTCTCTGTTTGCACGGAGTGCCGAGGACCATTATATCGGACGGAGGAACACAATTTGTCTCTAGATTCCGGGAACAACTACAAGAATCCTTGGGAACCAAGTTGATACGAAGCTCATCATATCATCCTCAAACCGATGGCCGGACAGAAAGAATCAATCAATATCTCGAGGATATGCTTCGAGTATGTGTATTGACCTATGGTAAGGATTGGGAAAAGTGCTTACCCTTAGCAGAGTTCTCCTACAATAACAGCTACCAAGAGAGTGCGGGAATGTCACCGTTCCAAGCTCTATATGGACGAAGTTGTCGTACACCCTTGAATTGGTTTGAGAGCGGAGAAACGAGTAATCTTCGGACCGGATCCGGTAAGAGATGCGAGAAGAACAAGTACGTCTCATCCAACGAGAACCTCAAGAGAGCTAAATCTCGACGGATCGGTTATACCGACAAGAGGCGTCGAGAGTTGGTATTTCAGGATGGAGATCAAGTCTATCTCCGAGTATCTCCTACCAAAGGTGTTCAAAGGTTTGGAATCAAGGGCAAGTTAGCACCACAATACATCGGACCTTTTCCAATCCTAGAAAGATGTGGAGCTGTGGCATATCGTTTGGAGTTGCCGACACACTTGTCGAGTATACACAACATATTCCACGTATCTCAACCGAAGAGATGTTTGAAACCACCAGTGGATGTACCGACAGCTGAGGTGGAACGAGTTACAACCAGATTTGACGTATGACGAACGTCCGGTCAAAGTTCTTGACACCAAGGATCGGGTGACTCGACATCGGACCATTAAGTTCTACAAGGTTCAATGGAGTAATCACTCGGAAGCTGAAGCTACTTGGGAACAAGAAGAGTTTCTTCGATCAAACTACCCCGAGTTCTTTAGCACTATCGCTTAGTCGTTTCGATCGTGAATCTCGGGACGAGATTCCTGTAAGGGGGAGGGTCTGTAACAACCCACAGCAATAAAATGCATTTCATAGCATTCATGAGCATGTCATCACATTTTATTTGTGAAATCATTAAGCATTTGGTGTTAATTATAAGCACATAAAATATCAAAGTAACTAAAGAATAAATGAAGTGTAAAAATAAATTAAATGAGAAGAAAATTTAAGTTTAACCTTTTCTATAGCTTAATTATCACAGGTAAAGATTTCTGAAAATGTCCTGAAAAGATTTTGAGTTATGAAAATAATTACAAGAAATAAACAAAGTCTCTTTATTTAATTTAGCTATGAATTTTTAATCCGAAAATGAATTGGAGTTCTAACCTGGACTTAATAGGAAAAGTGTCCAAAATACTTCCATTTACAACCCTGAATTTTTGTAGAATTTTATGAGCTCGGGAAGCTTAGTTTTTAATTACGTATAAGCCCGGGGGTCTTTTTGCAAAAATGCCGGGCCCGGCCCAGCGGCCAGCCTCTCTTCTTCCCCTCTCTCTCCCACCGCACCTCAACGCCGCCCGCGGGAACCGCCTCCCGGCGGGGCGGCCACGCAGCAGCTAGCAGCTGCTTGCGCAGCCGCCGCTCGGCGCCTCACCGCCTCCGGCCGGGATAAAGGCCACGGCCCGGCCCTATCCTCTCCCTTCGCCTCCATTTCACGCCCCACCTCACGGCCACTCCCGCCCCTCCGGAGCATCGCCGCCAGAGCCGCTCCGGCAGCCCTCCGTCCGAACCACCACGGACCAAAGCTCCGTAGAGACACGGCGAAGCTCCCCAAGCCCTTCAATTAACTTGAGCCGCCCTGCTCCGTCGAAGCGAAGCCGTTTTCCCCATCGGGCCATCACCGTCGTCCCTCCGCCGCAGGCTCAAATTCTCCATCTCCGGTGAGTCGTTCATCCTTCTTTTTCCTCTCGTTGTCTGCGCAACTTGTTGCTCTTTGCTTCCGTTCACTCATCACCAAGTTCGTTCCGCAGAGAACCGTGCAATCATCGTTTTCCCGGGTCCGGTTCACCGCCGCCGCGTCACTCACGGTGAGCTCTACCTTCCGACCTGGCTCATGCATCTAGGGCGGCACGTCGAGCTTGCTTATGCTCGGTAGAAGCTCCCAGCTTGATTTTCCTCAAGTTTTGTCCACTGTGGTGAGCTCGCGCCCGGCCGGAGCTCCGCCGTGCCCGCATCTCGCCGCCGGTGCGTCTCCGGTAAAGCTCATGTGAGCACGTCACCCCCACTAGGTTCGCCACGTCAAGTAGATCGTATAGGTAGCCTCACGGCGAGTTTCGGGCCATCTCCGGCCATCGCCGGTGGCCGCGCCGCCGTCCCCCGGTAGCCGCGGTGGCGCCACACCGCGGGCCACACGCGCTCGGATCGCGTGTGGCCACAGCGGATTTCGTGCGGCCAACCCCGTGGCCCCCGTGTGGCACGTAAGTGTTTTTAAATTTTCAAAATTCGTAGAAAATTCAATAAAATTCAGAAAAATACCAAACCAACTTTGTTAGACTCGGAAAAATGAGATCTATCCATTTGCGAAATAAAATAATTATTTTGAATAAAATTGATTTATAATTTGTATTTAATCACTTTCTTTGATTAAAGAAAAGCTATTATTTTATGTAAATAAAATGTTTAATTATGAAAAATAATTATATTTAATAAAGGAGATATTGCAGATGAAATTAATAATAAAATTTATTTTTCCAAAATTAAACTTAAATTGTATTATTTTTATATGATCACAATATATTAGCCTTTAATCACTTAACGAAATTATTTATTTATTACCTAATAAATCGGAGTAATTAAACTTAAGTGATTAGTGACCTTAATTAAGTAATTAAGGAGAACAAAATTAATTAATAATGATCTTAATTAAACACTTATTAATCAGCATAATTAAATGTTAATTAATGCTTAATGAACAAACTTATCTCTAATCTATCCATTAACTAAAGTGATTAACCATTAATCATTACTTATTATCTATGGAACTTCATTAATGAACCCTTGCATACTTTCATCATGGGCATTCATGCATACATGTTTGTGATTCGCGATGCACTCGCTGGTCGACTAGGTTCGAAGTAATCGAGGTTCCACTCGAGGGCGAGTCGGAGCCGGGATCTCGAAGTCGACCCAGCCGCCGAGGAGACTAACTTCGAACAAACTCAAGGCAAGCCCCGGTGCATCCTACCTATGTTTTAAATATTTTACTTTATCACATAGTACGGTTATGCTTGTGCATTAGGGGTTAGGGTTTGGTTGACACCTTAGATGCATTATGGTAGGTTTCCGCTTGTTCATTCTATACTCGGTACAGGTAACTCAATAGAGGCTAAGCTTAATTCATAGTGGCAACGGTAGATGTTTAGGGCACTTAAAGCATGGAGGCTTTAAGAGTGTTTGTGTTGACATTAAAGTTGTTGAGAGGGATAATGAAGTTGAGACCGGACGGGCCCCGTAGGAGAAAGGGCAAGACGGAGATGAGGTCTTGCAAGGTGGTAGCCCCGTCCGTGTCTGGTCAAGGACCGTACCGTTGTCGGCTTAGTTGAACAAGTTTGAACGTACCGTGCTACATGCTGGTATCATGAGCCCGAGCAAGCTGATGTACCCTATCGCCCCGAGAGATGTAGCGTAGCCAACTCTCTTTATCGGGTCGTCGGTGAGAGGATAGTCTCACGGGAGGGAGATGGGTCGATCACGAGGGAAGTCGTGGCGTCGCCATACTTCCGGGGAGTTGGAAATGGCTAGTCTCGCTGTCAGTGCTAGCGGGAAAGGTTGTCGTATACGATCGGGGTGATGCGTATACGTCGTGTAGTCGGGTTTTGCCAGCTGGTATAAAATCGATTCGAATCGCCGTCCCTCGCCGTAATGAGTACCGCTTGTTTAGCTCGTCACATCGTAGTAACTTTTATGGAAGATGAGGAAGATGAGAGATGGAAGGATAAAGATCTATTATATCTCGTTTGGAAACTTGATTGAATAGAGTTAGGTTGCAAACAACATGGTTAATGAACATAACCCGAGCTAAAATATCGAAAGTAAGGACCCACACTTTAATGCTGTTTTTCGCAAAGGAGTAAACCCCACAGCCGGAAAGCCTTTGCATTCTAGGTGTCGGCCTTAGCGTGCCATGTTGACGGGTCGGTCTTGCTGAGTATTAGAATACTCAAGGTTTGTTCGTTACCTTACGGGGAATGAGTCGTGCTATCACCACTTGTACGGCAGTTTTTCCGAGGAGGAGCGAGTGTCCCGAGGGAGGTTCCCTTCGGTGGGAACGTATCCCCACACCTTGAAGAGAGAGGACCGTGATGTACGAAGGGCTCGGTGCATCACGTTGTTTCGTCTTAAGTCCGTTGAGTTGTAATAGAACAAGGACTTCCGCACAAAGCACGGGGCTGATAATGGGTAGGTAAGGTTTAGTACCAAGGTAACTTCCCGGCTCTGCGAGCGTCGAGGAAGGATGAAGGAAGAAGGCGTCTTCCGGATTCGGACGAGGAAAGGCAGAGTACTTGAAGCCACGGTGCAAGAGGGGGCCTCCGGGTGATGCGTCACTTTTACGGCGGTGAAACCTTAGCATGGGCGTTTTGCAAACCGGGAAGTCCTTAGAAAAGACCTTGCGGTGATCTCTTGGCCTCACACCTAAGGAAGTGTGCTGGTATAATGGAGGTTTTAGTCACCGACGGGTGATGGAATCACCGACCCGTGGGTAAAGTTGTGCCACCTCTGCAGAGTGTAAAACTGTTATAACAGCCGTGTTCACGGTCACGAACGGCCCGGATCCTCACGAGAATTAGAGGGTATGGACGGGTAGAGTAACTCGTAGGTGGGCTACGAGACGGGGTAACCTCGTAGTGTGGTTGGCTACGGGCGGGGTAACCTCGTAGTGTGGTTGGCTACGGGCGGGGTAACCTCGTAGTTTGTTTTGCTACGGGCGGGATAACCTCGTAGTGTGGTTTGCTGCAAGTAGGGTAGCTTGCAGTGGTTGACGAGTGGGGTAGCCTCGTTGGTTCATATTCACTTAGTAAATAAGTTGCTTAAAATAACTTGACTAGTGTAGGTGCTTTCCGATACAAATCGTGTGTTAGCCTTCCTTTCATTCAGCTTACATGTCATGTATTCCCACACTTGCTGAGTACGACATGTACTCACTCTTGCTATTTCCTTTTTGCTACCAACTACCGCTGCTCGGAAGATGGAGAAGACCACCGATGAGAAAGGTCTAGGCGTGCGAAACCCCTGGTCGATTGCTCGTGGTGTTATGGAGTCTTCCGCTAGCGTATATTGTATTTAGTCCTTTGGGACAATAACGATGTAAGTATTCGATTTATTAAAGACATTGTTCTTTTATCACATTAATTGTCCCGTGTGCGTGAAAACTTGTTCCCGGGTACGCATACGGATGCATTCGATTTTGGTCGTTAAAACCAGGTATGACAGAGGGTCTCCAAAATTTCTAGCATCCTAATGCAAAAGCGAGAGGGCTTCTCGTTCTGCAGCAGCACCTTACGCTAGGCACTCTAGCGTAGTATAGCACTTTTGGAGGTGAAGTTAGATTGTAGTTTAATTAATGCCTCCGGTGAGTGGTGAATGTCACTTGAGCACTGGCTACAACGAAAGGTAGTCCCTAAAGCCACCGAGATAATTGGCCAACTTGATCAACAAAGCATATTTACAGGAAACCATGTCTTAGTTTGTACACTTCTATTTTCTACAATTAACCTTTCATACAAATTTGTATTCTTCTATTTATTGCAATTTTTTTTGGTGTTACGCTCATTCGCTGCCTTGCTTGTCCGTGATTGCAGGTTAATTGTACTCATCATACGCAATTATGCATCTTCGTGTAGATTTTTTTTAGAATAATCTCCGTGTAGAGTTGGCCCTAGCCTCGTGACAATAGGTCCAAACTGTTGTGAAGCCCAAAAAGAAGGGATCTAGTAACGAAAGCCCATAAAGTAGCAGCAACTCGGGCTGCACCGTGCGGATCACCCACGCTCGGTCCCTCGGCTCGTCCACAGGCCCGCCCACTCGTCGACGACCGGAAAATTTCCAATCCAATCCTTAGCCGGGCTCGGGCAGCATGCTGGCCGCCGCCGCGTCCGCCGTCCCCGGCTACGCTTGGCGGCGCCGCCTCCGCCACTGCAGAGAGCTCCGGGGAGGACCCGGTGGCTGCTTCTGCGGCGTCTCTCCCTCTCCTCTTCCGTCCCCAATGTAACGCCTGCGGCGGGGGCGGGGAGCTGGAGCCGCCGGACCTGCCCCGCCTCGCCAACGCCGCGCGCATCTCGCTCTCCCCGCAGGAGGTCCGTCACCGCTCCTCTTTCTCTCCCTATCGCTATCTCTTGCGATGTGAACACTCGGGAACTCTGTAGCCGAGACGCTGATTCTGTCTTTGTGTTTGTGTGCTCGCTCGCCAGGCCGAGGAGTTCGCCCCCAAGATCCGGCAAGTGGTGGACTGGTAATTTGTGGTACCTTTTTCTCTCTCGAACGAACGAATTAGCGATTTGGTACCTCTATGAACACTTTCTCATACTCGTTCTCGAGGCGGAGCTAGAGCTCGAGGAAGGGGGTGCCACACGATAATTTAGACTGCTTTGCCATAGATTTTTAGCCTTGTGGGTGCATTATGATGAGCTAAGGAGGGTGCGTATATGGTGAATTTAGAGCTAATTGCACTGAAATTTTCTAGAGGTGTGGGTGCAGCCGCACCCACAGCAGCATATGTAGCTCCGCCCCGTGTGCACGATCATTCTAACAGGGAAGAAAACTACATCTACCTATTGCATACAGTTTTGTAAATTATGTACTTCAATGTGCTCGGTTGTAAAACAAAAAACTAATACTTACCCAGTAATTTATGACATAGAAGCTAATGGTGGATCAAATGGGGTTAAAATGGAAGCCTTACTGTAGTGCCCAATACTTATACTCCCTCCATACTTAAATTAGATGTCGTTTAGGACATGATTTACAATACCAAGACGTGATTGTTGAGGAGATAGTTTTCCTTATCTACCCATATTAAATAGCTTCTTGGAACTCTCCTATACAGTAGTGTGCGTCCGCTCGAGTGGTTAGCTCGGTGGGCCTCAATATATCCGATCGCTGGTTCGAGCCCCGTGGCAGCGGTTTCTTTTTTCGTCATTAATTCGTCTCGGGACTGCATGCCGATTGAGAAAACAATGGCAGGACGTCATCTATTTGTAAAATGTAACACCGACCTAGAACGACATGTAATAGGAGTATGGAGGGAGTATTGCATATGCCTCAATTGTTGGATAGTTTATTTGTCATTGACTCAATATTACCGACACCATTGAAACATTCCCATATGAGTCCTAGTTTACTCCAAATGAAATAGTACCACTGATTTAATTCAACAAAACATGAGATTAAATTATGTGCCACTGTGGCAACCCTTAACTCACCCTATAATTTGGTGCATTGGTAGCACGACTTCGGTATGAGATGGACTAATGGTTTTCTCATTGTTTAAGATGGAGCAAATTCATCACACCATATACATTTTAGTGGGCCAGGGAAATATAAACACCTTAAAAGGATGAGGATACATGCCAGTTCCTTGTAAAATAACACCATGAGAATACAAGACATATTGTGAGATTTATGTTGGTGTTTGTTAAGGGTATAATAATCAAGGATATTAACGCAATATTGTAGTCCAGGGTTCCCCTCATGTACTCTATATATAGTCCCTATTGGGCCTCAATACAATCATCAATTTAGTCCATACTATTCGTAACATGATATCAGAGCTCTAGGTTTTGATCCAGCCAGTCCATATCATGGTTCACGGAACCGTTTAAAACCGGCCGGTTATCCCGGTTAACCGGAAACCGGTCCCGGCCCGTCGGGCGGTTCGACCGGTTAGCGGGATAAACCAAAGCTACATACTGTAGCAGTTCGGTTAACCGACGGTTTTTCCGAGTTAATCAGACCGGTTTTTCGATTCAAAAACCGGCCGGCCGGTTCGGTTTTGTGAACCTTGGTCCATATTATTCCTAACAGTGTTATTGGTCTGGATGGGATAAAATAGTTGTGCTGCATGGGCCTATCATTTATGAAAGGCCATCATTTGACATCTGTCCTAGTAGCATTATAGTTTGAACACATTGTTAAAAAAGTTCAACTTCAGGCTAGTGGTTTAACTGAATGCATGTTTTGTACGCGAGATAAAAGGCTATTGGATTGACGTGTGTGTGGGTTATGTTGGCTGACTCATGTTTTTCTTTCTGGCAGGTTTGGACAACTTCAGGTGGTTGATCTTGAATCCATTGAGCCTTCACTTAGAGCTGGTATGCATCTTAGGCTTCACATTATCATCGGTTATCGCTTGTCGGCATGTCTTGATGTAAAAGAATGTGAAAAAGTTCCACCATTTTCCTGTGAACGTGACACTAATGATTGAGTCATCTATGATTTTGTATCCTTTGTATAAATCACAATTAAATCATAGCATGCTAAATTTACACTTCAGGCTAAAAATGCTCTTATAGTAAGACATCTTACTTTTTTAAAAAATAGTAAGACATCCTACTAACCCCCTTCTCTTTTGTTGACCTGTAAACTTTGAGAGTTCTTTTTTGTTTTGAGAAAAACTTTGAGAGTTCTTAGTAGTGTTGGTTGTGTTCTTCATATCCAGAAGAACAGTGTGTAAACTTTTTCTCATCCACTATGTCACCTGCAGGTACGGCAGCTGATAGTTCTTTGAGAGAAGATAAGCCTGAAACATTTGCTAACAAGTAAGGAAACAATGACTTACATGTCTCTTCCCCTCTCATTGGAACATTACTACACTTTGCAACGAAAAGCTGAGTGTCTTTTTCATTTATCTCAATGTAGAGATGCCATAGTCCAAGCCATTCCAAGTTATGATGATCCGTACATCAAAGTGCCAAGAGTTCTGAGCAAAGAATGACATGTATAGTTTATCTAAAGTCTCCAGCCACTGGATGTAGTGTAGTGCAGGCCATTTGAGCACTGCACACATCTTTTCTTTTTCTTTCTTTGGATGTTAGAAAGACTGAAACCAGGATTGCCTCCAGTCGACGAGCAAGTCGGTGGCAATAAACTGGTTACTCCTACCAAATGGTACAGTAGAGTTATCAGGGGAAAAGGATCCTGAGTTATTTTACCTTTCTCGATGTGAACTTGGTGGCCTAGGAGTTGTTGCAGAGGTTACCCTTCATTGTGTAGAAAGACACCGACTTGTTTAACATGCATTCTTTTCCAGTGCCAATGAAATCAAGAAAAAAAATCGCAAGTAATGTTTCCTGAAGTCTATCTTTGTCTTATGGAATAATAATTGATTTGTCTATCTGGTGCTAAATTATTTAATGCACAAAATTAAACTGACTTTTGTAAATAATGTCACTATGTTGACCATTATTTTCATTTAGACTTTAGCTTTGCTCCTACTGTGTCAGGCTGAGTCTTTTCTCTCTTCATGTCATTTTCTTGCCTTTATTGAGTCTCAGGAAGAAAAGAGAAATGGTGCTAGTTGTTAAAGAGTTTTACAACACATAAGTAATGCAATCTGTTTACTCAACGGACAAGTAATCCAATTGAGGAGTCTAGATGAATTTCAAAGAAGAGAATGGCGTATGCCTGATAAATGCCATCTGTTTACTCAACAGATGAAGTTAGTTGCACCATTTTGGAATGCTATGCAAATAACCAAAAAGCTCCACTGTTTTGTGTTGCATCACCTAGTATGGGTGCTACGTGCTAGCACTTTTGATGGTTAGTTGTTGCATAGACAGTTCTGTGCCACAGCTAGGCTATTCAACTGAATGTGTTATGCATGTTCTATGCTAACTCTTCTGCAATATATCTGTTGTGAAACCTTTTTTTCTCTATCTTTGATTTTATCCGAGTATTGTTTGCTGGAGCAGAGGTAGTGTGTGCATTGGTTATAGGCATGGTAGGCTACGAGGGTACCTGCCTGCCATTGTTTCACTCATGAGCACATTTGCCTCTTGGCTGGTTCATGTGTTAAGCCGATGATCCTCATTGAAGGCTGGTGTTCCTCGGTGATTGATGTAGACATATAAGTGGAATGTATTTCTTTGCTTCTAGCCATCTAGTGAGATGTGCGGCATGTGTAAATTGTGAGTAGTGAACTTTGTTTGTTGTGGCACTGCAGCGACGGACGTCATTTTGATCACAATCGCAGTCACTTGAGACGTCCGCCGCTACATGGCGCTACAAGGACTAGTCCGTGACCGGGCAACAAAAATAGCAGCGGACACCTTGAGCCGGCAGCTAAGGTGGGAATTGTCCTTGACTAAATTTCGCAGCCCGATAGCGGACCCTATCAAACAGGCCTGCCATCGAGAAGCGCAACACCCTATAAATAAGTGGCGGTGCGGCGCGGTAATGTTCCGCGCCACACCGCCACTCTAGCTAGGGTTAGGGTTACGCTTCTCTTCCGTCGCCATCTCCTCCACCTCCGGCTACCCCCCCCCCTGTCGATGGGGAACAAGGGAGGACCCTAGGGCCACAAGAGGAGAGTCCGGCGCTTCGGTCCCGGCAAGTTGAGCATTGTCGAGCCGTCGGTCGTCCACTCCCTCCTCTCCTCTTCCTCCGGCCCCGTCGCCATCCGCCGCCTACCTCCTAGATCTAGCGCGGCCATGGAAAGGATTACTAGACCATGTAACATGCTAAACTTGCTTAGAAGTTGAGTGCTTTGGTAACATATACATATTATGCTGACTTGCAATGTTATTACATTGATCTTGATCTTATTGAAATGAATGATCCTGTCATATGTCCTTAAAGTAATTGTCTAATTGCAATGTTAGTTTCTTTAGCCTGCATTACATGTGTTTAGAGTGCTATTCAGGCCTTAAATTCTGCATATTACTTATTCTGGTTTTCTGATAACATGCCCGAGTACGGCATCACATTTATTACTTTCTTTCTTATAAAATTTTCTTTCGCTATGCTATTGTGTTCAGTATTTTCATATAAGTTCACTAAACTTGATTCATGAACACACAAAGTTGCCTCCTATGCTTGGAGAGTGATGTCTGTTGCTCGCTATTATGGCCTCGGCAAGGGAACTGTTGTTAAAGTTGTTTATGCCGGCGAGCTTACTGGAAACCATGTGACATGTAGATGTATTTTCTGGCAGTTGCATGTGTTTCCACCGATGAAGTTTCTTGTAAACTGCTAGTAGTAGAAAAAATAGTCTGTGACTCGCTGTACTATAGGCTACTGTTGCTGAAAGTTTGCTGTAAGCTCCTAGTGAAAATCTCAGCAAATGTTGGCTTCCGCTGAATACTCGTAGGATGTTGAAACTTCAATAATGTTATCTTTCCGCTGCACGAATGTTTGTATTTCGAAAACTTGGTTGTATTATACCATGATGTATATATTCTGGCTTGTATGAGATGATGTTTCTGTTTTGTAACTCGCTTCGTCGAGTGTCCCTCTGTTCCGATTCCCGGGTGGTCCCGAAGGGGATGTCTCGAGAATGACTCGAGCGCGAAACACCAAAGCATAATATTATTCATGTTCGGGTGGGCCCGCTATCGACCTAGATTTTATTGCGCGGGACAAGTTGTGAAAACCGTATTTTCCGCACACGATAGTGTCTAGGAGTCTTAAAATGTGTACAAGAATGACTCGAGCGCGAAACACCGAAGCACAATATTATTCATGTTCGGGAAGGTCCACTCGCTGACCCGTATTTTATTGCGTCGAGACAAGTTGTGAAAACTGTGTTTTCCGCACCCGATAGTGTCTAGGAGTCCTAAAATGTGTATAAGGATGACTCGAGCGCGAAACAGCGACGCACAATATTATTCATGTTTGGGTGGGCCCACTGCTGACCCGCATTTTATTGCGCCGGGACAAGTTGTGAAAACTGTGTTTTCCCTACCCGATAGTGTTTAGGAGTCCTAAAATGTGTATAAGAATGACTCAAGCGTGAAACACCGACGCACAATAGTATTCATGTTCGGGTGGGCCCACTACGGACCCGCATTTTATTGCGTTGGGACAAGTTGTGGGAACCGTGTTTTCAACACATGTAGTGTCTAGGACTCCTAAAATTTGTATAAGAATGACTCGAATGTGAAACTCCAGCGCACAATATTATTCATGTTCGTGTGGCCCCACTAATGACCGGCATTTTCTGTGTCGGGACAAGTTGTGAAAACAGTGTTTTCCGCACCCGATAATGTCTAGGAGTCCTAAAATGTGCATAAGACTCACTTTAGTGCGAAACACCGACACACAATATTATTCATGTTCGGGTGGGCCCCTTATCGACCCGTAATTTATTGCGCCGGGACTAGTTGTGAAAACCATGTTTTCCGCACCGGTAGTGTCTAGGAGTCCTAAAATGTGTATAAGAATGACTCAAGCGTGAAATACGACACACAATATTATCCATGTTCGGGTGGGCCCGCTATCGACCTACATTTTATTGCGTCGGGACAAGTTGTGAAAACCGTGTTTTCCGCATCCCATAGTGTCTACGAGTCCTAAAATGTGTAGAAGAATGACTCGAGCGTGAAACACCGACGCACAATATTATTCTCGTTCGGGTGGGCCCACTATCGACCCGTATTTTATTGCGTCGGGACTAGTTGTGAAAACCGTGTTTTCCGCACCGGTAGTGTGTAGGAATCCTAAAATGTGTATAAGAATGACTCGAGCGCGAAACACCGACGCACAATATTATTCATGTTCGGGTGGACCCACTATCGACCCGGATTTTTTGCATTGGGACAAGTTGTGGAAACCACGTTTTCCGCATCGGATAGTGTCTAGGAGTCCTAAAATGTGTATAAGAATGACTCGAGCGCGAAACACCAAAGCATAATATTATTCATGTTCGGGTGGGCCCGCTACCGACCTAGATTTTATTGCGCCGGGACAAGTTGTGAAAACCGTCTTTTCCGCACACGATAGTGTCTAGGAGTCTTAAAATGTGTACAAGAATGACTCGAGCGCGAAATACCAAAGCACAATATTATTCATGTTCGGGTGGGTCCACTACGGACCCGCATTTTTTTGCGCCGAGACAAGTTGTTGAAACCGTGTTTTCCGCACTCGATAGTGTCTAGGGGTCCTAAAATGTGTATAAGAATGACTCGAGCGCGAAACACCAACGCACAATATCATTCATGTTCGGATGGGCCCACTATCGACCCGCATTTTATTGCGCCGGGACAAGTTGTGAAAACCGTGTTTTCCGCACCCGATAGTGTCTAGGAGTCTTAAAATGTGTATAAGGATGACTCGAGCGCGAAACACCGAAGCACAATAGTATTCATGTTCGGGTTGGTCCACTCGCGACCCGCATTTTATTGCGTCGGGACAAGTTTTGAAAACCTTGTTTTCCGCACTTGATAGTGTCTAGGAGCCCTAAAATGTGTATAAGAATGACTTGAGCGCGAAATACCAAAGCACAATATTATTCATGGTCGGGTGGGCCCACTATTGACCCGTAATTTATTGCGTCGGGACAAGTTGTGAAAACCGTGTTTTCCGCACCCGACGAGTGTCTAGGAGTCTTAAAATGTGTATAAGGATGACTCAAGCGCGAAACACCGACACACAATATTATTCATGTTCGGATGGGCCCACTACGGACCCGCATTTTGTTGCGCCGGGACAAGTTGTGGAAACCGTGTTTTCGGCACCCGATAGTGTCTAGGAGTCCTAAAATATGTATAATAATGACTCGAGCGCGAAACAACGACGCACAATATTATTCATGTTCGGGTGGGCCCACTATCGACCTGAATTTTCTTGCGCTGGGACAAGTTTTGAAAACCTTGTTTTCCACACCGATAGTATCTAGGAGCCGTAAAATGTGTATAAGAATGACTCGAGCGCGAAATACCAAAGCACAATATTATTCATGATCGGGTGGGCCCACTATCGACCCGCAATTTATTGCGTCGGGACAAGTTGTGGAAACGTGTTTTCCGCATCGGTAGTGTCTAGGAGTCCTAAAATGTGTATAAGAATGACTCGAGCGCGAAACACCAAAGCATAATATTATTCATGTTCGGTTGGGCCCGCTACCGACCTAGATTTTATTGCGCCGGGACAAGTTGTAAAAACTGTATTTTCCACACACGGTAGTGTCTAGGAGTCTTAAAATGTGTACAAGAATGACTCAAGCGCGAAACACCGAAGCACAATATCATTCATGTTCGGATGGGCCCACTATCGACCCGCATTTTATTGCGCGGGACAAGTTTTGAAAACCGTGTTTTCCGCACCCGGTAGTGTTTAGCAGTCTTAAAATGTGTAGAAGAATGACTCGAGCGCTTGAATAATATTATTCAAGCGCGAAATAACGACACACAATATTATCCATGTTCGGTTGGGCCCGCTATCGACCTACATTTTATTGCGCCGGGACAAGTTGTGAAAACCGTGTTTTCCGCACGCCATAGTGTCTAGGAGTCCTAAAATGTGTAGAAGAATGACTCGAGCGCGAAACACCGAAGCACAATATTATTCATGTTCGGGTGGGTCCACTATCGACCCGTATTTTATTGCGTCGAGACAAGTTGTGAAAACCGTGTTTTCCGCACCGGTAGTGTGTAGGAGTCCTAAAATGTGTATAAGAATGACTCGAGCGCGAAACACCGACACACAATACTATTCATGTTCGGGTGGGCCCACTACGACCGGATTTTTTGCATTGGGACAAGTTGTGGAAACCACGTTTTCCGCATCGGATAGTGTCTAGGAGTCCTAAAATGTGTATAAGAATGACTCGAGCGCGAAACACCAAAGCATAATATTATTCATGTTCGGGTGGGCCCGCTACCGACCTAGATTTTATTGCGTCGGGACAAGTTGTGAAAACCGTCTTTTCCGCACACGATAGTGTCTAGGAGTCTCAAAATGTATACAAGAATGACTCGAGCGCGAAATACCAAAGCACAATATTATTCATGTTCGGGTGGGTCCACTACGACCCGCATTTTTTTGCGTCGAGAGAAGTTGTTGAAACCGTGTTTTCCGCACCCGATAGTGTCTAGGGGTCCTAAAATGTGTATAAGAATGACTCGAGCGCGAAACACCGACGCACAATATCATTCATGTTCGGATGGGCCCACTATCGACCCGCATTTTATTGCGCCGGGACAAGTTGTGAAAACCGTGTTTTCCGCACCCGATAGTGTCTAGGAGTCCTAAAATGTGTATAAGGATGATCGAGCGCGAAAGACCGAAGCACAATATTATTCATGTTCGGGTGGGTCCACTGCTGACCCGCATTTTATTGCGTCGAGACAAGTTGTGAAAACCGTGTTTTCCGCACCCGATAGTGTCTAGGAGCCCTAAAATGTGTATAAGAATGACTCGAGCGCGAAATACCAAAGCACAATATTATTCATGTTCGGGTGGGCCCACTATCGACCCGCAATTTATTGCGTCGGGACAAGTTGTGGAAACGTGTTTTCCGCATCGGTAGTGTCTAGGGGTCCTAAAATGTGTATAAGAATGACTCAAGCGCGAAACACCGACACACAATATTATTCATGTTCGGATGGGCCCACTATCGACCCGCATTTTGTTGCGCCGGGACAAGTTGTGGAAACCGTGTTTTCGACACCCGATAGTGTCTAGGAGTCCCAAAATGTGTATAATAATGACTCGAGCGCGAAACAACGACGCACAATATTATTCATGTTCGGATGGGCCCACTATCGACCCGCAATTTATTGCGTCGGGACAAGTTGTGGAAACGTGTTTTCCGCATCGGTAGTGTTTAGGAGTCCTAAAATGTGTATAAGAATGACTCGAGCGCGAAACACCAAAGAATAATATTATTCATGTTCGGGTGGGCCCGCTACCGACCAAGATTTTATTGCGCCGGGACAAGTTGTGAAAACCGTATTTTCCGCACACGGTAGTGTCTAGGAGTCTTAAAATGTGTACAAGAATGACTCGAGCGCGAAACACCGAAGCACAATATCATTCATGTTCGGATGGGCCCACTATCGACCCGCAATTTATTGCGTCGGGACAAGTTGTGGAAACGTGTTTTCCGCACCCGTAGTGTCTAGGGGTCCTAAAATATGTATAAGAATGACTCAAGCGCGAAACACCGACACACAATATTATTCATGTTCCGATGGGCCCACTATCGACCCGCATTTTGTTGCGCCGGGACAAGTTGTGGAAACCGTGTTTTCGGCACCCGATAGTGTCTAGGAGTCCTAAAATGTGCATAATAATGACTCGAGCGCGAAACAATGACGCACAATATTATTCATGTTCGGGTGGGCCCACTATCGACCTGAATTTTATTGCGCCGGGACAAGTTTTGAAAATCTTGTTTTCCGCACCTGCTAGTGTCTAGGAGCCCTAAAATGTGTATAAGAATGACTCGAGCGCGAAATACCAAAGCACAATATTATTCATGTTCGGGTGGGCCCACTACGACCCGCAATTTATTGCGTTG
The DNA here is from genome assembly GCA_031894775.1 of Chloris gayana. Classification (NCBI taxonomy): domain Eukaryota; kingdom Viridiplantae; phylum Streptophyta; class Magnoliopsida; order Poales; family Poaceae; genus Chloris; species Chloris gayana. The sequence goes on along the minus strand of JAUNZO010000718.1, from coordinate 187,649 downwards.
GGACAAGTTGTGGAAACGTGTTTTCCGCATCGGTAGTGTCTAGGGGTCCTAAAATGTGTATAAGAATGACTCAAGCGCGAAACACCGACACACAATATTATTCATGTTCGGATGGGCCCACTATCGACCCGCATTTTGTTGCGCCGGGACAAGTTGTGGAAAACGTGTTTTCGACACCCGATAGTGTCTAGGAGTCCCAAAATGTGTATAATAATGACTCGAGCGCGAAACAACGACGCACAATATTATTCATGTTCGGGTGGGCCCACTATCGACCCGCAATTTATTGCGTCGGGACAAGTTGTGGAAACGTGTTTTCCGCATCGGTAGTGTCTAGGAGTCCTAAAATCTGTATAAGAATGACTCGAGCGCGAAACACCAAAGCATAATATTATTCATGTTCGGGTGGGCCCGCTATCGACCAAGATTTTATTGCGTCGAGACAAGTTGTGAAAACCGTGTTTTCCGCACTCGATAGTGTCTAGGGGTCCTAAAATGTGTATAAGAATGACTCGAGCGTGATACACCGACGCACAATATTATTCATGTTCGGATGGGCCCACTATCGACCCGCATTTTATTGCGCCGGGACAAGTTGTGAAAACTGTGTTTTCCGTACCCGATAGTGTCTAGGAGTCCTTAAATGTGTATAAGAATTACTCAAGCACGAAACACCGACGCACAATATTATTCATGTTCGGGTGGGCCCGCTGCTGACCCATATTTTATTGCGTCGGGACTAGTTGTAAAAACCGTCTTTTCCGCACCGGTAGTGTGTAGGAGTCCTAAAATGTGTATAAGAATGACTCGAGCGCGAAACACCGACGCACAATATTATTCATGTTCGGGTGGGACCACTACTGACCCGGATTTTTTGCATTGGGACAAGTTGTGGAAACCACGTTTTCTGCATCGAGATAGTGTCTAGGAGTCCTAAAATGTGTATAAGAATGACTCGAGCGCGAAACACCAATCCATAATATTATTCATGTTCGGATGGGCCCACTATCGACCCGCATTTTATTGCGCCGAGACAAGTTGTGAAAACCGTGTTTTCCGCACCCGATAGTGTCTAGGGGTCCTAAAATGTGTATAAGAATGACTCGAGCGCGAAACACCGACGCACAATATTATTCATGTTCGGATGGGCCCACTATCGACCCGCATTTTATTGCGCGGGACAAGTTGTGAAAACTGTGTTTTCCGTACCCGATAGTGTCTAGGAATCCTTAAATGTGTATAAGGATGACTCGAGCACGAAACACCGAAGCACAATACTATTCATGTTCGGGTGGGTCCACTGCTGACCCGCATTTTGTTGCGTCGAGACAAGTTCGGAAAACCGTGTTTTCCGCACCGGATAGTGTCTAGGAGTCCTAAAATGTGTATAAGAATGACTCGAGCGCGAAACACCAAACAATAATATCATTCATGTTCGGGTGGGCCCGCTCCGACCTAGATTTTATTGCGCCAGGACAAGTTGTGAAAACCGTATTTTTCGCACACGATAGTGTCTAGGAGTCTTAAAATGTGTACAAGAATGACTCAAGCGCGAAACACCGAAGCACAATATTATTCATGTTCGGGTGTGTCCACTGCTTACCCGCTATTTATTGCGTCGAGACAAGTTGTGAAAACCGTGTTTTCCGCACCGGTAGTGGTTAGGGGTCCTAAAATGTGTATAAGAATGACTCAAGCGCGAAACACCGACACACAATATTATTCATGTTCCGATGGGCCCACTATCGACCCGCATTTTATTGCGTCTGGGACAAGTTGTGGAAACGTGTTTTCCGCATCGGTAGTGTCTAGGGGTCCTAAAATGTGTATAAGAATGACTCAAGCGCGAAACACCGAAGCACAATACTATCCATGTTCGGGTGGGTCCACTGCTGACCCGCATTTTGTTGCGTCGAGACAAGTTGTGAAAACCGTGTTTTCCGCTCCGGATAGTGTCTAGGAGTCCTAAAATGTGTATAAGAATGACTCGAGCGCGAAACACCAAAGCATAATATCATTCATGTTCGGGTGGGCCCGCTCCCGACCTAGATTTTATTGCGCTGGGACAAGTTGTGAAAACCGTATTTTACGCACACGATAGTGTCTAGGAGTCTTAAAATGTGTACAAGAATGACTCAAGCGCGAAACACCGAAGCACAATATTATACATGTTCGGGTGGGTCCACCGCTTACCCGCTATTTATTGCGTCGAGACAAGTTGTGAAAACCGTGTTTTCCGCACCGGTAGTGTCTAGGGGTCCTAAAATGTGTATAAGAATGACTCAAGCGCGAAACACCGACACACAATATTATTCATGTTCCGATGGGCCCACTATCGACCCGCATTTTGTTGCGCCGGGACAAGTTGTGGAAACCGTGTTTTCGGCACCCGATAGTGTCTAGGAGTCCTAAAATGTGCATAATAATGACTCGAGCGCGAAACAATGACGCACAATATTATTCATGTTCGGGTGGGCCCACTATCGACCTGAATTTTATTGCGCCGGGACAAGTTTTGAAAACCTTGTTTTCCGCACTTGCTAGTGTCTAGGAGCCCTAAAATGTGCATAAGAATGACTCGAGCGCGAAATACCAAAGCACAATATTATTCATGTTCGGGTGGGCCCACTACGACCCGCAATTTATTGCGTCGGGACAAGTTGTGGAAACGTGTTTTCCGCATCGGTAGTGTCTAGGGGTCCTAAAATGTGTATAAGAATGACTCAAGCGCGAAACACCGACACACAATATTATTCATGTTCGGATGGGCCCACTATCGACCCGCATATTGTTACGCCGGGACAAGTTGTGGAAACCGTGTTTTCGACACCCGATAGTGTCTAGGAGTCCCAAAATGTGTATAATAATTACTCGAGCGCGAAACAACGACGCACAATATTATTCATGTTCGGGTAGGCCCACTACCGACCCGCAATTTATTGCGTCGGGACAAGTTGTGGAAACGTGTTTTCCGCATCGGTAGTGTCTTGGAGTCCTAAAATGTGTCTAAGAATGACTCGAGCGCGAAACACCAAAGCATAATAATATTCATGTTCGGGTGGGCCCGCTATCGACCAAGATTTTATTGCGTCGGGACAAGTTGTGAAAACTGTATTTTCCGCACACGGTAGTGTCTAGGAGTCTTAAAATGTGTACAAGAATGACTCGAGCGCGAAACACCGAAGCACAATATCATTCATGTTCGGATGGGCCCACTACTGACCCGCATTTTATTGCGCCGGGACAAGTTGTGAAAACCGTGTTTTCCGCACCCGATAGTGTCTAGGGGTCCTAAAATGTGTATAAGAATGACTCGAGCGCGAAACATCGACGCACAATATTATTCATGTTCGGATGGGCCCACTATCGACCCGCATTTTATTGCGTCGGGACAAGTTGTGAAAACCGTCTTTTCCGCACACGATAGTGTCTAGGAGTCTTAAAATATGTACAAGAATGACTCGAGCGCGAAATACCGAAGCACAATATTATTTATGTTCGGGTGGGTCCTCTGCTGACCCGCATTTTATTGCGTCGAGACAAGTTGTGAAAACCATGTTTTCCGCACCCGACAGATGGCTAGGGGTCCTAAAATGTGTATAAGAATGACTCGAGCGCGAAATACCGACGCACAATATTATTCATGTTCGGATGGGCCCACTATCGACCCGCATTTTATTGCACGGGACAAGTTGTGGAAACGTGTTTTCCGTATCGGTAGTGTCTAGGGGTCCTAAAATGTGTATAAGAATGACTCAAGCGCGAAACACCGACACACAATATTATTCATGTTCGGATGGGCCCACTATCGACCCGCATTTTGTTGCGCCGGGACTAGTTGTGGAAACCGTGCTTTCGGCACCCGATAGTGTCTAGGAGTCCTAAAATGTGCATAATAATGACTCGAGCGCGAAACAATGACGCACAATATTATTCATGTTCGGGTGGGCCCACTATCGACCTGAATTTTATTGCGCGGGACAAGTTTTGAAAACCTTGTTTTCCGCACCTGCTAGTGTCTAGGAGCCCTAAAATGTGTATAAGAATGACTCGAGCGCGAAATACCAAAGTACAATATTATTCATGTTCGGGTGCGCCCACTATCGACCCGCAATTTATTGCGTCGGGACAAGTTTTGGAAACGTGTTTTCCGCATCGGTAGTGTCTAGGGGTCCTAAAATGTGTATAAGAATGACTCAAGCGCGAAACACCGAAGCACAATACTATCCATGTTCGGGTGGGTCCACTATCGACCCGTATTTTGTTGCGTCGAGACAAGTTGTGAAAACCGTGTTTTCCGCACCGGATAGTGTCTAGGAGTCCTAAAATGTGTATAAGAATGACTCGAGCGCGAAACACCAAAGCATAATATCATTCATGTTCGGGTGGGCCCGCTCCGACCTAGATTTTATTGCGCCGGGACAAGTTGTGAAAACCGTATTTTTCGCACACGATAGTGTCTAGGAGTCTTAAAATGTGTACAAGAATGACTCAAGCGCGAAACACCGAAGCACAATATTATTCATGTTCGGGTGGGTCCACTGCTTACCCGCTATTTATTGCGTCGAGACAAGTTGTGAAAACCGTGTTTTCCGCACCGGTAGTGTCTAGGGGTCCTAAAATGTGTATAAGAATGACTCAAGCGCGAAACACCGACACACAATATTATTCATGTTCCGATGGGCCCACTATCGACCCGCATTTTGTTGCGCCGGGACAAGTTGTGGAAACCGTGTTTTCGGCACCCGATAGTGTCTAAGAGTCCTAAAATGTGTATAAGAATGACTCGAGCGCGAAATACCAAAGCACAACATTATTCATGTTCGGGTGGGCCCACTATCGACCCGCAATTTATTGCGTCGGGACAAGTTGTGGAAACGTGTTTTCCGCATCGGTAGTGTCTAGGAGTCCTAAAATGTGTGTAAGAATGACTCGAGCGCGAAACACCAAAGCATAATATTATTCATGTTCGGTTGGGCCCGCTATCGACCTAGATTTTATTGCGCGGGACAGTTGTGAAAACTGTATTTTCCGCACACGGTAGTGTCTAGGAGTCTTAAAATGTGTACAAGAATGACACGAGCGCGAAACACCGAAGCACAATATCATTCATGTTCGGATGGGCCCACTATCGACCCGCATTTTGTTGCGCCGGGACAAGTTGTGGAAACCGTGTTTTCGGCACCCGATAGTGTCTAGGAGTCCTAAAATGTGTATAAGAATGACTCGAGCGCGAAATACCAAAGCACAATATTATTCATGTTCGGGTGGCCCACTATCGACCCGCAATTTATTGCGTCGGGACAAGTTGTGGAAACGTGTTTTCCGCATCGGTAGTGTCTAGGAGTCCTAAAATGTGTGTAAGAATGACTCGAGCGCGAAACACCAAAGCATAATATTATATATGTTCGGTTGGGCCCGCTATCGACCTAGTTTTTATTGCGCGGGACAAGTTGTGAAAACTGTATTTTCCGCACACGGTAGTGTCTAGGAGTCTTAAAATGTGTACAAGAATGACTCGAGCGCGAAACCCCAAAGCATAATATTATTCATGTTCGGGTGGGCCCGCTATCGACCTACATTTTATTGCGCGGGACAAGTTGTGAAAACCGTGTTTTCCGCACGCCATAGTGTCTAGGAGTCCTAAAATGTGTAGAAGAATGACTCGAGTGCGAAACACCGAAGCACAATATTATTCATGTTCGGGTGGGTCCACTATCGACCCGTATTTTATTGCGTCGAGACAAGTTGTGAAAACCGTGTTTTCCGCACCGGTAGTGTGTAGGAGTCCTAAAATGTGTATAAGAATGACTCGAGCGCGAAACACCGACGCACAATATTATTCATGTTCGGGTGGGCCCACTACGACCCGGATTTTTTTGCATTGGGACAAGTTGTGGAAACCACGTTTTCCGCATCGGATAGTGTCTAGGAGTCCTAAAATGTGTATAAGAATGACTCGAGCGCGAAACACCAAAGCATAATATTATTCATGTTCGGGTGGGCCCGCTATCGACCTAGATTTTATTGCGCCGGGACAAGTTTTGAAAACCGTCTTTTCCGCACACGATAGTGTCTAGGAGTCTCAAAATGTATACAAGAATGACTCGAGCTCGAAATACCAAAGCACAATATTATTCATGTTCGGGTGGGTCCACTATCGACCCGCATTTTTTTGCGCCGAGACAAGTTGTTGAAACCGTGTTTTCCGCACCCGATAGTGTCTAGGGGTCCTAAAATGTGTATAAGAATGACTCGAGCGCAAAACACCGACGCACAATATCATTCATGTTCGGATGGGCCCACTCACGACCCGCATTTTATTGCGCGGGACAAGTTGTGAAAACCGTGTTTTCCGCACCCGATAGTGTCTAGGAGTCTTAAAATGTGTATAAGGATGATCGAGCGCGAAACACCGAAGCACAATATTATTCATGTTCGGGTGGGTCCACTGCTGACCCGCATTTTATTGCGTCGAGACAAGTTGTGAAAACCGTGTTTTCCGCACCCGATAGTGTCCAGGGGTCCTAAAATGTGTATAAGAATGACTCGAGCGCGAAACTCCGACGCACAATATTATTCATGTTCGGATGGGCCCACTACGACCCGCATTTTATTGCGCCGGGACAAGTTGTGAAAGCTGTGTTTTCCGTACCCGATAGTGTCTAGGAGTCCTTAAATGTGTATAAGAATTACTCAAGCGCGAAACACCGACGCACAATATTATTCATGTTCGGGTGGGCCCACTGCTGACCCGTATTTTATTGCGCCGGGACTCGTTGTGAAAACCGTCTTTTCCGCACCGGTAGTGTGTAGGAGTCCTAAAATGTGTATAAGAATGACTCGAGCGCGAAACACCGACGCACAAGATTATTCATGTTCGGGTGGGACCACTATCGACCCGAATTTTTTTGCATTGGGACAAGTTGTGGAAACCACGTTTTCTGCATCGGATAGTGTCTAGGAGTCCTAAAATGTGTATAAGAATGACTCGAGCGCGAAACACCAATCCATAATATTATTCATGTTCGGATGTGCCCACTATCGACCCGCATTTTATTGCGCCGAGACAAGTTGTGAAAACCGTGTTTTCCGCACCCGATAGTGTCTAGGGGTCCTAAAATGTGTATAAGAATGACTCGAGCGCGAAACACCGACGCACAATATTATTCATGTTCGGATGGGCCCACTACTGACCCGCATTTTATTGCGCCGGGACAAGTTGTGAAAGCTGTGTTTCCGTACCCGATAGTGTCTAGGAGTCCTTAAATGTGTATAAGAATTACTCAAGCACGAAACACCAACGCACAATATTATTCATGTTCGGGTGGGCCCACTGCTGACCCGCATTTTATTGCGTCGAGACAAGTTGTGAAAACCGTGTTTTTCGCACCCGATACTTGTCTAGGGGTCCTAAAATGTGTATAAGAATGACTCGAGCGCAAACACCGACGCACAATATTATTCATGTTCGGATGGGCCCACTATCGACCCGCATTTTATTGCGCCGGGACAAGTTGTGAGAACCGTGTTGTCCGCACCCGATAGTGTCTAGGAGTCTTAAAATGTGTATAAGGATGACTCGAGCACGAAACACCGAAGCACAATACTATTCATTGTCGGGTGGGTCCACTGCTGACCCGCATTTTGTTGCGTCGAGACAAGTTCGAAAACCGTGTTTTCCGCACTCGATAGTGTCTAGGAGTCCTAAAATGTGTATAAGAATGACTCGAGCGCGAAACACCAAACAATAATATCATTCATGTTCGGGTGGGCCCGCTCCGACCTAGATTTTGTTGCGCCGGGACAAGTTGTGAAAACCGTATTTTTCGCACACGATAGTGTCTAGGAGTCTTAAAATGTGTACAAGAATGACTCAAGCGCGAAACACCGAAGCACAATATTATTCATGTTCGGGTGGGTCCACTGCTGACCCGCATTTTATTGCGTCGAGACAAGTTATGAAAACCGTGTTTTCTGCACCCGATAGTGGCTAGGGGTACTAAAATGTGTATAAGAATGACTCGAGCGCGAAATACCGACGCACAATATTATTCATGTTCGGATGGGCCCACTATCGACCCGCATTTTATTTCGTCGGGACAAGTTGTGGAAACGTGTTTTCCGCATCGGTAGTGTCTAGGGGTCCTAAAATGTGTATAAGAATGACTCAAGCGCGAAACACCGACACACAATATTATTCTTGTTCGGATGGGCCCACTACGACCCGCATTTTGTTGCGCCGGGACAAGTTGTGGAAACCGTGCTTTCGGCACCCGATAGTGTCTAGGAGTCCTAAAATATGCATAATAATGACTCGAGCGCGAAACAATGACGCACAATATTATTCACGTTCGGGTGGGCCCACTATCGACCTGAATTTTATTGCGCCGGGACAAGTTTTGAAAACCTTGTTTTCCGCACTTGCTAGTGTCTAGGGGCCCTAAAATGTGTATAAGAATGACTCGAGCGCGAAATACCAAAGCACAATATTATTCATGTTCGGGGGCCCACTACGACCCGCAATTTATTGCGTCGGGACAAGTTGTGGAAACGTGTTTTCCGCATCGGTAGTGTCTAGGGGTCCTAAAATGTGTATAAGAATGACTCAAGCGCGAAACACTCGACACACAATATTATTCATGTTCGGATGGGCCCACTATCGACCCGCATTTTGTTGCGCCGGGACAAGTTGTGGAAACCGTGTTTTCGACACCCGATAGTGTCTAGGAGTCCCAAAATGTGTATAATAATGACTCGAGCGCGAAACAACGACGCACAATATTATTCATGTTCGGGTGGGCCCACTATCGACCCGCAATTTATTGCGTCGGGACAAGTTGTGGAAACGTGTTTTCCGCATCGGTTGTGTCTAGCAGTCCTAAAATGTGTATAAGAATGACTCGAGCGCGAAACACCAAAGCATAATATTATTCATGTTCGGGTGGGCCCGCTATCGACCAAGATTTTATTGCGCCGGGACAAGTTGTGAAAACTGTATTTTCCGCACACGGTAGTGTCTAGGAGTCTTAAAATGTGTACAAGAATGACTCGAGCGCGAAACACCAAAGCACAATATCATTCATGTTCGGATGGGCCCACTCATCGACCCGCATTTTATTGCGCCGGGACAAGTTGTGAAAACCGTGTTTGCCGCACCCGATAGTGTCTAGGAGTCTTAAAATGTGTATAAGGATGACTCGAGCGCGAAACACTGAAGCACAATATTATTCATGTTCGGGTGGGTCCACTGCTGACCCGCATTTTATTGCGTCGAGACAAATTGTGAAAACCGTGTTTTCCGCACCCGATAGTGTCTAGGGGTCCTAAAATGTGTATAAGAATGACTCGAGCGCGAAACACCGACGCACAATATTATTCATGTTCGGATGGGCCCACTATCGACCCGTATTTTATTGCGCCGGGACAAGTTGTGAAAACCGTCTTTTTCGCACACGATAGTGTCTAGGAGTCTTAAAATCTGTACAAGGATGACTCGAGCGCGAAATACCAAAGCACAATATTATTCATGTTCGGGTGGGTCCACTGCTGACCCGCATTTTATTGCGTCGAGACAAGTTGTGAAAACCGTGTTTTCCGCACCCGATAGTGGCTAGGGGTCCTAAAATGTGTATAAGAATGACTCGAGCGCGAAATACCGACGCACAATATTATTCATGTTCGGATGGGCCCACTATCGACCCGCATTTTATTGCGTCGGGACAAGTTGTGGAAACGTGTTTTCCGCATCGGTAGTGTCTAGGGGTCCTAAAATGTGTATAAGAATGACTCAAGCGCGAAACACCGACACACAATATTATTCATGTTCGGATGGGCCCACTATCGACCCGCATTTTGTTGCGCCGGGACAACTTGTGGAAACCGTGCTTTCGGCACCCGATAGTGTCTAGCAGTCCTAAAATATGCATAATAATGACTCGAGCGCGAAACAATGACGCACAATATTATTCACGTTCGGGTGGGCCCACTATCGACCTGAATTTTATTGCGCGGGACAAGTTTTGAAAACCTTGTTTTCCGCACTTGCTAGTGTCTAGGGGCCCTAAAATGTGTATAAGAATGACTCGAGCGCGAAATACCAAAGCACAATATTATTCATGTTCGGGGGCCCACTACGACCCTTAATTTATTGCGTCGGGACAAGTTGTGGAAACGTGTTTTCCGCATCGGTAGTGTCTAGGGGTCCTAAAATGTGTATAAGAATGACTCAAGCGCGAAACACCGACACACAATATTATTCATGTTCGGATGGGCCCACTATCGACCCGCATTTTGTTGCGCCGGGACAAGTTGTGGAAACCGTGTTTTCGACACCCGATAGTGTCTAGGAGTCCCAAAATGTGTATAATAATGACTCGAGCGCGAAACAACGACGCACAATATTATTCATGTTCGGGTGGGCCCACTATCGACCCGCAATTTATTGCGTCGGGACAAGTTGTGGAAACGTGTTTTCCGCATCGGTTGTGTCTAGCAGTCCTAAAATGTGTATAAGAATGACTCGAGCGCGAAACACCAAAGCATAATATTATTCATGTTCGGGTGGGCCCGCATGCGACCAAGATTTTATTGCGCCGGGACAAGTTGTGAAAACTGTATTTTCCGCACACGGTAGTGTCTAGGAGTCTTAAAATGTGTACAAGAATGACTCGAGCGCGAAACACCAAAGCACAATATCATTCATGTTCGGATGGGCCCACTATCGACCCGCATTTTGTTGCGCCGGGACAACTTGTGGAAACCGTGCTTTCGGCACCCGATAGTGTCTAGGAGTCCTAAAATATGCATAATAATGACTCGAGCGCGAAACAATGACGCACAATATTATTCATGTTCGGGTGGGCCCACTACTGACCTGAATTTTATTGCGTCGGGACAAGTTTTGAAAACCTTGTTTTCCGCATCTGCTAGTGTCTAGGAGCCCTAAAATGTGTATAAGAATGACTCGAGCGCGAAATACCAAAGCATAATATTATTCATGTTCGGTTGGGCCCGCTACGACCTAGTTTTTATTGCGTCGGGACAAGTTGTGAAAACTGTATTTTCCGCACACGGTAGTGTCCAGGAGTCTTAAAATGTGTACAAGAATGACTCGAGCGCGAAACACCAAAGCATAATATTATTCATGTTCGGGTGGGCCCGCTATCGACCTACATTTTATTGCGCGGGACAAGTTGTGAAAACCGTGTTTTCCGCACGCCATAGTGTCTAGGAGCCCTAAAATGTGTAGAAGAATGACTCGAGCGCGAAACACCGAAGCACAATATTATTCATGTTCGGGTGGGTCCACTATCGACCCGTATTTTATTGCGTCGAGACAAGTTGTGAAAACCGTGTTTTCCGCACCGGTAGTGTGTAGGAGTTCTAAAATGTGTATAAGAATGACTCGAGCGCGAAACACCGACGCACAATATTATTCATGTTCGGGTGGGCCCACTACGACCCGGATTTTTTGCATTGGGACAAGTTGTGGAAACCACGTTTTCCGCATCGGATAGTGTCTAGGAGTCCTAAAATGTGTATAAGAATGACTCGAGCGCGAAACACCAAAGCATAATATTATTCATGTTCGGGTGGGCCCGCTATCGACCTAGATTTTATTGCGCCGGGACAAGTTTTGAAAACCGTCTTTTCCGCACACGATAGTGTCTAGGAGTCTCAAAATGTATACAAGAATGACTCGAGCGCGAAATACCAAAGCACAATATCATTCATGTTCGGGTGGGTCCACTATCGACCCGCATTTTTTGCGCCGAGACAAGTTGTTGAAACCGTGTTTTCCGCACCCGATAGTGTCTAGGGGTCCTAAAATGTGTATAAGAATGACTCGAGCGCAAAACACCGACGCACAATATCATTCATGTTCGGATGGGCCCACTATCGACCCGCATTTTATTGCGCGGGACAAGTTGTGAAAACCGTGTTTTCCGCACCCGATAGTGTCTAGGAGTCTTAAAATGTGTATAAGGATGATGGAGCGCGAAACACCGAAGCACAATATTATTCATGTTCGGGTGGGTCCACTGCTGACCCGCATTTTATTGCGTCGAGACAAGTTGTGAAAACCGTGTTTTCCGCACCCGATAGTGTCCAGGGGTCCTAAAATGTGTATAAGAATGACTCGAGCGCGAAACAACGACGCACAATATTATTCATGTTCGGATGGGCCCACTACTGACCCGCATTTTATTGCGCCGGGACAAGTTGTGAAAACTGTGTTTTCCGTACCCGATAGTGTCTAGGAGTCCTTAAATGTGTATAAGAATTACTCAAGCGCGAAACACCGACGCACAATATTATTCATGTTCGGGTGGGCCCACTGCTGACCCGTATTTTATTGCGCCGGGACTAGTTGTGAAAACCGACTTTTCCGCACCGGTAGTGTGTAGGAGTCCTAAAATGTGTATAAGAACGACTCGAGCGCGAAACATCGACGCACAAGATTATTCATGTTCGGGTGGGACCACTACGACCCGAATTTTTTTGCATTGGGACAAGTTGTGGAAACCACGTTTTCTGCATCGGATAGTGTCTAGGAGTCCTAAAATGTGTATAAGAATGACTCGAGCGCGAAACACCAATCCATAATATTATTCATGTTCGGATGGGCCCACTATCGACCCGCATTTTATTGCGCCGAGACAAGTTGTGAAAACCGTGTTTTCCGCACCCGATAGTGTCTAGGGGTCCTAAAATGTGTATAACAATGACTCCAGCGCGAAACACCGACGCACAATATTATTCATGTTCGGATGGGCCCACTATCGACCCGCATTTTATTGCGCCGGGACAAGTTGTGAAAACTGTGTTTCCCGTACCCGATAGTGTCTAGGAGTCCTTAAATGTGTATAAGAATTACTCAAGCACGAAACACCAACGCACAATATTATTCATGTTCGGGTGGGCCCACTCGCTGACCCGCATTTTATTGCGTCGAGACAAGTTGTGAAAACCGTGTTTTCGCACCCGATACTTGTCTAGGGGTCCTAAAATGTGTATAAGAATGACTCGAGCGCGAAACACCAAACAATAATATCATTCATGTTCGGGTGGGCCCGCTCCGACCTAGATTTTATTGCGCGGGACAAGTTGTGAAAACCGTATTTTTTGCACACGATAGTGTCTAGTAGTCTTAAAATGTGTACAAGAATGACTCAAGTGCGAAACACCGAAGCACAATATTATTCATGTTCGGGTGGGTCCACTGTCGACCCGCATTTTATTGCGTCGAGACAAGTTATGAAAACCGAGTTTTCTGCACCCGATAGTGGCTAGGGGTCCTAAAATGTGTATAAGAATGACTCGAGCGCGAAATACCGACGCACAATATTATTCATGTTCGGATGGGCCCACTATCGACCCGCATTTTATTTCGTCGGGACAAGTTGTGGAAACGTGTTTTCCGCATCGGTAGTGTCTAGGGGTCCTAAAATGTTTATAAGAATGACTCAAGCGCGAAACACCGACACACAATATTATTCATGTTCGGATGGGCCCACTATCGACCCGCATTTTGTTGCGCCGGGACAAGTTGTGGAAACCGTGCTTTCGGCACCCGATAGTGTCTAGGAGTCCTAAAATGTGCATAATAATGACTCGAGCGCGAAACAATGACGCACAATATTATTCATGTTCGGGTGGGCCCACTACGACCTGAATTTTATTGCGCGGGACAAGTTTTGAAAACCTTGTTTTCCGCACCTGCTAGTGTCTAGGAGCCCTAAAATGTGTATAAGAATGACTCGAGCGCGAAATACCAAAGCACAATATTATTCATGTTCGGGGGCCCACTACCGACCCGCAATTTATTGCGTCGGGACAAGTTGTGGAAACGTGTTTTCCGCATCGGTAGTGTCTAGGGGTCCTAAAATGTGTATAAGAATGACTCAAGCGCGAAACACCGACACACAATATTATTCATGTTCGGATGGGCCCACTATCGACCCGCATTTTGTTGCGCCGGGACAAGTTGTGGAAACCATGTTTTCGACACCCGATAGTGTCTAGGAGTCCCAAAATGTGTATAATAATGACTCGAGCGCGAAACAACGACGCACAATATTATTCATGTTCGGGTGGGCCCACTATCGACCCGCAATTTATTGCGTCGGGACAAGTTGTGGAAACGTGTTTTCCGCATCGGTTGTGTCTAGGAGCCCTAAAATGTGTATAAGAATGACTCGAGCGCGAAACACCAAAGCATAATATGATTCATGTTCGGGTGGGCCCGCTATCGACCAAGATTTTATTGCGCCGGGACAAGATGTGAAAACTGTATTTTCCGCACACGGTAGTTTCTCGGAGTCTTAAAATGTGTACAAGAATGACTCGAGCGCGAAACACCGAAGCACAATATCATTCATGTTCGGATGGGCCCACTATCGACCCGCATTTTATTGCGCCGGGACAAGTTGTGAAAACCGTGTTTTCCGCACCCGATAGTGTCTAGGAGTCTTAAAATGTGTATAAGGATGACTCGAGCGCGAAACACTGAAGCACAATATTATTCATGTTCGGGTGGGTCCACTGCTGACCCGCATTTTATTGCGTCGAGACAAATTGTGAAAACCGTGTTTTCCGCACCCGATAGTGTCTAGGGGTCCTAAAATGTGTATAAGAATGACTCGAGCGCGAAACACCGACGCACAATATTATTCATGTTCGGATGGGCCCACTATCGACCCGCATTTTATTGCGCCGGGACAAGTTGTGAAAACCGTCTTTTCCGCACACGATAGTGTCTAGGAGTCTTAAAATATGTACAAGAATGACTCGAGCGCGAAATACCAAAGCACAATATTATTCATGTTCGGGTGGGTCCACTGCTGACCCGCATTTTATTGCGTCGAGACAAGTTGTGAAAACCGTGTTTTCCGCACCCGATAGTGGCTAGGGGTCCTAAAATGTGTATAAAAATGACTCAAGCGCGAAATACCGACGCACAATATTATTCATGTTCGGATGGGCCCACTATCGACCCGCATTTTATTGCGCCGGGACAAGTTGTGGAAACGTGTTTTCCGCATCGGTAGTGTCTAGGGGTCCTAAAATGTGTATAAGAATGACTCAAGCGCGAAACACCGACACACAATATTATTCATGTTCGGATGGGCCCACTATCGACCCGCATTTTGTTGCGTCGGGACAACTTGTGGAAACCGTGCTTTCGGCACCCGATAGTGTCTAGGAGTCCTAAAATGTGCATAATAATGACTCGAGCGCGAAACAATGACGCACAATATTATTCATGTTCGGGTGGGCCCACTACGACCTGAATTTTATTGCGCCGGGACAAGTTTTGAAAACCTTGTTTTCCGCACTTGCTAGTGTCTAGGAGCCCTAAAATGTGTATAAGAATGACTCGAGCGCGAAATACCAAAGCACAATATTATTCATTTTCGGGTGGGCCCACTACGACCCGCAATTTATTGCGTCGGGACAAGTTGTGGAAACGTGTTTTCCGCATCGGTAGTGTCTAGGGGTCCTAAAATGTGTATAAGAATGACTCAAGCGCGAAACACCGAAGCACAATACTATCCATGTTCGGGTGGGTCCACTGCCGACCCGCATTTTGTTGCGTCGAGACAAGTTGTGAAAACCGTGTTTTCCGCTCCGGATAGTGTCTAGGAGTCCTAAAATGTGTATAAGAATGACTCGAGCGCGAAACACCAAAGCATAATATCATTCATGTTCGGGTGGGCCCGCTCCGACCTAGATTTTATTGCGCCGGGACAAGTTGTGAAAACCGTATTTTTCGCACACGATAGTGTCTAGGAGTCTTAAAATGTGTACAAGAATGACTCAAGCGCGAAACACCGAAGCACAATATTATTCATGTTCGGGTGGGTCCACTGCTTACCCGCTATTTATTGCGTCGAGACAAGTTGTGAAAACCGTGTTTTCCGCACCGATAGTGTCTAGGGGTCCTAAAATGTGTATAAGAATGACTCAAGCGCGAAACACTAACACACAATATTATTCATGTTCCGATGGGCCCACTATCGACCCGCATTTTGTTGCGCGGGACAAGTTGTGGAAACCGTGTTTTCGGCACCCGATAGTGTCTAGGAGTCCTAAAATGTGCATAATAATGACTCGAGCGCGAAACAATGACGCACAATATTATTCATGTTCGGGTGGGCCCACTACGACCTGAATTTTATTGCGCCGGGACAAGTTTTGAAAACCTTGTTTTCCGCACTTGCTAGTGTCTAGGAGCCCTAAAATGTGTATAAGAATGACTCGAGCGCGAAATACCAAAGCACAATATTATTCATTTTCGGGTGGGCCCACTACGACCCGCAATTTATTGCGTCGGGACAAGTTGTGGAAACGTGTTTTCCGCATCGGTAGTGTCTAGGGGTCCTAAAATGTGTATAAGAATGACTCCAGCGCGAAACACCGAAGCACAATACTATCCATGTTCGGGTGGGTCCACTGCTGACCCGCATTTTGTTGCGTCGAGACAAGTTGTGAAAACCGTGTTTTCCGCTCCGGATAGTGTCTAGGAGTCCTAAAATGTGTATAAGAATGACTCGAGCGCGAAACACCAAAGCATAATATCATTCATGTTCGGGTGGGGCTGCTCCGACCTAGATTTTATTGCGCCGGGACAAGTTGTGAAAACCGTATTTTTCGCACACGATTGTGTCTAGGAGTCTTAAAATGTGTACAAGAATGACTCAAGCGCGAAACACCGAAGCACAATATTATTCATGTTCGGGTGGGTCCACTGCTTACCCGCTATTTATTGCGTCGAGACAAGTTGTGAAAACCGTGTTTTCCGCACCGATAGTGTCTAGGGGTCCTAAAATGTGTATAAGAATGACTCAAGCGCGAAACACTAACACACAATATTATTCATGTTCCGATGGGCCCACTATCGACCCGCATTTTGTTGCGCCGGGACAACTTGTGGAAACCGTGTTTTCGGCACCCGATAGTGTCTAGGAGTCCTAAAATGTGCATAATAATGACTCGAGCGCGAAACAATGACGCACAATATTATTCATGTTCGGGTGGGCCCACTACGACCTGAATTTTATTGCGCCGGGATAAGTTTTGAAAACCTTGTTTTCCGCACTTGCTAGTGTCTAGGAGCCCTAAAATGTGTATAAGAATGACTCGAGCGCGAAATACCAAAGCACAACATTATTCATGTTCGCGTGGGCCCACTACCGACCCGCAATTTATTGCGTCGGGACAAGTTGTGGAAACGAGTTTTCCGCATCGGTAGTGTCTAGGGGTCCTAAAATGTGTATAAGAATGACTCAAGCGCGAAACACCGAAGCACAATACTATCCATGTTCGGGTGGGTCCACTCGCTGACCCGCATTTTGTTGCGTCGAGACAAGTTGTGAAAACCGTGTTTTCCGCTCCGGATAGTGTCTAGGAGTCCTAAAATGTGTATAAGAATGACTCGAGCGCGAAACACCAAAGCATAATATCATTCATGTTCGGGTGGGCCCGCTCTCGACCTAGATTTTATTGCGCCGGGACAAGTTGTGAAAACCGTATTTTTCGCACACGATAGTGTCTAGGAGTCTTAAAATGTGTACAAGAATGACTCCAGCGCGAAACACCGAAGCACAATATTATTCATGTTCGGGTGGGTCCACTGCTTACCCGCTTTTTATTGCGTCGAGACAAGTTGTGAAAACCGTGTTTTCCGCACCGATAGTGTCTAGGGGTCCTAAAATGTGTATAAGAATGACTCAAGCGCGAAACACTCGACACACAATATTATTCATGTTCCGATGGGCCCACTATCGACCCGCATTTTGTTGCGCCGGGACAAGTTGTGGAAACCGTGTTTTCGGCACCCGATAGTGTCTAGGAGTCCTAAAATGTGCATAATAATGACTCGAGCGCGAAACAATGACGCACAATATTATTCATGTTCGGGTGGGCCCAGATCTGACCTGAATTTTATTGCGCTGGGATAAGTTTTGAAAACCTTGTTTTCCGCACCTGCTAGTGTCTAGGAGCCCTAAAATGTGTATAAGAATGACTCGAGCGCGAAATACCAAAGCATAATATTATTCATGTTCGGGTGGGCCCACTACGACCCGCAATTTATTGCGTCGGGACAAGTTGTGGAAACGTGTTTTCCGCATCGGTAGTGTCTAGGGGTCCTAAAATGTGTATAAGAATGACTCAAGCGCGAAACACCGACACACAATATTATTCATGTTCGGATGGGCCCACTATCGACCCGCATTTTGTTGCGCCAGGACAAGTTGTGGAAACCGTGTTTTCGACACCCGATAGTGTCTAGGAGTCCCAAAATGTGTATAATAATGACTCGAGCGCGAAACAACGACGCACAATATTATTCATGTTCGGGTGGGCCCACTATCGACCCGCAATTTATTGCGTCGGGACAAGTTGTGGAAACGTGTTTTCCGCATCGGTAGTGTCTAGGAGTCCTAAAATGTGTATAAGAATGACTCGAGCGCGAAACACCAAAGCATAATATTATTCATGTTCGGGTGGGTCCGCTATCGACCAAGATTTTATTGCGCGGGACAAGTTGTGAAAACTGTATTTTCCGCACACGGTAGTGTCTAGGAGTCTTAAAATGTGTACAAGAATGACTCGAGCGCGAAACACCGAAGCACAATATCATTCATGTTCGGATGGGCCCACTATCGACCCGCATTTTATTGCGCCGGAACAAGTTGTGAAAACCGTGTTTTTCGCACCCGATAGTGTCTAGGAGTCTTAAAATGTGTATAAGGATGACTCGAGCGCGAAACACCGAAGCACAATATTATTCATGTTCGGGTGGGTCCACTGCCTACCCGCATTTTATTGCGTCGAGACAAATTGTGAAAACCGTGTTTTCCGCACACGATAGTATCTAGGGGTCCTAAAATGTGTATAAGAATGACTCGAGCGCGGAACACCGACGCACAATATTATTCATGTTCGGATGGGCCCACTACCGACCCGCATTTTATTCCGCCGGGACAAGTTGTGAAAACCTTGTTTTCCGCACCTGCTAGTGTCTAGGAGCCCTAAAATGTGTATAAGAATGACTCGAGCGCGAAATACCAAAGCACAATATTATTCATGTTCGGGTGGGCCCACTATCGACCCGCAATTTATTGCGTCGGGACAAGTTGTGGAAACGTGTTTTCCGCATCGGTAGTGTCTAGGGGTCCTAAAATGTGTATAAGAATGACTCAAGCGCGAAACACCGAAGCACAATACTATCCATGTTCGGGTGGGTCCACTGCTGACCCGCATTTTGTTGCGTCGAGACAAGTTGTGAAAACCGTGTTTTCCGCTCCGGATAGTGTCTAGGAGTCCTAAAATGTGTATAAGAATGACTCGAGCGCGAAACACCAAAGCATAATATCATTCATGTTCGGGTGGGCCCGCTCCGACCTAGATTTTATTGCGCCGGGACAAGTTGTGAAAACCGTATTTTTCGCACACGATAGTGTCTAGGAGTCTTAAAATGTGTACAAGAATGACTCCAGCGCGAAACACCGAAGCACAATATTATTCATGTTCGGGTGGGTCCACCGCTTACCCGCTTTTTATTGCGTCGAGACAAGTTGTGAAAACCGTGTTTTCCGCACCGGTAGTGTCTAGGGGTCCTAAAATGTGTATAAGAATGACTCAAGCGCGAAACACCGACACACAATATTATTCATGTTCCGATGGGCCCACTATCGACCCGCATTTTGTTGCGCCGGGACAAGTTGTGGAAACCGTGTTTTCGGCACCCGATAGTGTCTAGGAGTCCTAAAATGTGCATAATAATGACTCGAGCGCGAAACAATGACGCACAATATTATTCATGTTCGGGTGGGCCCACTACCGACCTGAATTTTATTGTGTCGGGATAAGTTTTGAAAACCTTGTTTTCCGCACCTGCTAGTGTCTAGGAGCCCTAAAATGTGTATAAGAATGACTCGAGCGCGAAATACCAAATCACAATATTATTCATGTTCGGGTGGGCCCACTATCGACCCGCAATTTATTGCGTCGGGACAAGTTGTGGAAACGTGTTTTCCGCATCGGTAGTGTCTAGGGGTCCTAAAATGTGTATAAGAATGACTCAAGCGCGAAACACCGACACACAATATTATTCATGTTCGGATGGGCCCACTATCGACCCGCATTTTGTTGCGCCGGGACAAGTTGTGGAAACCGTGTTTTCGACACCCGATAGTGTCTAGGAGTCCCAAAATGTGTATAATAATGACTCGAGCGCGAAACAACGACGCACAATATTATTCATGTTCGGGTGGCCCCACTCATCGACCCGCAATTTATTGCGTCGGGACAAGTTGTGGAAACGTGTTTTCCGCATCGGTAGTGTCTAGGAGTCCTAAAATGTGTATAAGAATGACTCGAGCGCGAAACACCAAAGCATAATATTATTCATGTTCGGGTGGGTCCGCTATCGACCAAGATTTTATTGCGCGGGACAAGTTGTGAAAACTGTATTTTCCGCACACGGTAGTGTCTAGGAGTCTTAAAATGTGTACAAGAATGACTCGAGCGCGAAACACCGAAGCACAATATCATTCATGTTCGGATGGGCCCACTATCGACCCGCATTTTATTGCGCCGGAACAAGTTCTGAAAACCGTGTTTTCCGCACCCGATAGTGTCTAGGAGTCTTAAAATGTGTATAAGGATGACTCGAGCGCGAAACACCGAAGCACAATATTATTCATGTTCGGGTGGGTCCACTGCCTACCCGCATTTTATTGCGTCGAGACAAATTGTGAAAACCGTGTTTTCCGCACCCGATAGTGTCTAGGGGTCCTAAAATGTGTATAAGAATGACTCGAGCGCGGAACACCGACGCACAATATTATTCATGTTCGGATGGGCCCACTATCGACCCGCATTTTATTCCGCCGGGACAAGTTGTGAAAACTGTTTTTACCCCACACGATAGTGTCTAGGAGTCTTAAAATATGTGCAAGAATGACTCGAGCGCGAAATACCAAAGCACAATATTATTCATGTTCGGGTGGGTCCACTGCTGACCCGCATTTTATTGCGTCGTGACAAGTTGTGGAAACCGTGTTTCAGCACCGGTAGTGTCTAGGACTCATAAAATGTGTATAAGAATGACTCGAGCGCGAATCACCGGCGCACAATATTATTCATGTTCGTGTGGCCCCACTAAAGACCCGCATTATCTTGCGTCGGGACAAGTTGCGAAAACAGTGTTTTCCGCACCCGATAGTGTCCAGGAGTCCTAAAATGTGCATAAGACTGAATTTAGTGCGAAACACCGACGCACAATATTATTCATGTTCGGGTGGGCCCCTTATCGACCCGGATTTTATTGCGCCGGGACAAGTTGTGAAAACCGCGTTTTCCGCACCCGATAGTGTCTAGGAGTCCTAAAATGTGTATAAGAATGACTCGAGCGCGAAACACCGGCGCTCAATATTATTGATGTTCGGGTGGGCTCACTATCGACCCGCGTTTTATTGCGCCGGAAAAGTTGTGAAAACCATGTTTTCCGCACCGGTAGTGTGTAGGAGTCCTAAAATGTGTATAAGAATAACTCGAGCGTGAAGCACAAAGACACAATATTATTCATGTTCGGGTGGGCCCACAACTGTCCCGCAATTTTATTGCGCCGGGACAAGTTGTGAAAACCGTGTTTTCCGCTCCCGATAGTTTCTAGGGGTCCTAAAATGTGTATAAGAATGACTCGAGCGTGAAGCACCAAGGCACAATATTATTCATGTTCGGGTGGGCCCAAGATCGACCCGCATTTTATTGCGCCGGGACAAGTTGTGAAAACCGTGTTTTCTGCTCCCAATAGTGTCTAGGGGTCCTAAAATGTTCATAAGAATGACTCGAGCGCGAAACACCGACGCACAAAATTATTCATGTTCGGATGGGCCCACTGCTGACCCGCATATTATTGCGCCGGGACAAGTTGTGAAAACCGTGTTTTCCGCATCCGATAGTGTCTAGCAGTCCTAAGATGTGTATAAGACTGACTCAAGCGCGAAACACCGACACACAATATTATTCATGTTCGGGTGGGCCCACTACAGACCAGCATTTTATTACGTCGGGACAAGTTGTGGAAACCGTGTTTTCAGCACCGGTACTGTCTAGGACTCCTAAAATGTGCATAAGACTGACTTTAGTGCGAAACACCGACGCACAATATTATTCATGTTCGGGTGGGCCCACTATCGACCTGCATTTTATTGCGCCGGAACAAGTTGTGAAAACCATGTTTTCCGCACCGGTAGTGTCTAGGAGTCCTAAAATATGTATAAGAATGACTAGAGCGTGAAGCATCAAGGCACAATATTATTCATGTTCGGGTGGGCCCACTATCGACCCGCAATTTTATTGCGCCGGGACAAGTTGTGAAAACCGTGTTTTCCGCTCCCGATAATGTCTAGGGGTCCTAAAATGTGTATAAGAATGACTCGAGCGTGAAGCACCAATACACAATATTATTCATGTTCGGGTGGGCCCACTATCGACCCGCATTTTATTGTGCCGAGACAAGTTGTGAAAACCGTGTTTTCCTCACCCGATAGTGTCTAGGAGTCCTAAAATGTGTATAAGAATGACTCGAGTGCGAAACACCGACGCACAATATTATTCATGTTTGGGTGGGCCCACTATCGACCCGCATTTTATTGCGCGGGAGAAGTTGTGAAAACTGTGTTTTCCGCACCCGATAGTGTCTAGGAGTCCTAAGATGTCTATAAGAATGACTCGAGCGCGAAACACCGACGCACAATAGTATTCATGTTCGGGTAGGCCCACTACGGACCCGCAATTTATTGCGTCCGGACAAGTTGTGGAAACTGTGTTTTCAGCACCGGTTGTGTCTAGGACTCCTAAAATGTGTATAAGAATGACTCGAGCGCGAAACACCGGCGCACAATATTATTCAAGTTCGTGTGGCCCCACTAATAACGAGCATTTTATTACGTCGGGACAAGTTGCGGAAACCGTGTTTTCAGCACCGTTAGTGTCTAGGACTCCTAAAATGTGCATAAGACCGACTTTAGTGCGAAACACCGACGCACAATATTATTCATGTTCCGGTGGGCCCACTACTAACCCGTATTTTATTGCGTCGGAACTAGTTGTGAAAACCGTGTTTTCCGCACCGGTAGTGTCTAGGAGTCCTAAAATGTGTATAACAATGACTCAAGCGCGAAACACCGACGCACAATATTATTCATGTTTGGGTGGGCCCCTTATCGACCCGGATTTTATTGCGCCGGGACAAGTTGTGAAAACCGCGTCTTCCGCACCCGATAGTGTCTAGGAGTCCTAAAATATGTATAAGAATGACTCGAGCGCGAAACACCAGCGCACAATATTATTGATGTTCGGGTGGGCCCAATACCGACCTGCATTTTATTGCGCCGAACAAGTTGTGAAAACCATGTTTTCCGCACCGGTAGTGTCTAGGAGTCCGAAAATGTGTATAAGAATGACTCGATCGTGAAGCACCAAGGCACAATATTATTCATGTTCGGGTGGGCCCACTACGGACCCGCAATTTTATTGCGCCGGGTGATGAGGACATCACTCGTACGAGATACAACCAACACTCCCTCATTTGATATTCATGGTCCAATCATGAGAGCTCAAGCGCGAATCTGGAATTTATCGATGAACTCGTTATTAATGCCTTCCTTATACAGTTTTGAGAATAAAAGACTACCTAATGATTTAATTATTGTTAGGAACCATGGAGATGATGAGGATATGGCTAGAGAGGTGCTCAAAGGTGTGGAGGGCCGGCCATGTATTGCAAATCAAGTGGGAGGCCCAATCAAAGTCGATTTCGGATCCGATTCGGACTCCAGGACCAGTCCGCATTAAAACGGACGCCCGGATCGCATACGGGTCGGTTTTGGGCGTTCTACATATGGTTGGAAAGATAAGAAGATCATCTTTCCAATGGCGCCGGTTTGAGGTCCAAATTCGTTAGGAGTCGACGGAATCGTCGAAACAATTTGACGGACAGAATCTGTCTCGGTGCTGAGTCACCGTAATATCGCTATTGGGCTTTGTATCGAGTTGGGCCCAATAGGGGCGCGTCCTAGGGTTGGAGGACGACCCCCACCATGTCTTGGTCGTCCTCTCCACTTCTATTATACCCCCATAGCCGCCACAAACAGATTGGGTTTTGTTTTGTTAGTTTAGCCATTGCTACTACCTTGTAGACGCATGCGTCGGCTAGACCATCCGTTCTACTTCATTCGAACCCCACCTTTGTGAGTTGAGTTACTTGTTTATCTTGTTCTTGCTTGTTCTTCGATTGCTTGCAGGAATTACTCTCGTGGTTTGGTTGATCGTGCTCCACAAGATCGTGATTAACCGCCGGAGTTGGTGTATCGGTTGCTAAGGCGCATCCTTCTTGGCTGTAGTCGGGCCGTGAACGTCTCTCCAGTTCAAATCGAAGTTGTCCCCTGTGATCGAAAGATCGGGCAGCACCCGTGTACTTATCACCGGGACAAGTTGTGAAAACCGTGTTTTCCACACCGGTAGTGTCTAGGAGTCCTAAAATGTGTATAGGAATGACTCCAGCACAAAATACCGACACACAATATTATCCATGTTCGGGTGGGCCCGCTATCGACCTACTTTTTATTGCGCCGGACAAGTTGTGAAAACCGTGTTTTCCGCACCGATAGTGTCTAGGAGTCCTAAAATGTGTAGAAGAATGACTCGAGCGCGAAACACCGACGCAAAATATTATTCATGTTCGGGTGGGCCCACTATCGACCCGCATTTTATGGCGCCGAGACAAGTTGTGAAAACCGTGTTTTCCGCACCCGATAGTGTCTAGGGGTCCTAAAATGTGTATAAGAATGACTCGAGCGCGAAACACCGGCGCACAATATTATTCATGTTCGTGTGGCCCCACTAATGACCCGCATTTTCTTGCGCCGGACAAGTTGTGAAAACAGTGTTTTCCGCACCCGATAGTGTCTAGGAGTCCAAAAATGTGCATAAGACTCGACTTTAGTGCGAAACACCGACGCACAATATTATTCATGTTCCGGTGGGCCTACTATCGACCCGTATTTTATTGCGCCGGGACTAGTTGTGAAAACCGTGTTTTCCGCACCGGTAGTGTCTAGGAGTCCTAAAATGTGTATAACAATGACTCAAGCGCGAAACACGGACGCACAATATTATTCATGTTCGGGTGGGCCCACTACCGACCGGGATTTTATTGCACCGGGACAAGTTGTCAAAACCGCGTTTTCCGCACCCGATAGTGTATAGTAGTAATAAAATGTGCATAAGACTGACTTTAGTCCAAAACACCTACGCACAATATTATTTATGTTCCGGTGGGCCCACTATCGACCCGTATTTTATTGCACCGGACTAGTTGTGAAAACCGTGTTTTCCGCACCGGTAGTGTCTAGGAGTCCTAAAATGTGTATAACAATGACTCAAGCGCGAAACACCGACGCACAATATTATTCATGTTCGGGTGGGCCCACTATCGACCCGCATTTTATTGCGCCGGAACAAGTTGTGAAAACCATGTTTTCCGCACCGGTAGTGTCTAGGAGTCCTAAAATGTGAATAAGAATGACTCGAGCGTGAAGCACCAAGGCACAATATTATTCATGTTCGGGTGGGCCCACTATCGACCCGCATTTTATTGCGCCGGGACAAGTTTTGCGCCGGGACAAGTTGTAAAAACCGTGTTTTCCGCTCCCGATAGTGTCCACGGGTCCTAAAATGTTTATAAGCTCAAGCGCGAAACACCGACGCACAATATTATTCATGTTCGGGTGGGCCCCTTATCGACCCGAATTTTATTGCGCCGGGACAAGTTGTGAAAACCGCGTTTTCCGTACCCGATAGTGTCTAGGAGTCCGAAAATGTGTATAAGAATGACTCGAGCGCGAAACACCAGCGCACAATATTATTGATGTTCGGGTGGGCCCACTACGGACCCGCTTTTTATTGCGCCGGAACAAGTTGTGAAAACCATGTTTTCCGCACCGGTAGTGTCTAGGAGTCCTAAAATGTGTATAAGAATGACTCGAGCGTGAAGCACCAAGGCACAATATTATTCATGTTCGTGTGGACCCACTATCGACCCGTAATTTTATTGTGCCGGGACAAGTTGTGAAAACCGTGTTTTCCGCTCCCGATAGTGTCTAGGGGTCCTAAAATGTGTATAAGAATGACTCGAGCGTGAAGCACCAAGGCACAATATTATTCATGTTCGGGTGGGCCCGATGATCGACCCGCATTTTATTACGCCGGACAAGTTGTGAAAACCGTGTTTTCCGCTCCCGATGGTGTCTAGGGGTCCTAAAATGTTTATAAGAATGACTCGAGCACGAAACACCGACGCACAATATTATTCATGTTCGAGATGGGCCCACCGCCGACCCGCACATTATTGCGCCAGGACAAGTTGTGAATACCGTGTTTTCCGCACCCGATAGTGTCTAGCAGTCCTAAGATGTGTATAAGAATGAGTCGAGCGCGAGACACCGACACACAACATTATTCATGTTCGGGTGCGCCCACTACGGACCCGCATTTTATTGCGTCGGGACAAGTTGTGGAAACCGTGTTTTCAGCACCGGTTGTGTCTAGGACTCCTAAAATGTGTATAAGAATGACTCGAGCGTGAAACACCGGCGCACAATATTATTCATGTTCGTGTGGCCCCACTAATGACCTGCATTTTCTTGCGCGGGACAATTGTGAAAACAGTGTTTTCGGCACCCGCTAGTGGCTAGTAGTCCTAAAATGTGCATACCGACACACAATATTATCCATGTTCGGGTGGGCCCGCTACGGACCTACATTTTATTGCACCGGACAAGTTGTGAAAACCGTGTTTTCCGCACCCGATAGTCTAGGAGTCCTGAAATGTGTAGAAGAATGACTCGAGCGCGAAACACCGACGCAAAATATTATTCATGTTCGGGTGGGCCCACTATTGACCTGCATTTTATTGCGCCGAGACAAGTTGCGAAAACCGTGTTTTCCGCACCTGATAGTGTCTAGGAGTCCTAAAATGTGTATAACAAAGACTCAAGCGCGAAACACCAATGCACAATATTATTCATGTTCGGGTGGGCCCCTTATCGACCCGGATTTTATTGCGCCGGGACAAGTTGTGAAAACCGCGTTTTCCGCACTCGATACTCGTCTAGGAGTCCTAAAATGTGTATAAGAATTACTCGTGCGCGAAACACCGGCGCACAATATTATTCATGTTCAGGTGGGCCCACTAATGATCCGCATTTTCTTGCGTCGGGACATGTTGTGAAAACAGTGTTTTCCGCACCCGATAGTGTCTAGTAGTCCAAAAATGTGCATAAGACTGACTTTAGTGCGAAACACCGACGCACAATATTATTCATGTTCCGCTGGGCCCACTATCGACCCGTATTTTATTGCGCCGGGACTAGTTGTGAAAACCGTGTTTTCCCCACCGGTAGTGTCTAGGAGTCCTAAAATGTGTATAAGAATGACTCAAGCGCGAAACACCGACACACAATATTATTCATGTTCGGGTGGGCCAACTACGGACCAGCATTTTATTACGTCGGGACAAGTTGTGGAAACCGTGTTTTCAGCACCGGTAGTTTCTAGGACTCCTAAAATGTGCATAACACCGACTTTAGTGCGAAACACCGACGCACAATATTATTCATGTTCCGCTGGGCCCACTACCGACTCGTATTTTATTGCGTCGGGACGAGTTGTGAAAACCGTGTTTTCCACACCGGTGGTGTCTAGGAGTCCTAAAATGTGTATAACAATGATTCAAGCGCGAAAACCCGACGCACAATATTATTCATGTTCGGGTGGGCCCACTACCGACCCGGATTTTATTGCGCCGGGACAAGTTGTGAAAACCGTGTTTTCCGCACCCGATAGTGTCTAGCAGTCCTAAGATGTGTATAAGAATGAGTCGAGCGCGAGACACCGACGCACAACATTATTCATGTTCGGGTGGGCCCACTACGGACCTGCATTTTATTGCGTCGGGACAAGTTGTGGAAAGCTGTGTTTTCAGCACCGGTTGTGTCTAGGACTCCTAAAATGTGTATAAGAATGACTCGAGCGCGAAACACCGGCGCACAATATTATTCATGTTCGTGTGGACCCACCGATGACCCGCAGTTTCTTGCGCCGGGACACTTGTGAAAACAGTGTTTTCTGCACCCCATAGTGTCTAGTAGTCCTAAAATGTGCACAAGACCGACTTTAGTGCGAAACACCGACGCACAATATTATTTATGTTCCGCTGGGCCCACTATCGACCCGCATTTTTTTGCGTCGGGACTAGTTGTGAAAACTGTATTTTCCGCACCGGCAGTTGTCTAGGAGTCCTAAAATGTGTATAAGAATGACTCAAGCGCGAAATACCGACACACAATATTATCCATGTTCGGGTGGGCCCGCTACTTACCTACATTTTATTGCGCCGGACAAGTTGTGAAAACCGTGTTTTCCGCACCCGATAGTGTCTAGGACTCCTAAAATGTGTAGAAGAATGACTCGAGCGCGAAACACCGACGCAAAATATTATTCATGTTCGGGTGGGCCCACTATTGACCCTCATTTTATTGCGCCGAGACAAGTTGTGAAAACCGTGTTTTCCACACCCGATAGTGTCTAGGGGTCCTAAAATGTGTATAAGAATGACTCGAGCGCAAAACACCGACGCACAATATTATTCACGTTCCGGTGGGCCCACTATCGACCCGTATTTTATTGCACCGGACTAGTTGTGAAAACCGTGTTTTCCGCACCGGTAGTGTCTAGGAGTCCTAAAATGTGTATAACAATGACTCGAGCACGAAACACCGACGCACAATATTATTCATGTTCGGGTGGGTCCACTATCGACCCGTATTTTATTGTGCCGAGACAAGTTGTGAAAACCGTGTTTTCCGCACCCGATAGTGTCTAGGGGTCCTAAAATGTGTATAAGAATGACTCGAGCGCGTAACACCGACGCACAATATTATTCACGTTCCGGTGGGCCCACTATCGACCCGTATTTTATTGCACCGGGACTAGTTGTGAAAACCGTGTTTTCCGCACCGGTAGTGTCTAGGAGTCCTAAAATGTGTATAACAATGACTCGAGCACGAAACACCGACGCACAATATTATTCATGTTCGGGTGGGCCTACTATCGACCCGTATTTTATTGTGCCGAGACAAGTTGTGAAAACCGTGTTTTCCGCACCCGATAGTGTCTAGGGGTCCTAAAATGTGTATAAGAATGACTCGAGCGCATAACACCGACGCACAATATTATTCACGTTCGGGTGGGCCCACTATCGACCCGGATTTTATTGCGCGGGACAAGTTGTGAAAACCGCGTTTTCCGCACCCGATAGTGTCTAGGACTCCTAAAATGTGTATAAGAATGACTCGAGCGCGAAACACCGGCGCACAATATTATTCATGTTCGGGTGGGCCCACTACTAACCCGCATTTTATTGCGCCGGGACAAGTTGTGAAAACTGTGTTTTTCGCACCCGATAGTATCTAGGAATCCAAAAATGTGCATAAGATCGACGTTAGTGCGAAACACCGACGCACAATATTATTCATGTTCCGGTGGGCCCACTATCGACCCGTATTTTATTGCGCCGGGACTAGTTGTGAAAACCGTGTTTTCCGTACCGGTAGTGTCTAGGTGTTCTAAATTGTGTATAAGAATGACGCAAGCGCGAAACACCGACAAACAATATTATTCATGTTCGGTGGGCCCACTATCGACCCGCATTTTATTGCGTCGGGACAAGTTGGGGAAACCGTGTTTTCAGCACCGGTAGTGTCTAGGACTCCTAAAATGTGTATAAGAATGACTCGAGCGCGAAACACCGGCGCACAATATTATTCATGTTCGTGTGGCCCCACTAATGACCCGCATTTTCTTGTGCCGGGACAATTGTGAAAACAGTGTTTTCTGCACCTGATAGTGTCTAGTAGTCCTAAAATGTGCATAAGAGTGACTTTAGTGCGAAACACCGACGCACAACATTATTCATGTTCCGGTGGGCCCACTATCGACCCGTATTTTATTGCGTCGGGACTAGTTGTGAAAACCGTGTTTTCCGCACCGGTAGTGTCTAGGAGTCCTAAAATGTGTATAACAATGACTCAAACGCGAAACACCAACGCACAATATTATTCATGTTCGGGTGGGCCCACTACGACACGGATTTTATTGCGTCGGGACTAGTTGTGAAAACCGTGTTTTCCGCACCGGCAGTGTTTAGGACTCCTAAAATGTGTATAAGAATGAGTCGAGCGCGAAACACCGGCGCACAATATTATTCATCTTCGTGCGGCCCCACTAATGACCCGCATTTTCTTGCGCCGGGACAAGTTGTGAAAACTGCGTTTTCCGCACCCGATAGTGTTTAGGAGTCCTAAAATCTGCATAAGACTGACTTTAGGGCGAAACATCGACGCACAATGTTATTCATGTTCCGCTGGGCCCACTACTAACCCGTATTTTATTGCACCGGGACTAGTTCCGAAAACCGTGTTTTTCGCACCGGTAGTGTCTAGGAGTCCTAAAATGTTTATAAGAATGACTTAAGCGCGAAACACTCGACACATAATATTATTCATGTTCGGGTGGACCCGATGCTCGACCCGCATTTTGTTGCGCCGGGACAAGTTGTGAAAACCGTGTTTTCCGCACGCGATAGTGTCTAGCAGTCCTAAGATATGTATAAGAATGACTCGAGCGCGAAACACCGACGCACAATATTATTCATGTTCGGGTGGGCCCACTAGAGACCAGCATTTTATTGCGTCGGGACAAGTTGTGGAAACCATGTTTTCAACACCGGTAGTGTCTAGGACTCCTAAAATGTGTATAAGAATGACTCGAGCGCGAAACGCCGGCGCACAATATTATTCATGTTCTTGTGGCCCCACTAGTGACCCGCATTTTCTTGCGCCGGGACAATTGTGAAAACAGCGTTTTCTACACCCGATAGTGTCTAGTAGTCCTAAAATGTGCATAAGAGTGGCTTTAGTGCGAAACACCGACGCACAACATTATTCATGTTCCGATGGGCCCACTACCGACCCGTATTTTATTGCGCCGGGACAAGTTGTGAAAACCGTGTTTTCCGCACGCGATAGTGTCTAGCAGTCCTAAGATATGTATAAGAATGACTCGAGCGCGAAACACCGACGCACAATATTATTCATGTTCGGGTGGGCCCACTAGAGACCAGCATTTTATTGCGTCAGGACAAGTTGTGGAAACCATGTTTTCAACACCGCTAGTGTCTAGGACTTCTAAAATGTGTATAAGAATGACTCGAGCGCGAAACGCCGGCGCACAATATTATTCATGTTCTTGTGGCCCCACTAGTGACCCGCATTTTCTTGCGCCGGGACAATTGTGAAAACAACGTTTTCTGCATCCGATAGTGTCTAGTAGTCCTAAAATGTGCATAAGAGTGACTTTAGTGCGAAACACCGACGCACAACATTATTCATGTTCCGATACGCCCACTATCGACCCGTATTTTATTGCGCCGGGACTAGTTGTGAAAACCGTGTTTTCCGCACCGGTAGTGTCTAGGAGTCCTAAAATGTGTATAACAATGACTCAAGCTCGAAATACCGACACACAATATTATTCATGTTCGGGTGGGCCCGCTACTAACCTACATTTTATTACGCCGGGACAAGTTGTGAAAACCGTGTTTTCCGCACCCGATAGTGATGAGGACATCACTCGTACAGAAACAACCAACACTCCCTCATTTGATATTCATGATCCAATCCCGAGAGCTCAAGCGCGAATTTAGAATTTATCGGTGAGCTCGTTTCTAATGCCTTCCTTATATGGTATTGAGAATAAAATACTACCTAATGATTTAATTATTGTTAGGAACCATGGAGATGATGAGGATATGGCTAGAGAGGTGCTCAAAGGCGTGGAGGGCCGGCCATATATTGCAAATCAGGTGGGAGGCCCAATCAAATTCGCTTTCGGGTCCGATTCGGACTCCAGGACCAGTCCGCACTAAAACGGACGCCCAGGTCGCATACGGGCTCGGTTTTGGACGTTCTACATATGGTTGGAAAGATAAGAAGACCACCTTTGCAATGGAGCCAGTTTGAGGTCCAAATTCGTTTGGAATCGATGCGAATCGTCGAAACAATTTGACGGATAGAATCTGTCTCGGTGCTGCGTCACTAGCCATTGGGCTTTGTATCAAGTTGGGCCCAATAGGGGCGCGTCCTAGAGTTGGAGGACGACCCCCACCACGTCCTGGTCATCCTCTCCCCTTCTCTTATACCCTCATAGCCGTCACAAACAGATTGGGTTTTGTTTTGTTAGTTTAGCCATTGCTACTACCTTATAGACGCATGCGTTGTAACAGCCTGACATTTCGAATTCAAAACTTGTGTTGGAATTTGGGCATCAAATATAGAAAGATAAGTGCAGATGATAAGCAAGATCAAATGTCGTGCTGTTAACTAACTATTCTCTCCATTTAAATTAATTTGGATCAAGAATCATGGAGAAGAATTATTTGAATGCCAATCTGTGTTTAATTTTTTATTTGAATTTGACCCTAAGCCACCTCAGTTTTTTTTCAAAGCGTTTGTGAAGCATCAGCAAGCTTGGGCCTCTTTATCCTTTCGTTTTGGGCCAAAGCAGCAGCAATACCGGCCCAACCTGCCCAGGCGCAGTACCTGTCTTCAACCTCACGCCCGTACAGTGACGTCGTCGGCGCCGAGTCACCGTCTCACCAAACCGCTTGTGCACTCGGTCGAACCCGACTCTTCCCTGTGCTGCGCACCCCGGTTCGCGACTCCACTTGGGAGTGCTACGTGGTGCCATCCCTTTCTTTCCCCTCGGCCAAGAAGATTACCCACCGTCGATTTGGCTCGCGTTATCCCTGCTGCCGTGGCACAAACGCCAAGAAGACGAACCTGCCCTCCACTCGCGAACCCTAGCCGCAGTGCTATAAATCCCGCAGCCGCCGCCACCTCGCCCATCTTCCCCTCCTTGCGCCGCCAGGCTGCTGGTGCTTGAGCTCAAACCCAAACTCCGCTGCCTGCCGTCGTAGCTTTGGCCGCCGGAGCCGAGCTAGAAGACCGGCGTGAGTGGAGATCCATTCCAAGTTCTCCGAAATTCTCCGAGTCTTGCGGTGCTGGTGGTGTTGTCAAGCGAGAGGAGGAAGATCAAGTTGGCGAGGCCTCTTGTCCGCTGTCGTGAAGATGCTCGTGCATCGTGACCCACCTGTTCATCGTGATCCCGTCTCTTATGGTGAGTTATTCATCAATTTCCTTCCTTGTTCCCTCGTCTCCTTAGTGCTCCTTTTCTCCTCGTTTCATCCGGATCGCATCGCCTTCACAGATCATCGGGAACGCCTTCGTTGTCAGCTGCCTGGTGACCGCAAGGTGATTTAAGGAAGCCTGCGAACCGAAGCAAAGTCGTAGCTGTTCGTTGGTTTTTGGTGAGCTCCTCCCAAATCTGATCTCCATTCGTTAACCGCCTTCGTGTGCTGCCTTTTTGTGCCTAAGTTTGGGCTACGGATTTTGTCCAGGAGAGCGGGAACGGAGCCGTTGCCACTGGATGCAGTGCCCGGTTCAAGTCACGTTGTTGCACAAGACCACCACCGTTGCGTGCTCCTCCCCTCACCTTTTGATTTGAACCCGACCTTGAATCGTCGCATGAGCGCGTGAACGAGGGAGCTGTCAAATCTGCCAGCCTCTTGGTCACCACAAGCCGGACAGCGGGAGCCCGTGAACCGAAGCGGAACAGGAACCAAGTCGTCATCGTTGTCCGTCTGTTTCTGGTGAGCTTCATACAACTGCATCACCCGTTCATGACCCTCCATCGGTTGCTTCTCCTTTGTGCCTAAGTCCGGGATATATCTGTTTAGCAGATTCTTTGGAACATGAGCCATGCCAGCATATGTGTTTCCATGTGTTCAAGTAGAAGCTACAAGAGCCAACCTTCAAGTCGTACATCTTCATGAACTGAGAGCATACTGAGTTGTTGCGCAACGAACTGCAAGCTGAACCTCTTCTTCAACTCCTTCATCGACCAAGTTGCATCCTTTGCATCGTCCGTCCGTCGTGGTGAGCACCGGAATCCCTCACGCCACCCCCTTCTCTCCTAGGATGAATGCCGACGCTGCCCACCAACCGTTCGACGTATTGCCGCACTGCGTACCTGTTATGTTCTATTGCACCCTGCCTTTGGTTCCTGCGCGCGTAGGTTGCTTCGACGTTCAAGTTAGGCAAAGCACTTCATGCTTATTTTTGTTTCGGGTTACTGAGTTTTCTCAAATAATTGGTTTAGTGGGATCGGGGGTTAGGGAGTTGCTCGAAGCACCGCATTGTGGATATTGACCGAGCTTTAGGGGATTTTTGGAGGAGATTTGGACATGCCTATTTTGGGTCAGCTTTAGCTCGGATAGTACCGCAGTTTGAGATCAGAAAGTGGAGTGCAATATGAGCTAAATTAACGGCTCCTCGTCCATCAGCTCATGCATGCAGTAATCGTGAACAATAGATGTAGATGCACGCTTCTTGCTCATTTGGTTTGTGGTCTGCACCCCAGTGTATAAGAGTCAAGCTCAATCCAAGAGACCAGCTGTAGCATGCTTAGGGGATAATTCCTATTCTTTTCCTAGGAAACAAGATAGTCATATGTTCCTAGGAATATTCCTTTTCCTATTCCAGAAACTCTTCAATTCCTTTTTCTATCGTCTAAATCTTTGGAAATTCCTAAATAATTCTCCGGACCTCGGAAAATTGTGCGGTTAGTCTCGTTAGATCCGTCTCGTCCAGCTATACGCGTAGTGTCGTTAGTTTTTACGTTCTAGCAGCAACCAAATTTGTCCTTGCGATCCGTTTCCTGATCCATCTCTATTTGTGTGCCTTTGGGGAGTCCTACGTCGTGGCTGGTAGTGCATGAGTCTCTAGTTAGTCTTTGGATGGACCCGATCCACGGTGCGAGTAGAACACCGACGGACTATTCCCTAGAATATTCATCTGTTTAATTCTTTCCTTTCTTTCTCAGATTTTTCCGATAATCTCTTTAATCTTCGGAAGATCATATCCTTCTCTCTCGGTCCTCGGGAATTTGTGCGGTCAATTGCGTTAGATTTGTCGTGTTACGTTAGTGTTCTCCATGATCCCATCATTGCATCGTTTAATTCTGCGGTATCTCCGAATTCGTCGTATCTTGCTCGATCATTATTTAATTCCACCCTTTTTCCCGTAAACTCCTTTATTCATTCCTTAATCTTCGGGATTTAGTAGACGATCCTCTAGACGTCGGAATTATATGAGACCAGTTGCGTTAGAATCGTGACGACGTTGCCTACACGTTAGTATTATTAATGCCCATGTTCTAGCGGTGATTAAATCCGTTCGTGCGATTCATTTTCCAATCTTTCTCGTAATTCGTGTTGTTTTCGTGATTCGCGTGTCACTTACCCGTTCTGCCTCGAATTTAGATGACAGTGGGATCAGATGTTCGAAGCTCGTGGAGTACTTGTCAAAGCCAAGCGAGGACACCGATCTATTCTTGGACTGTATTTAAGGCAAGCCGCAATCCTTGACCACTCTTGCTCCTATTTAGTATTTGCATTAAATTGGACCATGCATGATTAATGGTTACTTGCACTTGTAGTTTACCTATGCCATACTATGCCATCCTTGCCACTATATGCCATAGGTTGTTCTCATCGTTACTCGCATGCTTAGTATTTGCTTAGTTGCTTAATTGAACCCTATGATGACTATACATGTTTTTGTGTAAAATAAATTGTAGGTGTTTCTTAGGTGTCGAGTTTACGTACTAGATACCCTGTAGGACCTTTTGCGGGGGCGAGTGTAGGTGGTTAGGTGCTCGAGAGACTTCGGGGAGTCTCTATTTGGAGAGTACCTGTTGCGGGTACAGTGGTGTAGGGGCCTTGGGTTATGGGGCCCCTGTTGTGGTGACACTTGTTGTTGAGACTCGTTGTTTTGAGGAGAGGGATGGTGACTCGCCCCGGCAGCTTAAGGACCGGTTCTTGTGCGTATGCCTCTCTTGGTCTTACTAGCATACCACGTGACTTGTATGGGCGGGCTGGATCGGGATACTTAGCGGAGGACTCGGGTGGCCCGCCGTGGTGTAGAGATTAGTGGTAGTGGGTTTTTGGAGCGTTTGTCTCGACCCACGAGCGAGAGGATATCCCACCTGGCCCGTGGTACGCCTTGTCACACCCTTCAGGACCTTCTTTTCCTATGTTGTGGTTAGAGGATCCCGGACACGAGGGACGGGCGCCTACCGATCGATGCTTTGTTGAATGATCTTGTGAGTGTTGCTGTGCATAGGCTTCTGCAGGAGTTCTATGTTATGGTACCTCTTCACGTGGGTACGGATGCTTACTCTCTACGAGAGATATATAAATCTATACGTATAGTCTAGCCCAAAGTATGGGCACTACCGAGAGAAATCCACTTGATTAGCATTTACTACTTCTCCCCTACGATAGGTGTTTTACTTCCGGCTTCGAGTCGTGGTCCGGTGGAGGTGTGCTTGGACATAAAATTTGACCCTTGCAGGATTGTGTTGTTTCCTGCAAGGCCACTTATAAAATTTGACTAATAATAAAATATGATTCACATAGACTTGAGAAATAATGCTTTAGGTGCTAGCCCTTGCCTATCCTTGAAATATCCGAACATGCATACATTGTTGCTAGGTAGTTGCGGCTTGCTTGAGTACGTTATGTACTCACGGCTTTACCATTTTGTTTTTCAGCCGGCTAGTAGATCAAGCTTCAACGTCAAGGCTCCGTCAATCCAACTAGCTTAAGGTTGAAGATGATTAAGGAGGGTTTCGCCTACACTCAAGTTGCCTGTGGTTTTGGATTCACTACGAAGACT
Organism: Chloris gayana; assembly: GCA_031894775.1. NCBI lineage: Eukaryota > Viridiplantae > Streptophyta > Magnoliopsida > Poales > Poaceae > Chloris > Chloris gayana. Next base: position 150,714 of record JAUNZO010000718.1, on the reverse strand, counting down.
TCCGCTACGCTTAAGTTGAAGATTTGCTTTTGTCGTCATCAACGCTCGGTGTTTCGCTTCCGCTAGTAGTCTTGTGTTGCTTTCTTGGCCTGCGTGCCAAGTCCTTGTACTCAATTGTTGTAGATGTTATTCTTCTTGGAATAATATGTTATCTTGATTCTTATCATATTTTGTAATCTTTTATGGTTTATGATATTCAACTCGTATTGGTTGTACGAGTCATCCTCCTGGGAGTGACTATGAGGTACAAAGGCACGGTTTTCACCCTCCGGTGGAAATCGGGCTGTCACATGCGTCGGCCTAGACCATCTGTTCTACTTCATTCGAACCCCACCTTTGTGAGTTGAGTTACTTGTTTATCTTGTTCTTGCTTCTTCTTCGATTGCTTGCAGGAATTACCCTCGTGGTTTGGTTGATTGTGCTCCACAAGATCGTGATTAACCGCTGTAGTTGGTGTATCGGTTGCTAAGACGCATCCTTGTTGGCTGTAGTCGGGCCGTGAACGTCTCTCCAGTCAAAATCGAAGTTATCCCCTCTCATCGAAAGATCGGGCAGCACCCGTGTACTTATCAGTTGGTAATCAGAGCAAGGTTCATCGGTGAGAGATTTCGTGTTCCTCCCTAAATTTTTTTTCTCCTATAGTCCAAAAACAGCCATACAACAAAAAGTCACACACATCATATTTCCCTTTACCTTTAAACACTTTGAGCTTTTGCTCTTACTACTTAGTTAATTCTTTTTGAGTTTGTGGTTGCATCGCCGTGTCGTGTTGCTGGTCTTAGTGTTTAATCCACTAGAGTTTCGAGTTCTATTCATGTTTTAGTCACCACTTAATCCACCGCTGTTGTCATCATTTTTTTGTTCCACCTATAGAACCACGAAATTATCCACCATCACAATCATACTTGCTGTTTCGTGTTGTGCCACACCAAATTTATCTTTGTCCACCTCTTGTTTTGCACCGAGAAGAAAGAAAATCAATTCAATATCAAGACAGATTCGCAGAGAAAATTCTGATCTCTAACAAAAAGGCTATAATTTTATCATCGCTGGTGCGTTTTGTGTCTTTAAGCACAATCTAGAAAGCTTATGATATTATCTTTCAGTCGGATCTGAACTTCCACAAAAATTCCATCTAATCGTGTCACAATCATCAAAGAGATATCTGCTGTTTCAAAACAGTGTGTGTCAATCTGCTAGAAAAAAAAGAAAGCAATACATCGAAGAAAAGAAAAAGAGAGAAGAAAAGTGAGCTAAAGTTGTTGCTGGTTCCATCATATTTCGTTTTTATGACAACCTTTGTGTTTAGGCTCGCGTCTCTAGCACGGTTTAGCCTAGGACCAGCACGGTACCGTTGTTGAACACTTATTCAGCTTGGTTTTAACTAATGTTGTTCTAGCTATCCTTGTGCATCATTTGTAAGCCATCCTATAGCTCCACATTTTCGACTACAGTTTTATAGGGGTTGTTGCTGCGGCACCGATACACTTTATTTCAGGTTGTCATCTTGTTGGTTGCCATCACCACCTGTTGAGCAAGGTAAGAACTTGCAAGGGCTTGTTTGAACAAATTAGTTTGAGAGAATAACAATGACACATCCTAGTAGTTGATAGGAGCATACAAATTATTGTGTTTGTTCTTGCTTTCTGCTAATCATGGCAAGTGACACGAAGATATTTGAGCCATCACGGTTGCATTGTAACATTCGGGACATCATTCAACACTTGCCTTCATATGATGGTGAGTTTTTGAATCCTAGAGCATATATTGATTGGGAGCTAAAGTTAGAGAGTGAGTTTGATGAGCATGATCTTTCCGAGAAACAAAAGGTTTATATTGTTTCTAATATATTGACTAAAGATGCTTTGTATGAATGGAATCATATTTGTAGGCGGCACAAAGTTCCAAAATCATGGCATGACTTCAAACTTCTTTTTAGAGATGCTTTCATTCCTGAATATTATGCTGGTCGTTTGATTCAAAAATTAGACAACTTGAAGCATGGTAGTAGGAGTGTGAAAGAATACTATCATATTTTTAAGATTTGTGTCATATTTGGTGGTCTAGATGAATGCTACAAAGACATAACGAGTAGGTTCATGAGAGGACTCAACTTTGAAATTCAATCCATGCTGAAATCTGAAAATTATACCCACCTATCTCTCATGTATTTGCTTGCTCGTGACGCTGAAAATCAGATTTTAATGTCTTCTACTGCTTGTGAAACCGACATGATGTCCACTGTTCCATGTTCTGCAATGACTAACTTTGGACAGGACAATAGTTATTTGGTTGAAGACAAATCAAAGGAAGATAGTGCAAAAGGTAGTTCTATTTGTGCTGAAATTGACCAAGTGAATGATGAGACACATGAACTAGTTGCTGTTCCATGTGAACCTGTTAATTTGATGCTGAATTTATCCACTCCTCATCCTAGTTTAGAGCAATCTTTAGTGAAATCTTTTGCTGATTCGCTTTTGTCACATGGTGATTTCCTTGCTGATCCTTTTGATAGAGAAAAGTTGTGTGATAATGCTTCACTTATATCTACAACACAACTGGTGCACGAACATGATACTTCTGTGTTTGAGGACACACATGTTGAAATGAGACATGTTCATTACATTGATAATGAGGAAGAAGAGATAAAAGTTATATCTTCTTTAAATTGTTTAGGTTATATCTATTTTGATTTTCTTTGTGACCTGAATAGTTTTAAGAATCATTTGTTTAAGAAATCTGGTTTGCCATGTTTGGATTATTGCTCGCTTCATGTAATTGGCAAATATGATGAAAATGATAAGTTCATGGTGCATAGGTTATATATCTGTTCAGATTTGACAACACTTTTAATGAAGTCCTCAAAAAATCAAAAATCAAATGATGACTTGCATTAAAGCTAACAACATCATATCTAGTTTCTCTTCTATTGATTATAAGTTGCAGGTCAAGCTTCAAGAAGGGGAGCAATTCTTGCTGCAGGGTGAATTAGTGGAAGTTTGAGAATCATATTTGAAAGAGCATAATCCCAATCTTTGCATAAACTTCAACCACGACGCCAAACCGAGAACGGTTTGCAGCCAAGAAGGGGAGAATGATGAGGACATCACTCGTACAGATACAACCAACACTCCCTCATTTGATATTCATGATCCAATCCTGAGCCTCAAGCGCGAATTTCGAATTTATCGGTGAGCTCGTTTCTAATGCCTTCCTTATATAGTTTTGAGAATAAAATACTACCTAATGATTTAATTATTGTTACGAACCATGGAGATGATGAGGATATGGTTAGAGAGGTGCTCAAAGGCGTGGAGGGCCGGCCATGTATTGCAAATCTGGTGGGAGGCCCAATCAAATTCGGTTTCGGGTCCGATTCGGACTTCAGGACCAGTCCGCACTAAAACGGACGCCCAGGTCGTATACGGGCTCGGTTTTGGACGTTCTACATATGGTTGGAAAGATAAGAATACCACCTTTCCAATGTAGCCGGTTTGAGGTCCAAATTCGTTTGGAGTCGACGCGAATCGTCAAAACAATTTGACGGACAGAATCTGTCTCGGTGCTGCGTCACCATTATATAGCCATTGGGCTTTGTATCAAGTTGGGCCCAATAGGGGCACGTCCTAGGGTTGGAAGACGTCCCCCACCACGTCCTGGTCGTCCTCTCCCCTTCTCTTATACCCTCATAGACGTCACAAATAGATTGGGTTTTGTTTTGTTACTTTAGCCATTGCTACTACCTTGTAGACGCATGCGTCGGCTAGACCATCTGTTCTACTTCATTCAGAACCCCACCTTTGTGAGTTGAGTTACTTGTTTATCTTGTTCTTCGATTGCTTGCAGGAATTACCCTCGTGGTTTGGTAGATTGTGCTCCACAAGATCGTGATTAACCGCTGGAGTTGGTGTATCGGTTGCTAAGGCGCATCCTTGTTGGCTGTAGTCGGGACGTGAACGTCTCTCCAATCAAAATCGAAGTTATCCCCTCTCATCGAAAGATCGGGCAGCACCTGTGTACTTATCAGATAGTGTCTAGGAGCCGTAAAATGTGTATAAGAATGACTTGAGCGCGAAACACCGACGCACAATATTATTCATGTTCGGGTGGGCCCACTATTGACCAGGATTTTATTTCGCGGGACAAGTTGTGAAAACCGTGTTTTCCGCACCCGATAGTGTCTAGGGGTCCTAAAATGTGTAAAAGAATGACTCGAGCGTGAAATACCGACGCACAATATTATTCTTGTTCGGGTGAGCCCACTACTGACCCGCATTTTATTGCGTCGGGACAAGTTGTGGAAACCGTGTTTTCAGCACCGGTAGTGTTTAGGACTCCTAAAATGTGTATAAGCATGAATCGAGCGGGAAACACCGACGCACAATATTATTCATGTTCGTGTGGCCCCACTAATGACCCGCATTTTCTTGCGTCGGGACAAGTAGTGAAAACCGGGTTTTCCGCACCCGATAGTGTCTTGGCGTCCTAAATGTGCATAAGGTTGACGTTAGTGCGAAACACCGACGCACAATATTATTCATGTTCCGGTGGGCCAACAACCGACCCGTATTTTATTGCGTCGGGACTAGTTGTGAAAACCGTGTTTTCCGCACCGGTAGTGTCTAGGAGTTCTAAAATGTGTATAAGAATGACTCAAGCGCGAAATACCGACACACAATATTATTCATGTTCGGGTGGGCCCGCTATCGACCTACATTTTTATTGCGCCGGAAGAAGTTGTGAAAACCGTGTTTTCCGCACCCGATAGTGTCAAGGAGTCCTAAAATGTGTATAAGAATGACTCGAGCGCGAAACACCGACGCACAATATTATTCATGTTCGGGTGGGCCCACTACCGACCAGGATTTTATTGCGCAAGGACAAGTTGTGAAAACCGTGTTTTCCGCACCCGATAGTGTCTAGGGGTCCTAAAATGTGTATAAGAATGACTCGAGCGCGAAATACCGGCGCACAATATTATTCATGTTCGGGTGGGCCCACTAATGACCCACATTTTATTGCGTCGGGACAAGTTGTGGAAACCGTGTTTTCAGCACCGGTAGTGTTTAGGACTCCTAAAATGTGTATAAGCATGAACCGAGCGGGAAACACCGACGCACACTATTATTCATGTTCGTGTGGCCCCATTAATGACCCGCATTTTCTTGCGCCGGGACAAGTTGTGAAAACTGTGTTTTCCGCACTCGATAGTGTCTTGGCGTCCTAAAATGTGCATAATATCGACTTTAGTGCGAAACACCGACGCACAATATTATTCATGTTCCGGTGGGCCAACTATCGACCCGTATTTTATTGCGCTGGGACTAGTTGTGAAAACCGTGTTTTCCGCACCGGTAGTGTCTAGGAGTTCTAAAATGTGTATAAGAATGACTCAAGCGCGAAATAGAGACACACAATATTATTCATGTTCGGGTGGGCCCGCTATCGACCTACATTTTTATTACGCGGGACAAGTTGTGAAAACCGTGTTTTCCGCACCCGATAGTGTCAAGGAGTCCTAAAATGTGTATAAGAATGACTCGAGCGCGAAACACCGACGCACAATATTATTCATGTTCGGATGGGCCCACTACCGACCAGGATTTTATTGCGCAGGGACAAGTTGTGAAAACCGTGTTTTCCGCATCCGATAGTGTCCGGGGTCCTAAAATGTGTATAAGAATGACTCTAGCGCGAAATACCGGCGCACAATATTATTCATGTTCCGGTGGGCCCACTATCGACCCGTATTTTATTGCGTCGGGACTAGTTGTGAAAACCGTGTTTTCCGCACCAGTAGTGTCTAGGAGTCCTAAAATGTGTATAACAATGACTCACGCACGAAACACCGACGCACAATATTATTCATGTTCGGGTGGGCCCACTATCGACCCGGATTTTGTTGCACCGGACAAGTTTTGAAAACCGCGTTTTCCGCACCGATAGTGTATAGTAGTAAAAAAATGTGCATAAAAGTGACTTTAGTGCAAAACACCTACGCACAATATTATTCATGTTTCGGTGGGCCCACTATCGACCCGTATTTTATTGCACCGGGACTAGTTGTGAAAACCGTGTTTTCCGCACCGGTAGTGTCTAGGAGTCCTAAAATGTGTATAACAATGACTCAAGCGCGAAACACCGACGCACAATATTATTCATGTACGGGTGGGCCAACTACCGACCCGGATTTTATTGCGTCGGGACAAGTTGTGAAAACCGCGTTTTCCGCACCCGATAGTGTCTAGGAGTCCTAAAATGTGTATAAGAATGACTCGAGCGTGAAACACCGGTGCAGAATATTATTCTTGTTCGTGTGGCCCCACTAATGACCCGCATTTTCTTACGCCGAGACAAGTTGTGAAAACAGTGTTTTCCGCACCCGATGGTGTCTAGTAGTCCTAAAATGTGCATAAGACTCGACTTTAGTGCGAAACATCGAGCACAATATTATTCATGTTCGGCTGGGCCCACTATCGACCCGTATTTTATTGCGCCGGGACAAGTTGGTGAAACCGTATTTTCCACTCCCGATAGTGTCTAGGGGTCCTAAAATGTTTATAAGAATGACTCGAGCACGAAACACCGACGCACAATATTATTCAGGTTCGGGTGGGCCCACTACTTACCCGCATTTTATTGCGCCGGGATAAGTTGTGAAAACCGTGTTTTCCGCCCCGATTGTGTCTAGGAGTCCTAAAATGTGTATAAGAATGACTCGAGCGCGAAACACGGACGCACAATATTATTCATGTTCGGGTGGGCCCACTATCGACCCGCATTTTATTGCATCGGGACAAGTTGTGGAAATCGTGTTTTCAGCACCGATAGTGTCTAGGACTTCTAAAATGTGTATAAGAATGACTCGAGTGCGAAACACCGGCGCACAATATTATTCATGTTCGTGTGGCCCCACTAATGACCCGCATTTTCTTGTGCCGGGACAATTGTGAAAACAGTGTTTTCTGCACTCGATAGTGTCTAGTAGTCCTAAAATGTGCATAAGAGTGACTTTAGTGCGAAACATTATTCATGTTCCAGTGGGCCCACTATCGACCCATATTTTATTGCGTCGGAACTAGTTGTCAAAACCGTGTTTTCCGCACCGGTAGTGTCTAGGAGTCCTAAAATGTGCATAACAATGACTCAAGCGCGAAATACCGACACACAATATTATTCATGTTCGGGTGGGCCCACTATCGACCTGCATTTTATTCCGCCGGGACAAGTTGTGGAAACCGTGTTTTCCGCACCACGTAGTGTCTAGGAGTCCTAAAATGTGTTTAAGATGGACCCGAGCATGAAACACCGACGCACAATTTTATTCATGTTCGGGTGGGTCCACTACGGACCCGCATTTTATTGCGTCGGGACAAGTTGTGAAAACCGTGTTTTCCGCACCCGGTAGTGTCTAGGAGTCCTAAAATGTGTATATGAATGACTCGAGTGCGAAACCATGTTCGGGTGGCCCACTACCGACCCGTATTTTATTGCGCCGGGACAAGCTGTGGAAACCGTGTTTTCCGCACCCCGTAGTGTCTAGGAGTCCTAAACTGTGTTTAAGAAGGACCCGAGCATGAAACACCGACGCACAATATTACTCATGTTCGGGTGGGCCCACTACTGACCCGCATTTTATTGCACCGGGACAAGTTGTGGAAACCGTGTTTTCCGCACCCCGTAGTGGCTAGGAGTCCTAAAATGTGTTTAAGAAGGACCCGAGCATGAAACACCGACGCACAATTTTATTCATGTTCAGGTGGGGCCACTACGGACTCGCATTTTATTGTGCCGGGACAAGTTGTGAAAACCGTGTTTTCCGTACCCGGTAGTGTCTAGGAGTCCTAAAATGTGTATAAGAATGACTCGAGCGTGAAAAAACGACGCACAATATTATTCATGTTCGGGTGGTCCACTATCGACCCGCATTTTATTGCGTCGGGACAAGTTGTGGAAACCGTCTTTTCCACACCCCGTAGTGTATAGGAGTCCCAAAATGTGTTTAAGAAGGACCCGAGCATGAAACACCGAAGCAGAATTTTATTCATGTTCGGGTGGGCCCACTACGAGACTCGCATTTTATTGCGGCGGGACAAGTTGTGGAAACCGTGCTTTCCGCACCCGGTAGTGTCTAGGAGTCCTAAAATGTGTTTTAGAAGGACCCGAGCATGAAACACCGACGCACAATTTTATTCATGTTCGGGTGGGCCCACTTCGGACTCGCGTTTTATTGCGCCGGAACAATTTGTGGAAACCGTGCTTTCTGCACCCGGTAGTGTCTAGGAGTCCTAAAATGTGTATAAGAATGACTCGAGCGCGAACCACCGACGCACAATTTTATTCATGTTCGGGTGGGCCCACTACGGACCCGCATTTTATTGCGCCTGGACAAGTTGTGAAAACCGTGTTTTCCGCACCACGTAGTGTCTAGGAGTCCTAAAATGTCTATAAGAATGACTCGAGCGCGAAACACCGACGCACAATATTATTCATGTTCGGGTGGCCCACTACTAACCCGCATTTTATTGCGTCGGGACAAGCTTTGGAAACCGTGTTTTCCGCACCCCATAATGTCTAGGAGTCCTAAACTGTGTTTAAGAAGGACCCGAGCATGAAACACTAACGCACAATATTATTCATGTTTGGGTGGGCCCACTACCGACCCGCATTTTATTGCGCCGGGACAAGTTGTGGAAACCGTGTTTTCCGCACCCCGTAGTGTGTAGGAGTCCTAAAATGTGTTTAAGAAGGACCCGAGCATGAAACAGCGACACATAATTTTATTCACGTTCGGGTGGGCCCACTATCGACTCGCATATTATTGCGCCGGGACAAGTTGTGAAAACCGTGTTTTCCGCACCCGGTAGTGTCTAGGAGTCCTAAAATGTGTATAAGAATGACTCGAGCGCGAAACAACGGCGCACAATATTATTCATGTTCGGGTGGTCCACTACCGACTCGCATTTTATTGCGTCGGGACAAGTTGTGGAAACCGTCTTTTCCACACCCCGTAGTGTCTAGGAGTCCTAAAATGTGTTTAAGAAGGACCCGAGCATGAAACACCGACGCACAATTTTATTCATGTTCGGGTGGGCCCACTATCGACCCGGATTTTATTGCACGGGACAAGTTGTGAAAACCGCGTTTTCCGCACCCGATAGTGTATAGTAGTAATAAAATGTGCATAAGATCGACTTTAGTGCAAAACACCTACGCACAATATTATTCATGTTTCGGTGGGCCCACTATCGACCCGTATTTTATTGCACCGGGACTAGTTGTGAAAACCGTGTTTTCCGCACCGGTAGTGTCTAGAAGTCCTAAAATGTGTATAACAATGACTCAAGCGTGAAACGCCGACGCACAATATTATTCATGTTCGGGTGGGCCCACTATCGACCCGGATTTTATTGCGCCGGGACAAGTTGTGAAAACCGCGTTTTCGGCACCCGATAATGTCTAGGAGTCCTAAAATGTGTATAAGAATGACTCGAGCGTGAAACACCGGTGCAGAATATTATTCATGTTCGGGTGGGTCCACTATCGACCCGCATTTTATTGCGTCGGAACAAGTTGTGAAAACCATGTTTTCCGCACCGGTAGTGTCTAGGAGTCCTAAATTGTGTATAAGAATGACTCGAGCGTGAAGAACCAAGGCACAATATTATTCATGTTCGGGTGGGCCCACTATCGACCCGCATTTTATTTCACCGGGACAAGTTTCGGAAACCGTGTTTTCCGCTCCCGATAGTGTCTAGGGGTCCAAAAATGTTTATAAGAATGACTCGAGCGCGAAACACGGACGCACAATATTATTCATGTTCGGGTGGGCCCGATCTGACCCGGATTTTATTGCGCCGGGACAAGTTGTGAAAACCGTGTTTTCCGCTCCCGATAGTGTCTATGGGTCCTAAAATGTTTATAAGAATGACTCGAGCGAGAAATACCGACGCACAATATTATTCATGTTCGGGTGGGCCCACTAATGACCTGCATTTTATTGCGCCGGGACAAGTTATGAAAACCGTGTTTTCCGCACCCATACTGTCTAGCGATCGTAAGATGTGTATAAGAATAACTCGAGCACGAAACACCGACGCAAGATATTATTCATGTTCGGGTGGGCCCACTATAGATCCACATTTTCTTGCGTCGGGACAAGTTGTGGAAACCGTGTTTTCAGCACCGGTAGTGTCTAGGACTCCTAAAATGTGTATAAGAATGACTCGAGCGCGAAACACCGGCGCACAATATTATTCATGTTCGTGTGGCCCCACTAATGACCCGCATTTTCTTGCGCCGGGACAAGTTGTGAAAACAGTGTTTTACGCACCTGATAGTGTCTAGTAGTCCTAAAATGTGCATAAGACTAACTTTAGTGCGAAACATCGAGCACAATATTATTCATGTTCCGCTGGGCCCACTATCGACCCGTATTTTATTGCGCGGGACAAGTTGGGGAAACCGTGTTTTCCACTCCCGATAGTGTCTAGGGGTCCTAAAATGTTTATAAGAATGACTCGAGCGCGAAACACCGACGCACAATATTATTCAGGTTCGGGTGGGCCCACTACCGACCCGCATTTTATTGCGTCGGGATAAGTTGTGAAAACCGTGTTTTCCGCCCCGATAGTGTCTAGGAGTCCTAAAATGTGTATAAGAATGACTCGAGCGCGAAACACCGACGCACAATATTATTCATGTTCGGGTGGGCCCACTCATCGACCCCCATTTTATTGCGCCGAGACAAGTTGTGAAAACCGTGTTTTCCGCACCCGATAGTGTCTAGGGGTCCTAAAATGTGTATAGGAATGACTTGAGCGCGAAACACCGACGCACAATTTTATTCATGTTCTGGTGGGCCCACTATCGACCCGCATTTTATTACATCGGGACAAGTTGTGGAAATCGTGTTTTCAGCACCGGTAGTGTCTAGGACTCCTAAAATGTGTATAAGAATGAGTCGAGCGCGAAACACCGGCGCACAATATTATTCATGTTCGTGTGGCCCCACTAATGACCCGCATTTTCTTGCGTCGGGACAGTTGTGAAAACAGTGTTTTCTGCACCCGATAGTGTCTAGTAGTCCTAAAATGTGCATAAGAGTGACTTTAGTGCGAAACATTATTCATGTTCCGGTGGGCCCACTATCGACCCATATTTTATTGCGTTGGGACTAGTTGTGGAAACCGTGTTTTCCGCACCACATAGTGTCTAGGAGTCCTAAAATGTGTTTAAGATGGACCAGAGCATGAAACACCGACGCACAATTTTATTCATGTCCGGGTGGGTCCAGTACGAGACCCGCATTTTATTGCGTCGGGACTAGTTGTGAAAACCGTGTTTTCCGCACCCGGTAGTGTCTAGGAGTCCTAAAATGTGTATATGAATGACTCGAGTGCGAAACCATGTTCGGGTGGCCCACTACCGACCCGTATTTTATTGCGCCGGGACAAGCCGTGGAAACTGTGTTTTCCGCACCCCGTAGTGTCTAGAGTCCTAAAGCTGTGTTTAAGGAGGACCCGAGCATGAAACACCGACGCACAATATTATTCATGTTCGGGTGGGCCCACTATCGACCCGCATTTTATTGCGTCGGGACAAGTTGTGGAAACCGTGTTTTCCGCACCCCGTAGTGTCTAGGAGTCCTAAAATGTGTTTAAGAAGGACCCGAGCATGAAACACCGACGCACGATTTTATTCATGTTCGGGTGGGGCCACTACGGACTCGCATTTTATTGTGCCGGGACAAGTTGTGAAAACCATGTTTTCCGCACCCGGTAGTGTCTAGGACTCCTACAATGTGTATAAGAATGACTCGAGCGTGAAACAACGACGCACAATATTATTCCTGTTCGGGTGGTCCACTATCGACCCGCATTTTATTGCACCGGGACAAGTTGTGGAAACCGTCTTTTCCACACCCCGTAGTGTATAGGATTCCTAAAATGTGTTTAAGAAGGACCCGAGCATGAAACACCGAAGCAGAATTTTATTCATGTTCGGGTGGGCCCACTACAGACTCGCATTTTATTGCGGCGGGACAAGTTGTGGAAACCGTGCTTTCCGCACCCGGTAGTGTCTAGGAGTCCTAAAATGTGTTTAAGAAGGACCCGAGCATGAAACACCGACGCACAATTTTTTTCATGTTCGGGTGGGCCTACTTCGGACTCGCATTTTATTGCGCCGGAACAAGTTGTGAAAACCGTGCTTTCTGCACCCGGTAGTGTCTAGGAGTCCTAAAATGTGTATAAGAATGACTCGAGCGCGAACCAACGACGCACAATATTATTCATGTTCGGGTGGGCCCACTGCTGACCCGCATTTTATTCCGTCGGGACAAGTTGGGGAAACCGTGTTTTCCGCACCACGTAGTGTCTAGGAGTCCTAAAATGTGTTTAAGAAGGACCTGAGCATGAAACACCGATGCACAATTTTATTCATGTTCGGGTGGGCCCACTACGGACCCGCATTTTATTGCGCTTGGACAAGTTGTGAAAACCGTGTTTTCCGCACCCGGTAGTGTCTAGGAGTCCTAAAATGTCTATAAGAATGACTCGAGCGCGAAACACCGACGCACAATATTATTCATGTTCGGGTGGCCCACTACTAACCCGCACTTTATTGCGCCGGGACAAGCTTTGGAAACCGTGTTTTCTGCAGCCCATAGTGTCTAGGAGTCCTAAACTGTGTTTAAGAAGGACCCGAGCATGAAACACTCGACGCACAATATTATTCATGTTCGGGTGGGCCCACTCATCGACCCGCATTTTATTACGCCGGGACAAGTTGTGGAAACCGTATTTTCTGCACCCCGTAGTGTGTAGGAGTCCTAAAATGTGTTTAAGAAGGACCCGAGCATGAAACAGCGACACACAATTTTATTCATGTTCGGGTGGGCCCACTATCGACTCGCATTTTATTGCGTCGGGACAAGTTGTGAAAACCGTGTTTTCCGCACCCGTAGTGTCTAGGAGTCCTAAAATTTGTATAAGAATGACTCGAGCGCGAAACAACGACGCACAATATTATTCATGTTCGGGTGGTCCACTACGGACTCGCATTTTATTGCGCCGGGACTAGTTGTGAAAACCGTGTTTTCCGCACCGGTAGTGTCTAGGAGTCCAAAAATGTGTATAACAATGACTGAAGCGCGAAATACCGACACACAATATTATTCATGTTCGGGTGGGCCCACTATCGACCTGCATTTTATTCCGCCGGGACAAGTTGTGGAAACCGTGTTTTCCGCACCATGTAGTGTCTAGGAGTCCTAAAATGTGTTTAAGATGGACCCGAGCATGAAACACCGACGCACAATTTTATTCATGTTCGGGTGGGTCCACTACGGACCTGCATTTTATTGCGTCGGGACAAGTTGTGAAAACCGTGTTTTCCGTACCCGGTAGTGTCTAGGAGTCCTAAAATGTGTATATGAATGACTCGAGCGCGAAACACCGACGCACAATATTATTCAGGTTCGGGTGGCCCACTACTAACCCGTATTTTATTGCGCCGGGACAAGCTGTGGAAACCGTGTTTTCCGCACCCCGTAGTGTCTAGGAGTCCTAAACTCGTGTTTAAGAAGGACCCGAGCATGAAAAACCGACGCACAATATTATTCATGTTCGGGTGGGCCCACTATCGACCCGCATTTTATTGCGCCGAGACAAGTTGTGGAAACCGTGTTTTCCGCACCCCGTAGTGTCTAGGAGTCCTAAAATGTGTTTAAGAAGGACCCGAGCATGAAACACCGACGCACAATTTTATTCATGTTCGGGTGGGTCCACTCATCGACCCGCATTTTATTGCGCCGAGACAAGTTGTGGAAACCGTGTTTTCCGCACCCCGTAGTGTCTAGGAGTCCTAAACTGTGTTTAAGAAGGACCCGAGCATGAAACACCGACGCACAATATTATTCATGTTCGGGTGGGTCCACTCATCGACCCGCATTTTATTGCGCCGAGACAAGTTGTGGAAACCGTGTTTTCCGCACCCCGTAGTGTCTAGGAGTCCTAAAATGTGTTTAAGAAGGACCCGAGCATGAAACACCGACGCACAATTTTATTCATGTTCGGGTGGGGCCACTACGGACTCGCATTTTATTGCGCGGGACAAGTTGTGGAAACCGTCTTTTCCACACCCCGTAGTGTCTAGGAGTCCTAAAATGTGTTTAAGAAGGACCCGAGCATGAAACACCGACGCACAATTTTATTCATGTTCGGGTGGGCCCACTACGACCCGGATTTTATTGCACCGGGACAAGTTGTGAAAACCGCGTTTTCCGCACCCGATAGTGTATAGTAGTAATAAAATGTGCATAAGACTGACTTTAGTGCAAAACACCTACGCACAATATTATTCATGTTTCGGTGGGCCCACTATCGACCCGTATTTTATTGCACCGGACTAGTTGTGAAAACCGTGTTTTCCGCACCGGTAGTGTCTAGAAGTCCTAAAATGTGTATAACAATGACTCAAGCGTGAAACACCGACGCACAATATTATTCATGTTCGGGTGGGCCCACTACCGACCCGGATTTTATTGCGCCGGGACAAGTTGTGAAAACCGCGTTTTCCGCACCCGATAGTGTCTAGGAGTCCTAAAATGTGTATAAGAATGACTCGAGCGTGAAACACCGGTGCAGAATATTATTTATGTTCGGGTGGGTCCACTATCGACCCGCATTTTATTGCGCCGGAACAAGTTGTGAAAACCATGTTTTCGGCACCTGTAGTGTCTAGGAGTCCTAAAATATGTATAAGAATGACTCGAGCGTGAAGAACCAAGGCACAATATTATTCATGTTCGGGTGGGCCCACTACCGACCCGCATTTTATTGCGCCGGGACAAGTTGTGGAAACCGTGTTTTCCGCTCCCGATAGTGTCTAGGGATCCTAAAATGTTTATAAGAATGACTCGAGCGCGAAACACCGACGCACAATATTATTCATGTTCGGGTGGGCCCAGATCGACCCGCATTTTATTGCGCCGGGACAAGTTGTGAAAACCGTGTTTTCCGCTCCCGGTAGTGTCTTCGGGTCCTAAAATGTTTATAAGAATGACTCGAGCGAGAAATACCGATGCACAATATTATTCATGTTCGGGTGGGCCCACTAATGACCCGCACTTTATTGCGCCGGGACAAGTTATGAAAACCGTGTTTTCCGCACCCATAGTGTCTAGCGATCGTAAGATGTGTATAAGAATGACTCGAGCACGAAACACCGACGCAAGATATTATTCATGTTCGGGTGGGCCCACTATAGACCCTCATTTTCTTGCGTCGGGACAAGTTGTGGAAACCGTGTTTACAGCACCGGTAGTGTCTAGGACTCCTAAAATGTGTATAAGAATGACTCGAGCGCGAAACACCGGCGCATAATATTATTCATGTTCGTGTGGCCCCACTAATGACCCGCATTTTCTTGCGCCGGGACAAGTTGTGAAAACAGAGTTTTCCGCACCCGATAGTGTCTAGTAGTCCTAAAATGTGCATAAGACTGACTTTAGTGCGAAACATCGAGCACAATATTATTCATGTTCCGGTGGGCCCACTATCGACCCGTATTTTATTGCGCCGGGACAATTTGGGGAAACCGTGTTTTCCGCTCCCGATACTGTCTAGGGGTCCAAAAATGTGTATAAGAATGACTCGAGCGCGAAACAAGGACGCACAATATTATTCATGTTCGGGTGCGCCCACTATCGACCCCCATTTTATTGCGCCGAGACAAGTTGTGAAAACCGTGTTTTCCGCACCCGATAGTGTCTAGGGGTCCTAAAATGTGTATAGGAATGACTCGAGCGCGAAACACCGACGCACAATATTATTCATGTTCTGGTGGGCCCACTATCGACCCGCATTTTATTGCATCGGGACAAGTTGTGGAAATCGTGTTTTCAGCACCGGTAGTGTCTAGGACTCCTAAAATGTGTATAACAATGACTCGAGCGCGAAACACCGGCGCACAATATTATTCATGTTCGTGTGGCCCCACTAATGACCCGCATTTTCTTGCGCCGGGACAATAGTGAAAACAGTGTTTTCTGCACCCGATAGTGTCGAGTAGTCCTAAAATGTGCATAAGAGTGACTTTAGTGCGAAACATTATTCATGTTCCGGTGGGCCCACTATCGACCCATATTTTATTGCGCCAGGACTAGTTGTGAAAACCGTGTTTTCCGCACCGGTAGTGTGTAGGAGTCCAAAAATGTGTATAACAATGACTGAAGCGCGAAATACCGACACACAATATTATTCATGTTCGGGTGGGCCCACTACTGACCTGCATTTTATTCCGCCGGGACAAGTTGTGGAAACCGTGTTTTCCGCACCATGTAGTGTCTAGGAGTCCTAAAATGTGTTTAAGATGGACCCGAGCATGAAACACCGACGCACAATTTTATTCATGTTCGGCTGGGTCCACTACGGACCCGCATTTTATTGCGTCGGGACAAGGTGTGAAAACCGTGTTTTCCGCACCCGGTAGTGTCTAGGAGTCCTAAAATGTGTATATGAATGACTCGAGCGCGAAACACCGATGCACAATATTATTCAGGTTCGGGTGGCCCACTACCGACCCGTATTTTATTGCGCCGGGACAAGCTGTGGAAACCGTGTTTTCCGCACCCCGTAGTGTCTAGGAGTCCTAAACTGTGTTTAAGAAGGACCCGAGCATGAAAAACCGACGCACAATATTATTCATGTTCGGGTGGGCCCACTATCGACCCGCATTTTATTGCGCCGAGACAAGTTGTGGAAACCGTGTTTTCCGCACCCCGTAGTGTCTAGGAGTCCTAAAATGTGTTTAAGAAGGACCCGAGCATGAAACACCGACGCACAATTTTATTCATGTTCGGGTGGGGCCACTACGGACTCGCATTTTATTGCGCCGGGACAAGTTGTGAAAACCGTGTTTTCCGCACCCGATAGTGTCTAGGAGTCCTAAAATGTGTATAAGAATGACTCGAGCGTGAAACAACGACGCACAATATTATTCATGTTCCGGTGGGCCCACTATCGACCCATATTTTATTGCGCGGGACTAGTTGTGAAAACCGTGTTTTCCGCACCGGTAGTGTCTAGGAGTCCTAAAATGTGTATAACAATGACTCAAGCGCGAAATACCGACACACAATATTATACATGTTCGGGTGGGCCCACTACTGACCTGCATTTTATTCCGTCGGGACAAGTTGTGGAAACTGTGTTTTCCGCACCCCGTAGTGTCTAGGAGTCCTAAACTGTGTTTAAGAAGGACCCGAGCATGAAACACCGACGCACAATATTATTCATGTTCGGGTGGGTCCACTATCGACCCGCATTTTATTGCGCCGGGGCAAGTTGTGGAAACCGTGTTTTCCGCACCCCGTAGTGTCTAGGAGTCCAAAAATGTGTTTAAGAAGGACCCGAGCATGAAACACCGACGCACAATTTTATTCATGTTCGGGTGGGCCCACTTCGGACTCGCATTTTATTGCGCCGGAACAAGCTTTGGAAACCGTGCTTTCCGCACCCGGTAGTGTCTAGGAGTCCTAAAACGTGTATAAGAATGACTCGAGCGCGAACCACCGACGCACAATATTATTCATGTTCGGGTGGGCCCACTATCGACCCGCATTTTATTCGGTCGGGACAAGTTGTGGAAACCGTGTTTTCCGCACCACGTAGTGTCTAGGAGTCCTAAAATGTGTTTAAGAAGGACCCGAGGATGAAACACCGATGCACAATATTATTCATGTTCGGGTGGGCCCACTATCGACTCGCATTTTATTGCGCCGGGACAAGTTGTGAAAACCGTGTTTTCCGCACCCGGTAGTGTCTAGGAGTCCCAAAATGTGCATAAGAATGACTCGAGCGCGAAACAACGACGCACAATATTATTCATGTTCGGGTGGTCCACTACTCGACTCGCATTTTATTGCGCCGGGACAAGTTGTGGAAACCGTCTTTTCCACACCCCGTAGTGTCTCGGAGTCCTAAAATGTGTTTAAGAAGGACCCGAGCATGAAACACCGACGCACAATTTTACTCATGTTCGGGTGGGCCCACTATCGACCCGGATTTTATTGCACCGGGACAAGTTGTGAAAACCGCGTTTTCCGCACCCGATAGTGTATAGTAGTAATAAAATGTGCATAAGATTATTCATGTTCCGGTGGGCCCACTATCGACCCATATTTTATTGCGCCGGGACTAGTTGTGAAAACCGTGTTTTCCGCACCGGTAGTGTCTAGGAGTCCTAAAATGTGTATAACAATGACTCAAGCGCGAAATACCGACACATAATATTATTCATGTTCGGGTGGGCCCACTCATCGACCTGCATTTTATTCCGCCGGGACAAGTTGTGGAAACCGTGTTTTCCGCACCATGTAGTGTCTAGGAGTCCTAAAATGTGTTTAAGATGGACCCGAGCGTGAAACACCGACGCACAATATTATTCATGTTCGGGTGGGCCCACTATCGACCCGGATTTTATTGCGCCGGGACAAGTTGTGAAAACCGCGTTTTCCGCACCCGATAGTGTCTAGGAGTCCTAAAATGTGTATAAGAATGACTCGAGCGTGAAACACCGGTGCAGAATATTACTCATGTTCGGGTGGGTCCACTCATCGACCCGCATTTTATTGCGCCGAGCACATGTTGTGAAAACCATGTTTTCGGCACCTGTAGTGTCTAGGAGTCCTAAAATGTGTATAAGAATGACTCGAGCGTGAAGAACCAAGGCACAATATTATTCATGTTCGGGTGGGCCCACTATCGACCCGCATTTTATTGCGCGGGACAAGTTGTGGAAACCGTGTTTTCCGCTCCCGATAGTGTCTAGGGATCCTAAAATGTTTAAGAATGACTCGAGCGCGAAACACCGACGCACAATATTATTCATGTTCGGGTGGGCCCACTATCGACCCGCATTTTATTGCGTCGGGACAAGTTGTGAAAACCGTGTTTTCCGCTCCCGATAGTGTCTTCGGGTCCTAAAATGTTTATAAGAATGACTCGAGCGAGAAATACCGATGCACAATATTATTCATGTTCGGGTGGGCCCACTAATGACCCGCATTTTATTACGCCGGGACAAGTTATGAAAACCGTGTTTTCCGCACCCATAGTGTCTAGCAGTCGTAAGATGTGTTTAAGAAGGACCCGAGCATGAAACACCGACGCACAATTTTATTCATGTTCGGGTGGGGCCACTACGGACTCGCATTTTATTGCGCCGGGACAAGTTGTGAAAACCGTGTTTTCCGCACCCGATAGTGTCTAGGAGTCCTAAAATGTGTATAAGAATGACTCGAGCGTGAAACAACGACGCACAATATTATTCATGTTCCGGTGGGCCCACTATCGACCCATATTTTATTGCGCCGGGACTAGTTGTGAAAACCGTGTTTTCCGCACCGGTAGTGTCTAGGAGTCCTAAAATGTGTATAACAATGACTCAAGCGCGAAATACCGACACACAATATTATACATGTTCGGGTGGGCCCACTATCGACCTGCATTTTATTCCGTCGGGACAAGTTGTGGAAACCGTGTTTTCCGCACCCCGTAGTGTCTAGGAGTCCTAAACCGTGTTTAAGAAGGACCCGAGCATGAAACACCGACGCACAATATTATTCATGTTCGGGTGGGTCCACTATCGACCCGCATTTTATTGCGCCGGGGCAAGTTGTGGAAACCGTGTTTTCCGCACCCCGTAGTGTCTAGGAGTCCAAAAATGTGTTTAAGAAGGACCCGAGCATGAAACACCGACGCACAATTTTATTCATGTTCGGGTGGGCCCACTTCGGACTCGCATTTTATTGCGCCGGAACAAGCTTTGGAAACCGTGCTTTCCGCACCCGTAGTGTCTAGGAGTCCTAAAACGTGTATAAGAATGACTCGAACGCGAACCACCGACGCACAATATTATTCATGTTCGGGTGGGCCCACTACCGACCCGCATTTTATTCGGCGGGACAAGTTGTGGAAACCGTGTTTTCCGCACCACGTAGTGTCTAGGAGTCCTAAAATGTGTTTAAGAAGGACCCGAGCATGAAACACCGATGCACAATATTATTCATGTTCGGGTGGGCCCACTCATCGACTCGCATTTTATTGCGCGGGACAAGTTGTGAAAACCGTGTTTTCCGCACCCGGTAGTGTCTAGGAGTCCCAAAATGTGCATAAGAATGACTCGAGCGCGAAACAACGACGCACAATATTATTCATGTTCGGGTGGTCCACTACCGACTCGCATTTTATTGCGCCGGACAAGTTGTGGAAACCGTCTTTTCCACACCCCGTAGTGTCTAGGAGTCCTAAAATGTGTTTAAGAAGGACCCGAGCATGAAACACCGACGCACAATTTTACTCATGTTCGGGTGGGCCCACTATCGACCCGGATTTTATTGCACCGGGACAAGTTGTGAAAACCGCGTTTTCCGCACCCGATAGTGTATAGTAGTAATAAAATGTGCATAAGATTATTCATGTTCCGGTGGGCCCACTATCGACCCATATTTTATTGCGCCGGGACTAGTTGTGAAAACCGTGTTTTCCGCACCGGTAGTGTCTAGGAGTCCTAAAATGTGTATAACAATGACTCAAGCGCGAAATACCGACACATAATATTATTCATGTTCGGGTGGGCCCACTACTCGACCTGCATTTTATTCCGCCGGGACAAGTTGTGGAAACCGTGTTTTCCGCACCATGTAGTGTCTAGGAGTCCTAAAATGTGTTTAAGATGGACCCGAGCGTGAAACACCGACGCACAATATTATTCATGTTCGGGTGGGCCCACTATCGACCCGGATTTTATTGCGCCGGGACAAGTTGTGAAAACCGCGTTTTCCGCACCCGATAGTGTCTAGGAGTCCTAAAATGTGTATAAGAATGACTCGAGCGTGAAACACCGGTGCAGAATATTATTCATGTTCGGGTGGGTCCACTATCGACCCGCATTTTATTGCGCGGAACAAGTTGTGAAAACCATGTTTTCGGCACTTGTAGTGTCTAGGAGTCCTAAAATGTGTATAAGAATGACTCGAGCTGAAGAACCAAGGCACAATATTATTCATGTTCGGGTGGGCCCACTATCGACCCGCATTTTATTGCGCCGGGACAAGTTGTGGAAACCGTGTTTTCCGCTCCCGATAGTGTCTAGGGATCCTAAAATGTTTAAGAATGACTCGAGCGCGAAACACCGACGCACAATATTATTCATGTTCGGGTGGGCCCACTATCGACCCGCATTTTATTGCGCGGGACAAGTTGTGAAAACCGTGTTTTCCGCTCCCGATAGTGTCTTCGGGTCCTAAAATGTTTATAAGAATGACTCGAGCGAGAAATACCGATGCACAATATTATTCATGTTCGGGTGGGCCCACTAATGACCCGCATTTTATTACGCCGGGACAAGTTATGAAAACCGTGTTTTCCTCACCCATGGTGTCTAGCAGTCGTAAGATGTGTTTAAGAAGGACCCGAGCATGAAACACCGACGCACAATTTTATTCATGTTCGGGTGGGGCCACTACGGACTCGCATTTTATTGCGCGGGACAAGTTGTGAAAACCGTGTTTTCCGCACCCGATAGTGTCTAGGTGTCCTAAAATGTGTATAAGAATGACTCGAGCGTGAAACAACGACGCACAATATTATTCATGTTCCGGTGGGCCCACTATCGACCCATATTTTATTGCGCCGGACTAGTTGTGAAAACCGTGTTTTCCGCACCGGTAGTGTCTAGGAGTCCTAAAATGTGTATAACAATGACTCAAGCGCGAAATACCGACACACAATATTATACATGTTCGGGTGGGCCCACTATCGACCTGCATTTTATTCCGTCGGGACAAGTTGTGGAAACCGTGTTTTCCGCACCCCGTAGTGTCTAGGAGTCCTAAACTGTGTTTAAGAAGGACCCGAGCATGAAACACCGACGCACAATATTATTCATGTTCGGGTGGGTCCACTATCGACCCGCATTTTATTGCGCCGGGGCAAGTTGTGGAAACCGTGTTTTCCGCACCCCGTAGTGTCTAGGAGTCCAAAAATGTGTTTAAGAAGGACCCGAGCATGAAACACCGACGCACAATTTTATTCATGTTCGGGTGGGCCCACTTCAGACTCGCATTTTATTGCGCCGGAACAAGCTTTGGAAACCGTGCTTTCCGCACCCGGTAGTGTCTAGGAGTCCTAAAACGTGTATAAGAATGACTCGAGCGCGAACCACCGACGCACAATATTATTCATGTTCGGGTGGGCCCACTATCGACCCGCATTTTATTCGGTCGGGACAAGTTGTGGAAACCGTGTTTTCCGCACCACGTAGTGTCTAGGAGTCCTAAAATGTGTTTAAGAAGGACCCGAGCATGAAACACCGATGCACAATATTATTCATGTTCGGGTGGGCCCACTATCGACTCGCATTTTATTGCGCCGGGACAAGTTGTGAAAACCGTGTTTTCCGCACCCGGTAGTGTCTAGGAGTCCCAAAATGTGCATAAGAATGACTCGAGCGCGAAACAACGACGCACAATATTATTCATGTTCGGGTGGTCCACTATCGACTCGCATTTTATTGCGCCGGGACAAGTTGTGGAAACCGTCTTTTCCACACCCCGTAGTGTCTAGGAGTCCTAAAATGTGTTTAAGAAGGACCCGAGCATGAAACACCGACGCACAATTTTACTCATGTTCGGGTGGGCCCACTACTGACCCGGATTTTATTGCACGGGACAAGTTGTGAAAACCGCGTTTTCCGCACCCGATAGTGTATAGTAGTAATAAAATGTGCATAAGATTATTCATGTTCCGGTGGGCCCACTACTGACCCATATTTTATTGCGCCGGGACTAGTTGTGAAAACCGTGTTTTCCGCACCGGTAGTGTCTAGGAGTCCTAAAATGTGTATAACAATGACTCAAGCGCGAAATACCGACACATAATATTATTCATGTTCGGGTGGGCCCACTACTGACCTGCATTTTATTCCGCGGGACAAGTTGTGGAAACCGTGTTTTCCGCACCATGTAGTGTCTAGGAGTCCTAAAATGTGTTTAAGATGGACCCGAGCGTGAAACACCGACGCACAATATTATTCATGTTCGGGTGGGTCCACTACCGACCCGGATTTTATTGCGCCGGGACAAGTTGTGAAAACCGCGTTTTCCGCACCCGATAGTGTCTAGGAGTCCTAAAATGTGTATAAGAATGACTCGAGCGTGAAACACCGGTCCAGAATATTATTCATGTTCGGGTGGGTCCACTATCGACCCGCATTTTATTGCGCCGGAACAAGTTGTGAAAACCATGTTTTCGGCACTCGTAGTGTCTAGGAGTCCTAAAATGTGTATAAGAATGACTCGAGCGTGAAGAACCAAGGCACAATATTATTCATGTTCGGGTGGGCCCACTATCGACCCGCATTTTATTGCGCCGGGACAAGTTGTGGAAACCGTGTTTTCCGCTCCCGATAGTGTCTAGGGATCCTAAAATGTTTAAGAATGACTCGAGCGCGAAACACCGACGCACAATATTATTCATGTTCGGGTGGGCCCACTATCGACCCGCATTTTATTGCGCCGGGACAAGTTGTGAAAACCGTGTTTTCCGCTCCCGATAGTGTCTTCGGGTCCTAAAATGTTTATAAGAATGACTCGAGCGAGAAATACCGATGCACAATATTATTCATGTTCGGGTGGGCCCACTAATGACCCGCATTTTATTGCGCCGGAACAAGTTGTGAAAACCATGTTTTCGGCACTTGTAGTGTCTAGGAGTCCTAAAATGTGTATAAGAATGACTCGAGCGTGAAGAACCAAGGCACAATATTATTCATGTTCGGCTGGGCCCACTATCGACCCGCATTTTATTGCGCGGGACAAGTTCCGGAAACCGTGTTTTCCGCTCCCGATAGTGTCTAGGGATCCTAAAATGTTTAAGAATGACTCGAGCGCGAAACACCGACGCACAATATTATTCATGTTCGGGTGGGCCCACTACGACCCGCATTTTATTGCGCCGGGACAAGTTGTGAAAACCGTGTTTTCCGCTCCCGATAGTGTCTTCGGGTCCTAAAATGTTTATAAGAATGACTCGAGCGAGAAATACCGATGCACAATATTATTCATGTTCGGGTGGGCCCACTAATGACCCGCATTTTATTGCGCCGGGACAAGTTATGAAAACCGTGTTTTCCGCACCCATAGTGTCTAGCGATCGTAAGATGTGTATAAGAATGACTCGAGCACGAAACACCGACGCAAGATATTATTCATGTTCGGGTGGGCCCACTATAGACCCACATTTTATTGCGTCGGGACAAGTTGTGGAAACCGTGTTTACAGCACCGGTAGTGTCTAGGACTCCTAAAATGTGTATAAGAATGACTCGAGCGCGAAACACCGGCGCACAATATTATTCATGTTCGTGTGGCCCCACTAATGACCCGCATTTTCTTGCGTCGGGACAAGTTGTGAAAACAGAGTTTTCCGCACCCGATAGTGTCTAGTAGTCCTAAAATGTGCATAAGACTGACTTTAGTGCGAAACATCGAGCACAATATTATTCATGTTCCGGTGGGCCCACTACTGACCCGTATTTTATTGCGCCGGGACAATTTGGGGAAACCGTGTTTTCCGCTCCCGATAGTGTCTAGGGGTCCAAAAATGTGTATAAGAATGACTCGAGCGCGAAACAAGGACGCACAATATTATTCATGTTCGGGTGGGCCCACTATCGACCCCCATTTTATTGCGCCGAGACAAGTTGTGAAAACCGTGTTTTCCGCACCCGATAGTGTCTAGGGGTCCTAAAATGTGTATAGGAATGACTCGAGCGCGAAACACCGACGCACAATATTATTCATGTTCTGGTGGGCCCACTATCGACCCGCATTTTATTGCATCGGGACAAGTTGTGGAAATCGTGTTTTCAGCACCGGTAGTGTCTAGGACTCCTAAAATGTGTATAACAATGACTCGAGCGCGAAACACCGGCGCACAATATTATTCATGTTCGTGTGGCCCCACTAATGACCCGCATTTTCTTGCGCCGGGACAATAGTGAAAACAGTGTTTTCTGCACCCGATAGTGTCGAGTAGTCCTAAAATGTGCATAAGAGTGACTTTAGTGCGAAACATTATTCATGTTCCGGTGGGCCCACTATCGACCCATATTTTATTGCGCCAGGACTAGTTGTGAAAACCGTGTTTTCCGCACCGGTAGTGTCTAGGAGTCCAAAAATGTGTATAACAATGACTGAAGCGCGAAATACCGACACACAATATTATTCATGTTCGGGTGGGCCCACTACTGACCTGCATTTTATTCCGCCGGGACAAGTTGTGGAAACCGTGTTTTCCGCACCATGTAGTGTCTAGGAGTCCTAAAATGTGTTTAAGATGGACCCGAGCATGAAACACCGACGCACAATTTTATTCATGTTCGGCTGGGTCCACTACGGACCCGCATTTTATTGCGTCGGGACAAGGTGTGAAAACCGTGTTTTCCGCACCCGATAGTGTCTAGGAGTCCTAAAATGTGTAGAAGAATGACTCGAGCGTGAAACAACGACGCACAATATTATTCATGTTCGGGTGGTCCACTACGGCCCGCATTTTATTGCACCGGGACAAGTTGTGGAAACCGTCTTTTCCACACCCCGTAGTGTATAGGAGTCCTAAAATGTGTTTAAGAAGGACCCGAGCATGAAACACCGAAGCAGAATTTTATTCATGTTCGGGTGGGCCCACTATAGACCCGCATTTTATTGCGCTCGGAGAAGTTGTGAAAACCGTGTTTTCCGCACCCGGTAGTGTTTAGGAGTCCTAAAATGTCTATAAGAATGACTCGAGCGCGAAACACCGACGCACAATATTATTAATGTTCGGGTGGCCCACTATCGACCCGCATTTTATTGCGCCGGGACAAGCTTTGGAAACCGTGTTTTTCGTACCCCATAGTGTCTAGGAGTCCTAAACTGTGTTTAAGAAGGACCCGAGCTTGAAACACTCGACGCACAATATTATTCATGTTCGGGTGGGCCCACTACCGACCCGCATTTTATTGCGCTGGGACAAGTTGTGGAAACCGTGTTTTCCGTACCCCGTAGTGTCTAGGAGTCCTAAAATGTGTTTAAGAAGGACCCGAGCATGAAACAGCGACACAAAATTTTATTCATGTTCGGGTGGGCCCACTATCGACTCGCATTTTATTGCGCCGGGACAAGTTGTGAAAACCGTGTTTTCCGCACCCGGTAGTGTCTAGGAGTCCTAAAATGTGTTAAAGAAGGACCCGAGCATGAAACACCGACGCACAATTTTACTCATGTTCGGGTGGGCCCACTATCGACCCGTATTTTATTGCACCGGGACTAGTTGTGAAAACCGTGTTTTCCGCACCGGTAGTGTCTAGGAGTCCTAAAATGTGTATAACAATGACTCAAGCGTGAAACACCGACGCACAATATTATTCATGTTCGGGTGGGCCCACTATCGACCCGGATTTTATTGCGCCGGGATGGGTTGTGAAAACCGTGTTTTCCGCACCCGATAGTGTTTAGGAGTCCTAAAATGTGTATAAGAATGACTCGAGCGTGAAACACCGAGTGCAGAATATTATTCATGTTCGGGTGGGTCCACTATCGACCCGCATTTTATTGCGCCGGAACAAGTTGTGAAAACCATGTTTTCCGCACCGGTAGTGTCTAGGAGTCCTAAAATGTGTAGAAGAATGACTCGAGCGTGAAGAACCAAGGCACAATATTATTCATGTTCGGGTGGGCCCACTAATGATCCGCATTTTATTGCGCCGGGACAAGTTATAAAAACCGTGTTTTCTGCACCCATAGTGTCTAGCAGTTGTAAGATGTGTATAAGAATGACTCGAGCACGAAACACCGACGCAAGATATTATTCATGTTCGGGTGGGCCCACTATAGACCCACATTTTATTGCGTCGGGACAAGTTGTGGAAACCGTGTTTTCAGTACCGGTAGTGTCTAGGACTCCTAAAATGTATATAAGAATGACTCGAGCGTGAAACACCGGCGCACAATATTATTCATGTTCGTGTGGCCCCACTAATGACCCGCTTTTTCTTGCGCGGGACAAGTTGTGAAAACAGTGTTTTCCGCACCCGATAGTGTCTAGTAGTACTAAAATGTGCATCGGATCGACTTTAGTGCGAAACATCGAGCACAATATTATTCATGTTCCGCTGGGCCCACTATCGACCCGTATTTTATTGCGCCGGGACAATTTGGGGAAACCGTGTTTTCCGCTCCCGATAGTGTCTAGGGGTCCTAAAATGTTTATAAGAATAACTCGAGCGCGAAACACCGACGCACAATATTATTCAGGTTCGGATGGGCCCACTACGGACCCGCATTTTATTGCACCGGGATAAGTTGTGAAAACCGTGTTTTCCGACCCCGATAGTGTCTAGGAGTCCTAAAATGTGTATAAGAATGACTCGAGCGCGAAACACCGACACACAATATTATTCATGTTCGGGTGGGCCCACTATCGACCCCCATTTTATTGCGCCGAGACAAGTTGTGAAAACCATATTTTCCGCACCCGATAGTGTCTAGGGGTCCTAAAATGTGTATAGGAATGACTCGAGCGTGAAACACCGACGCACAATATTATTCATGTTCGGGTGGGCCCACTATCGACCCGCATTTTATTGCGCCGGACAAGTTGTGGAAATTGTGTTTTCCGCACCCCGTAGTATCTAGGAGTCCTAAAATGTGTTTAAGAAGGACCCGAGCAAGAAACAGCGACACACAATTTTATTCGTGTTCGGGTGGGCCCACTACCGACTCGCATTTTATTGCGCCGGGACAAGTTGTGAAAACCGTGTTTTCCGCACCCGGTAGTGTCTAGGAGTCCCAAAATGTGCATAAGAATGACTCGAGCGCGAAACAACGACGCACAATATTATTCATGTTCGGGTGGTCCACTACCGACTCGCATTTTATTGCGCCGGGACAAGTTGTGGAAACCGTCTTTTCCACACCCCGTAGTGTCTAGGAGTCCTAAAATGTGTTTAAAAAGGACCCGAGCATGAAACACCGACGCACAATTTTACTCATGTTCGGGTGGGCCCACTATCGACCCGGATTTTATTGCACCGGGACAAGTTGTGAAAACCGCGTTTTCCGCACCCGATAGTGTATAGTAGTAATAAAATGTGCATAAGATTATTCATGTTCCGGTGGGCCCACTACCGACCCATATTTTATTGCGCCGGGACTAGTTGTGAAAACCGTGTTTTCCGCACCGGTAGTGTCTAGGAGTCCTAAAATGTGTATAACAATGACTCAAGCGCGAAATACCGACACATAATATTATTCATGTTCGGGTGGGCCCACTATCGACCTGCATTTTATTCCGCCGGGACAAGTTGTGTTAACCGTGCTTTCCGCACCACGTAGTGTCTAGGAGTCCTAAAATGTGTTTAAGATGGACCCGAGCGTGAAACACCGACGCACAATTTTATTCATGTTCGGGTGGGTCCAAGTACGGACCCGCATTTTATTGCGTCGGGACAAGTTGTGGAAACCGTGTTTTCCGCACCCCGTAGTATCTAGGAGTCCTAAAATGTGTTTAAGAAGGACCCGAGCATGAAACACCGACGCACAATTTTATTCATGTTCGGGTGGGGCCACTACGGACTCGCATTTTATTGCGCCGGGACAAGTTGTGAAAACCGTGTTTTCCGCACCCGATAGTGTCTAGGAGTCCTAAAATGTGTATAAGAATGACTCGAGCGTGAAACAACGACGCACAATATTATTCATGTTCGGGTGGTCCACTACCGGCCCGCATTTTATTGCACCGGAACAAGTTGTGGAAACCGTCTTTTCCACACCCCGTAGTGTATAGGAGTCCTAAAATGTGTTTAAGAAGGACCCGAGCATGAAACACCGAAGCAGAATTTTATTCATGTTCGGGTGGGCCCACTATAGACCCGCATTTTATTGCGCCTGGAGAAGTTGTGAAAACCGTGTTTTCCGCACCCGGTAGTGTCTAGGAGTCCTAAAATGTCTATAAGAATGACTCGAGCGCGAAACACCGACGCACAATATTATTAATGTTCGGGTGGCCCACTACCGACCCGCATTTTATTGCGCCGGGACAAGCTTTGGAAACCGTGTTTTTCGCACCCCATAGTGTCTAGGAGTCCTAAACTGTGTTTAAGAAGGACCCGAGCTTGAAACACCGACGCACAATATTATTCATGTTCGGGTGGGCACACTATCGACCCGCATTTTATTGCGTCGGGACAAGTTGTGGAAACCGTGTTTTCCGTACCCCGTAGTGTCTAGGAGTCCTAAAATGTGTTTAAGAAGGACCCGAGCATGAAACAGCGACACACAATTTTATTCATGTTCGGGTGGGCCCACTATCGACTCGCATTTTATTGCGCCGGGACAAGTTGTGAAAACCGTGTTTTCCGCACCCGGTAGTGTCTAGGAGTCCTAAAATGTGCATAAGAATGACTCGAGCGCGAAACAACGACGCACAATATTATTCATGTTCGGGTGGTCCACTACCGACTCGCATTTTATTGCGCCGGGACAAGTTGTGGAAACCGTCTTTTCCACACCCCGTAGTGTCTAGGAGTCCTAAAATGTGTTAAAGAAGGACCCGAGCATGAAACACCGGTGCAGAATATTATTCATGTTCGGGTGGGTCCACTATCGACCCGCATTTTATTGCGCCGGAACAAGTTGTGAAAACCATGTTTTCCGCACCGGTAGTGTCTAGGAGTCCTAAAATGTGTAGAAGAATGACTCGAGCGTGAAGAACCAAGGCACAATATTATTCATGTTCGGGTGGGCCCACTAATGATCCGCATTTTATTGCGTCGGGACAAGTTATGAAAACCATGTTTTCTGCACCCATAGTGTCTAGCAGTCGTAAGATGTGTATAAGAATGACTCGAGCACGAAACACCGACGCAAGATATTATTCATGTTCGGGTGGGCCCACTATAGACCCACATTTTATTGCGTCGGGACAAGTTGTGGAAACCGTGTTTTCAGTACCGGTAGTGTCTAGGACTCCTAAAATGTATATAAGAATGACTCGAGCGTGAAACACCGGCGCACAATATTATTCATGTTCGTGTGGCCCCACTAATGACCCGCTTTTTGTTGCGCCGGGACAAGTTGTGAAAACGAGTGTTTTCCGCACCCGATAGTGTCTAGTAGTACTAAAATGTGCATCGGATCGACTTTAGTGCGAAACATCGAGCACAATATTATTCATGTTCCGCTGGGCCCACTATCGACCCGTATTTTATTGCGCCGGGACAATTTGGGGAAACCGTGTTTTCCGCTCCCGATAGTGTCTAGGGGTCCTAAAATGTTTATAAGAATAACTCGAGCGCGAAACACCGACGCACAATATTATTCAGGTTCGGATGGGCCCACTACGGACCCGCATTTTATTGCGCGGGGATAAGTTGTGAAAACCGTGTTTTCCGACCCCGATAGTGTCTAGGAGTCCTAAAATGTGTATAAGAATGACTCGAGCGTGAAACACCGACGCACAATATTATTCATGTTCGGGTGGGCCCACTCATCGACCCCCATTTTATTGCGCCGACACAAGTTGTGAAAACCATATTTTCCGCACCCGATAGTGTCTAGGGGTCCTAAAATGTGTATAGGAATGACTCGAGCGTGAAACACCGACGCACAATATTATTCATGTTCGGTGGGCCCACTATCGACCCGCATTTTATTGCATCGGGACAAGTTGCGGAAATCGTGTTTTCAGCACCGGTAGTGTCTAGGACTCCTAAAATGTGTATAAGAATGACTCGAGCGCGAAACACCGGCGCACAATATTATTCATGTTCGTGTGGCCCCACTAATGACCCGCATTTTCATGCGCCGGGACAAGTTGTGAAAACAGTGTTTTTCGCACCCGATACTTGTCTAGTAGTCCTAAAATGTGCATAAGACTCGACTTTAGTGCGAAACATCGAGCACAATATTATTCATGTTCCGCTGTGCCCACTATCGACCCGTATTTTATTGCGCCGGGACAATTTGGGGAAACCGTGTTTTTCGCTCCCGATAGTGTCTAGGGGTCCTAAAATGTTTATAAGAATAACTCGAGCGCGAAACACCGACGCACAATATTATTCAGGTTCGGGTGGCCCCACTACCGACCCGCATTTTATTGCGCCGGGATAAGTTGTGAAAACCGTGTTTTCCGACCCCGATAGTGTCTAGGAGTCCTAAAATGTGTATAAGAATGACTCGAGCGCGAAACACCGACGCACAATATTATTCATGTTCGGGTGGGCCCACTCATCGACCCCCATTTTATTGCGCCGACACAAGTTGTGAAAACCATATTTTCCGCACCCGATAGTGTCTAGGGGTCCTAAAATGTGTATAGGAATGACTCGAGCGTGAAACACCGACGCACAATATTATTCATGTTCTGGTGGGCCCACTATCGACCCGCATTTTATTGCATCGGGACAAGTTGCGGAAATCGTGTTTTCAGCACCGGTAGTGTCTAGGACTCCTAAAATGTGTATAAGAATGACTCGAGCGCGAAACACCGGCGCACAATATTATTCATGTTCGTGTGGCCCCACTAATGACCCGCATTTTCATGCGCCGGGACAAGTTGTGAAAACAGTGTTTTTCGCACCCGATAGTGTCTAGTAGTCCTAAAATGTGCATAAGACTCGACTTTAGTGCGAAAGATCGAGCACAATATTATTCATGTTCCGCTGTGCCCACTATCGACCCGTATTTTATTGCGCGGGACAATTTGGGGAAACCGTGTTTTTCGCTCCCGATAGTGTCTAGGGGTCCTAAAATGTTTATAAGAATAACTCGAGCGCGAAACACCGACGCACAATATTATTCAGGTTCGGGTGGCCCCACTACCGACCCGCATTTTATTGCGCCGGGATAAGTTGTGAAAACCGTGTTTTCCGACCCCGATAGTGTCTAGGAGTCCTAAAATGTGTATAAGAATGACTCGAGCGCGAAACACCGACGCACAATATTATTCATGTTCTGGTGGGCCCACTACCGACCCGCATTTTATTGCATCGGGACAAGTTGTGGAAATCGTGTTTTCAGCACCGGTAGTGTCTAGGACTCTTAAAATGTATATAAGAATGACTCGAGCGCGAAACACCGGCGCACAATATTATTCATGTTCGTGTGGCCCCACTAATGACCCGCATTTTCTTGCGTCGGGACAGTTGTGAAAACAGTGTTTTCTGCACCCCATAGTGTCTAGTAGTCCTAAAATGTGCATAAGACTGACTTTAGTGCGAAACATTATTCATGTTCCGGTGGGCCCACTACCGACCCATATTTTATTGCGCCGGGACTAGTTGTGAAAACCTTGTTTTCTGCACCGGTAGTGTCTAGGAGTCCTAAAATGTGTATAACAATGACTCAAGCGCGAAATACCGACACACAATATTATTCATGTTCGGGTGGGCCCACTATCGACCTACATTTTATTTCGCCGGGACAAGTTGTGGAAACCTATTTTTCCGCACCACGTAGTGTCTAGGAGTCTTAAAATGTGTTTAAGATGGACCCGAGCATGAAACACCGACGCACAATTTTATTCATGTTCGGGTGGGTCCACTACGGACCCGCATTTTATTGCGTCGAGACAAGTAGTCAAAACCGTGTTTTCCGCACCCGGTAGTGACTAGGAGTCCTAAAATGTGTATATGAATGACTCGAGTGCGAAACACCGACGCACTATATTATTCATGTTCGGGTGGCCCACTATCGACCCGTATTTTATTGCGCCGGGACAAGCTGTGGAAACCGTGTTTTCCGCACCCCGTAGTGTCTAGGAGTCCTAAACTATGTTTAAGAAGGACCCGAGCATGTAACAACGACGCACAATATTATTCATGTTCGGGTGGTCCACTACCGACCCGCATTTTATTGCGTCGGGACAAGTTGTGGAAACCGTCTTTTCCACACCCCGTAGTGTATAGGAGTCCTAAAATGTGTTTAAGAAGGACCCGAGCATGAAACACCGAAGCAGAATTTTATTCATGTTTGGGTGGGCCCACTACAGACTCGCATTTTATTGCGGCGGGACAAGTTGTGGGAACGGTGCTTTCCGTACCCGATAGTGTCTAGGAGTCCTAAAATGTGTTTAAGAAGGACCCGAGCATGAAACACCGACGCACAATTTTATTCATGTTCGGGTGGGCCCACTTCGGACTCGCATTTTATTGCGCCGGAACAAGTTGTGAAAACTGTGCTTTCTGCACCGGTAGTGTCTAGGAGTCCTAAAACGTGTATAAGAATGACTCGAGCGCGAACCACCGACGCATAATATTATTCATGTTCGGGTGGGCCCACTATCGACCCGCATTTTATTCCGCCGGGACAAGTTGTGGAAACCGTGTTTTCCGCACCACGCAGTGTCTAGGAGTCCTAAAATGTGTTTAAGAAGGACCCGAGCATGAAACACCGACGCACAATTTTATTCATGTTCGGGTGGGTCCATTACGGACCCGCATTTTATTGCGCCTGGACAAGTTGTGAAAACCGTGTTTTCCGCACCCGGTAGTGTCTAGGAGTCCTAAAATGTCTATAAGAATGACTCGAGCGCGAAACACCGACGCACAATATTATTCTTGTTCGGGTGGCCCACTATCGACCCGCATTTTATTGCGCCGGGACAAGCTTTGGAAACCGTGTTTTCCGCACCCCATAGTGTCCAGGAGTCCTAAACTGTGTTTAAGAAGGACCCGAGCATGAAATACTGACGCGCAATATTATTCATGTTCGGGTGGGCCCACTATCGACCCGCATTTTATTGCGCCGGGACAAGTTGGGGAAACCGTGTTTTCCGCACCCCGTAGTGTCTAGGAGTCCTAAAATGTGTTTAAGAAGGACCAGAGCATGAAACACGAAGCACAATTTTATTCATGTTCGGTGGGCCCACTACCGACCCGGATTTTATTGCACCGGGACAAGTTGTGAAAACCGCGTTTTCCGCACCCGATAGTGTATAGTAGTAATAAAATGTGCATAAGATTGACTTTAGTGCAAAACACCTACGCACAATATTATTCATGTTTCGGTGGGCCCACTATCGACCCGTTTTTTATTGCACCGGGACTAGTTGTGAAAACCGTGTTTTCCGCACCGGTAGTGTCTAGGAGTCGTAAAATGTGTATAACAATGACTCAAGCGTGAAACACCGGTGCAGAATATTATTCATGTTCGGGTGGGTCCACTACTGACCCGCATTTTATTGCGCCGGAACAAGTTGTGAAAACCATGTTTTCCGCACCGGTAGTGTCTAGGAGTCCTAAAATGTGTATAAGAATGACTCGAGCGTGAAGAACCAAGGCACAATATTATTCATGTTCGGGTGGGCCCACTACTGACCCGTATTTTATTGCGCCGGGACAAGTTGTGGAAACCGTGTTTTCCGATCCCGATAGTGTCTAGGGGTCCTAATATGTTTATAAGAATGACTCGAGCGCGAAACACCGACGCACAATATTATTCATGTTCGGGTGGGCTCACTATCGACCCGCATTTTATTGCGCCGGAACAAGTTGTGAAAACCGTGTTTTCCGCTCCCGATAGTGTCTACGGGTCCTAAAATGTTTATAAGATTGACTCGAGCAAGAAATACCGACGCAAGATATTATTCATGTTCGGGTGGGCCCACTAATGACCCGCATTTTATTGCGCCGGGACAAGTTATGAAAACCGTGTTTTCCGCACCCATAGTGTCTAGCAGTCGTAAGATGTGTATAAGAATGACTCGAGCACGAAACACCGACGCAAGATATTATTCATGTTCGGGTGGGCCCACTATAGACCCACATTTTATTGCGTCGGGACAAGTTGTGGAAACCGTGTTTTCAGCACCGGTTGTGTCTAGGACTCCTAAAATGTGTATAAGAATGACTCGAGCGCGAAACACCGGCGCACAATATTATTCATGTTCGTGTGGCCCCACTAATGACCCGCATTTTCTTGCGCCGGGACAAGTTGTGAAAACAGTGTTTTACGCACTTGATAGTGTCTAGTAGTCCAAAAATGTGCATAAGACTAACTTTAGTGCGAAACATCGAGCACAATATTATTCATGTTCCGCTGGGCCCACTATCGACCCGTATTTTATTGCGCCGGACAAGTTGGGGAAACCGTGTTTTCCACTCCCGATAGTGTCTAGGGGTCCTAAAATGTTTATAAGAATGACTCGAGCGCGAAACACCGACGCACAATATTATTCAGGTTCGGGTGGGCCCACTATTGACCCGCATTTTATTGCGCCGGGATAAGTTGTGAAAACCGTGTTTTCCGCCCCGATAGTGTCTAGGAGTCCTAAAATGTGTATAAGAATGACTCGAGCGCGAAACACCGACGCACAATATTATTCATGTTCGGGTGGGCCCACTACTAACCCCCATTTATTGCGCCGAGACAAGTTGTGAAAACCGTGTTTTCCGCACCCGATAGTGTCTAGGGGTCCTAAAATGTGTATAAGAATGATTCGAGCGCGAAACACCGACGCACAATATTATTCAAGTTCTGGTGGGCCCACTATCGACCCGCATTTTATTGCATCGGGACAAGTTGTGGAAATCGTGTTTTCAGCACCGGTAGTGCCTAGGACTCCTAAAATGTGTATAAGAATGACTCGAGCGCGAAACACCGGCACACAATATCATTCATGTTCGTGTGGCCCCACTAATGACCCGCATTTTCTTGCGCGGGACAATTGTGAAAACAGTGTTTTCTGCACCCAATAGTGTCTAGTAGTCCTAAAATGTGCATAAGAGTGACTTTAGTGCGAAACATTATTCATGTTCCGGTGGGCCCACTATCGACCCATATTTTATTGCGTCGGGACTAGTTGTGAAAACCGTGTTTTCCGCACCGGCAGTGTCTAGGAGTACTAAAATGTGTATAACAATGACTCAAGCGCGAAATACCGACACACAATATTATTCATGTTCGGGTGGGCCCACTATCGACCTGCATTTTATTCCGCCGGGACAAGTTGTGGAAACCGTGTTTTCCGCACCACGTAGTGTCTAGGAGTCCTAAAATGTGTTTAAGATGGACCCGAGCATGAAACACCGACGCACAATTTTATTCATGTTCGGCTGGGTCCACTACGGACCCGCATTTTACTCGCGTCGGGACAAGTTGTGAAAACCGTGTTTTCCGCACACCGTAGTGTCTAGGAGTCCTAAAATGTGTTTAAGAAGAACCCGAGCATGAAACACCGACGCACAATTTTATTCATGTTCGGGTGGGGCCACTACGGACTCGCATTTTATTGCACCGGAACAAGTTGTGAAAACCGTGCTTTCTGCACCCGGTAGTGTCTAGGAGTCCTAAAATGTGTATAAGAATGACTCGAGCGCGAACCACCGACGCACAATATTATTCATGTTCGGGTGGGCCCACTATCGACCCGCATTTTATTCCGCCGGGACAAGTTGTGGAAACCGTGTTTTCCGCACCACGTAGTGTCTAGGAGTCCTAAAATGTGTTTAAGAAGGACCCGAGCATGAAACACCGATGCATAATTTTATTCATGTTCGGGTGGGCCCACTATAGACCCGCATTTTATTGCGCCTGGACAAGTTGTGAAAACCGTGTTTTCCGCACCCGGTAGTGTCTAGGAGTCCTAAAATGTCTATAAGAATGACTCGAGCGCGAAACACCGACGCACAATATTATTCATGTTCGGGTGGCCCACTATCGACCCGCATTTTATTGCGTCGGGACAAGCTTTGGAAACTGTGTTTTCCGCACCCCGTAGTGTCTAGGAGTCCTAAACCGTGTTTAAGAAGGACCCGAGCATGAAACACCGACGCACAATATTATTGATGTTCGGGTGGGCCCACTACCGACCCGGATTTTATTGCGTCGGGACAAGTTGTGGAAACCGTGTTTTCCGCACCCCGTAGTGTCTAGGAGTCCTAAAATGTGTTTAAGAAGGACCCGAGCATGAAACACCGACGCACAATATTATTTATGTTCAGGTGGGCCCACTATCGACCCGGATTTTATTGCGTCGGGACAAGTTGTGAAAACCGCGTTTTCCGCACCCGATAGTGTCTAGGAGTCCTAAAATGTGTATAAGAATGACTCGAGCGTGAAATACCGACGCACAATATTATTCATGTTCGGGTGGGCCGACTAATGACCCGCATTTTATTGCGCCGGGACAAGTTATGAAAACCGTGTTTTCCGCACCCGTAGTGTCTAGCAGTCGTAAGATGTGTATAAGAATGACTCGAGCACGAAACATCGACGCAAGATATTATTCATGTTCGGGTGGGCCCACTATAGACCCACATTTTATTGCGTCGGGACAAGTTGTGGAAACCGTGTTTTCAGCACCGGTAGTGTCTAGGACTCCTAAAATATGTATAAGAATGACTCGAGCGCGAAACACCGGCGCACAATATTATTCATGTTCGTGTGGCCCCACTAGTGACCCGCATTTTCTTGCGCCGGGACAAGTTGTGAAAACAGTGTTTTCCGCACCCGATAGTGTCTAGTAGTCCTAAAATGTGCATATGACTAACTTTAGCGCGAAACATCGAGCACAATATTATTCATGTTCCGCTGGGCCCACTAGTGACCCGTATTTTATTGCGCCGGGACAAGTTGGGGAAACCGTGTTTTCCGCTCCCGATAGTGTCTAGGGGTCCTAAAATGTTTATAAGAATGACTCGAGCGCGAAACACCGACGCACAATATTATTCAGGTTCGGGTGGGCCCACTATCGACCCGCATTTTATTGCGCCGGGATAAGTTGTGAAAACCGTGTTTTCCGCCCCCGATAGTTTCTAGGAGTCCTAAAATGTGTATAAGAATGACTCGAGCGCGAAACACCGACGCACAATATTATTCATGTTCGGGTGGGCCCACTATCGACCCCCATTTTATTGCGCTGAGACAAGTTGTGAAAACCGTGTTTTCCGCACCCGATAGTGTCTAGGGGTCCTAAGATGTGTATAAGAATGACTTGAGCGCGAAACACCGACGCACAATATTATTCATGTTCTGGTGGGCCCACTATCGACCCGCATTTTATTGCATCGGGACAAATTGTGGAAATCGTGTTTTCAGCACCGGTAGTGTCTAGGGCTCCTAAAATGTGTATAAGAATGACTCGAGCGCGAAACACCGGCGCACAATATCATTCATGTTCGTGTGGCCCCACTAATGACCCGCATTTTCTTGCGCCGGGACAATTGTGAAAACAGTGTTTTCTGCACCCGATAGTGTCTAGTAGTCCTAAAATGTGCATAAGAGTGACTTTAGTGCGAAACATTATTCATGTTCCGGTGGGCCCACTATCGACCCATATTTTATTGCGCCGGACTAGTTGTGAAAACCGTGTTTTCCGCACCGGTAGTGTCTAGGAGTCCTAAAATGTGTATAACAATGACTCAAGCGCGAAATACCGACACACAATATTATTCATGTTCGGGTGGGCCCACTATCGACCTGCATTTTATTCCGCCGGGACAAGTTGTGGAAACCGTGTTTTCCGCACCACGTAGTGTCTAGGAGTCCTAAAATGTGTTTAAGATGGACCCGAGCATGAAACACCGACGCATAATTTTATTCATGTTCGGGTGGGTCCACTACGGACCCGCATTTTATTGCGGCGGGACAAGTTGTGAAAACCGTGTTTTTCGCACCCGGTAGTGTCTAGGAGTCCTAAAATGTGTATATGAATGACTCGAGCGCGAAACACCGACGCACAATATTATTCATGTTCGGGTGGCCCACTACCGACCCGTATTTTATTGCGCCGGGACAAGCTCGTGGAAATTGTGTTTTCCGCACCCCGAAGTGTCCAGGAGTCCTAAACCGTGTTTAAGAAGGACCCGAGCATGAAACACCGACGCACAATATTATTCATGTTCGGGTGGGCCCACTATCGACCTGCATTTTATTACGCCGGACAAGTTGTGGAAACCGTGTTTTTCGCACCCCGTAGTGTCTAGGAGTCCTAAAATGTGTTTAAGAAGGACCCGAGCATGAAACACCGATGCACAATTTTATTCATGTTCGGGTGGGGCCACTACGGACTCGCATTTTATTGCGCCGGGACAGGTTGTGAAAACCGTGTTTTCCGCACCCGTAGTGTCTAGGAGTCCTAAAATGTGTATAAGAATGACTCGAGCGTGAAACAACGACGCACAATATTATTCATGTTCGGGTGGTCCACTCATCGACCCGCATTTTATTGCGCCGGGACAAGTTGTGGAAACCGTCTTTTCCACACCCCTTAGTGTATAGGAGTCCTAAAATGTGTTTAAGAAGGACCCGAGCATGAAACACCGAAGCAGAATTTTATTCATGTTCGGGTGGCCCCACTACGGACTCGCATTTTATTGCGGCGGGACAAGTTGTGGAAACCGTGCTTTCCGCACCCGGTAGTGTATAGGAGTCCTAAAATGTGTTTAAGAAGGACCCGAGCATGAAACACCGACGCACAATTTTATTCATGTTCGGGTGGGCCCAATTCGGACTCTCATTTTATTGCGCCGAACAAGTTGTGAAAACCGTGCTTTCTGCACACGGTAGTGTCTAGGAGTCCTAAAATGTGTATAAGAATGACTCGAGCGCGAACCACCGACGCACAATAGTATTCATGTTCGGGTGGGCCCACTATCGACCCGTATTTTATTCCGCGGGACAAGCTGTGGAAACCGTGTTTTCCGCACCACGTAGTGTCTAGGAGTCCTAAAATGTGTTTAAGAAGGACCCGAGCATGAAACACCGACGCACAATTTATTGATGTTCGGGTGGGCCCACTACAGACCCACATTTTATTGCGCCTGGACAAGTTCTGAAAACCATGTTTTCCGCAGCCGGTAGTGTCTAGGAGTGCGGAAATATTGTCCCGACGCAATAAAATGCGGGTCGATAGTGGGCCACCCGACATGAATAATATTGTGCGTCGGTGGTTCGTGCTCGAGTCATTCTTATACACATTTTAGGACTCCTAAACACTATCGGGTGCGGAAAACACAGTTTTCACAACTTGTCCCGCGATAAAAGGCGAGTCCGTACCGGGCCCACCCGAACATGAATAAAATTGTGCGTCGGTGTTTCATGCTCGGGTCCTTCTTAAACATATTTTAGGACTCCTACACACTACGGGTGCGGAAAACACGGTTTCCACAACTTGTCCCGGCGCAATAAAATGCCCGTTAGTAGTGGGCCACCCGACATGAATAATATTGTGCATCGGTGGTTCGCGCTCGAGTCATTCTTATACACATTTTAGGACTCCTAAACACTACTGGGTGCGGAAAACACAGTTTCACAACTTGTTCCGACGTAATAAAATGCGAGTCCGTAGTGGGCCCACCCGAACATGAATGAAATTGTGCGACGGTGTTTCATGCTCGAGTGCTTCTTAAACACATTTTAGGACTCCTAGACACTACGGGGTGTGGAAAACACGGTTTCCACAACTTGTCCCGACGCAATAAAATGCGGGTCTCGAGTGGGCCACCCGGCACGAATAATATTGTGCGTCGGTGGTTCGCGCTCGAGTCATTCTTATACACATTTTAGGACTCCTAGACACTAGGTGATATGGTCATGTCTGATCCAACAATTGCAATTTGTGTTTGCAATAAGGCTACAATTGGTGCATTCAATGCTTCGGACACTCCTATCAATTCTTTTAAACCGAGTGCTAATAAGGTTATTTCACATGTTGCTCAAGAGAAGGAGGAAACAAATATCATCATTGATGCTAATACAGCTATAGGCAACGATGTGCACAAGAATGAAGCAACTCAACATTTGTCAAAGCCGAGGACGGCTTTTCTTGAAGAAGGGGAGGATGATGAGGACATGGGTCATCGAATTCTTACAGCTACTACTTTTGAACAGAATTATCATTCCACAAGTATTTTAGAAGGTAGTGTTGTTAAAAATCAACGCATTCAGTTTGGCTCATTCACTAATATTATGAAACATGACAAGAAATATATGGTTTTATCACCTAGTGTCTCTATGTCACGTAATGTTTTCATTGGGGCTGATCTATGCAAGGAGGAGAATAAAGAAAGGAAACAAAGTATTCAGATTGGATCAATGTTAGTGAATATTGAGCAAGCTAAGGATCATGTTCAGGTGGTCAAGACCTTCCCTTCCCAAGGGCGTGGCATAGTTTCCTATCAAGTTCTACACAGCCTCATATCAATCCAATCACGAAATTGCAAGATATGGAAATTCCAATTCAGTTCGGAATCGATTCCGACTCAGCTAGACATGGGCGTAATAAAAATACCATAACTGGCACATACTGAGTCCGATTGGGTTGAATAAATACTTGTTGGAAAGCTTATTTGATAACCTTTCCAACGGATCCAATATTGAACGCAGATTCGTTTACATCTAGTCGCAGTAATTAAAACATTATCAGGTTGTATCCAGGCTGAGTTAGTTTCGAGTCGTGGTCGAGTCGGACCAGGGTTTTGGCTGGCCTGCGTGCCATATAGCATAGGGTCGGCACCCATTGAAAGAACAGGTCATTTTTATTGTGTTTTTGGTCGTGGTTGCCTCCAAGGAACCCTAGGGGTGTTGCCCTCCCCTATCGATTGCTGCTGTCGATGCCGGCGAGCTACTGAAGTGCGTGATCAGGTGATTCTTCCCTGGGTGCGTGCTGAAACCTGTGGTTTCTTTTCTCCAAATTGTGCTATTCAAAGTCACGAGTTGGAGAGGTTATCTACTTTTGTTTTGCATCTGCTTCAAGTTCTTGTAAGCCAACTATTATCTATTGTGATCGGGATTGTTGCTGGTTTGTGATTGCTAGTAAAGATTGAATCTGTTGTGTGGTTTGC
The DNA here is from genome assembly GCA_031894775.1 of Chloris gayana. NCBI lineage: Eukaryota > Viridiplantae > Streptophyta > Magnoliopsida > Poales > Poaceae > Chloris > Chloris gayana. The sequence goes on along the minus strand of JAUNZO010000718.1, from coordinate 108,826 downwards.
TATATTTGTTGGATTAAACCAGTGTGGCATTGCTGTTCTATCAACATATTATTCATATAAGTTGTTGCTACTTGCTGTGCCGTGAAAGATTGGGACAAATTTTGGACATTGCTAGGCGTGTCGTTATCATTTGCTATCAGATTTCAGGTTGTTCACGGTACTATTTGAAAATTCTTGCGGCTGTTAACCATGGTTGATTATAGCTTTGCAAGCATTATCACTATCGACATTTTTGGACTCCTAGACACTACTGGGTGCGGAAAACACGGTTTTAACAACTTGTCCCGCGCAATAAAATACGAGTCAGTAGTGGGCCCATCCGAACATGAATAAAATTGTGCGTCGGTGTTTCATGCTCGGATCCTTCTTAAACACATTTTAGGACTCCTAGACACTACGGGGTGCGGAAAACATGGTTTCCACAATTTGTCCCAGCGCAATAAAATGCGGGTCGAGTATGGGCCCACCCGAACATGAATTAAGTTGTGCGTCGGTGTTGCATGCTCGGGTCATTCGTAAACACATTTTAGGACTCCTAGACACTACGGGGTGCAGAAAACCCAGTTTCCACAACTTGTCCCGGCGCAATAAAATGCGGGTCGATAGTGGGCCACCCAAACATGAATAATATTGTGCGTCGGTGTTTCGCGCTCGAGTCATTCGTATACACATTTTAGGACTCCTAGACACTACCGGGGCGGACAACAGGTTTTCACAACTTGTCCCGGCGCAATAAAATGCGAGTCCGTAGTGGGCCCACCCGAACATGAATAAAATTGTGCGTCGGTGTTTCATGCTCGGGTCCTTCATAAACACATTTTACGACTCCTAGACACTACGGGGTGCGGAAAACAAGGTTTCCACAACTTGTCCCGGCGCAATAAAATGCGGGTCGATAGTGGGCCCACCCGAACATGAATAATATTGTGCGTCGGTGTTTCGCGCTCGAGTCATTCTTATACATATTTTAGGACTCCTAGTCACTATCCGGTGCGGAAAACACGGTTTTCACAAATTGTCCGAGCGTAATAAAATGCGGGTCGATAGTAGGCCCACCCGAACATGAATAATATTGTGCGTCGGTGTTTCGTGCTCGAGTAATTCTTATACACATTTTAGGACTCCTAGACAATACGGGTGCGGAAAACACGGTTTTCCCAACTTGTCCCGGCGCAATAAAATACGACTCGATGAGTGGGCCCACACGAACATGAATAAAATTTTGCGTCGGTCTATCATGCTCGGGTCCTTCATAAACACATTTTACGACTCCTAGACACTACGGGGTGCGGTAAACAAGGTTTCAACAATTTGTCCCGGCGCCATAAAATGCGGGTCGATAGTGGGCCACCCGAACATGAATAAAATTGTGCTTCGGTGTTTCGCGCTCGAGTCATTCTTATACATATTTTAGGACTGCTAGACACTAAGGGTGCGGAAAACACGGTTTTCACAAATTGTCCCTGCGCAATAAAATGCGAGTCCGTAGTGGGCCGACCCGAACATGAATAAAATTGTGCGTCGGTGTTTCATGCTCGGGTCATTCTTAAACACATTTTAGGACTCCTAGATACTACGGGGTGCGGAAAACACGGTTTCCACAACTTGTCCCGGCGCAATAAAATGCGGGTCGATAGTGGGCCCAGCCGAACATGAATAATATTGTGTATCGGTGGTTCGCGCTCGAGTCATTCTTATACACATTTTAGGACTCCTAGACACTATCGGGTGCGGAAAACACGGTTTTCACAACTTGTCCCGGCGCAATAAAATACAAGTCGGTAGTGGGCCCACCCGAACATGAATAAAATTGTGCGTCGGTGTTTCATGCTCGGGTCCTTCTTAAACACATTTTAGGACTCCTAGACACTACGGGGTGCGGAAAATATGGTTTCCACAATTTGTCCCGACGCAATAAAATGCGGGTCGTAGTGGGCCACCCGAACGTGAATAATATTGTGCGTCGGTGGGTCGCGCTCGAGTCATTCTTATACACATTTTAGGGCTCCTAAACACTCGCTGGGTGCGGAAAACACGGTTTTCACAACTTGTCCCGGCGCAATAAAATACGACTCGATAGTGGGCCCACCCGAACATGAATAAAATTGTGGGTTGGTCTTTCATGCTCGGGTCCTTCATAAACACATTTTACGACTCCTAGAGACTACGGGGTGCGGAAAACAAGGTTTCAACAATTTGTCCCGCGCCATAAAATGCGGGTCGATAGTGGGCCACCCGAACATGAATAAAATTGTGCTTCGGTGTTTCGCGCTCGAGTCATTCTTATACATATTTTAGGACTGCTAGACACTAAGGGTGCGGAAAACACGGTTTTTACAAATTGTCCCGGCGCAATAAAATGCGAGTCCGTAGTGGGCCGACCCGAACATGAATAAAATTGTGCGTCGGTGTTTCATGCTCGGGTCCTTCTTTACACATTTTAGGACTCCTAGACACTACGGGGTGCGGAAAACACGGTTCCCACAACTTGTCCCGGCGCAATAAAATACGACTCAGTAGTGGGCCCACCCGAACATGAATAAAATTTTGCGTCGGTCTATCATGCTCGGGTCGTTCATAAACACATTTTACTACTCCTAGACACTACGGGGTGCGGTAAACAAGGTTTCAACAATTTGTCCCGGCGCCATAAAATGCGGGTCGATAGTGGGCCACCCCAACATGAATAAAATTGTGCTTCGGTGTTTCGCGCTCGAGTCATTCTTATACATATTTTAGGACTGCTAGACACTAAGGGTGCGGAAAACACGGTTTTCACAAATTGTCCTCGCGCAATAAAATACGAGTCCGTAGTGGGCCGACCCGAACATGAATAAAATTGTGCGTCGGTGTTTCATGCTCGGGTCATTCTTAAACACATTTTAGGACTCCTAGACACTACGGGGTGCGGAAAACACGGTTTCCGCAACTTGTCCCGGCGCAGATAAAATGCGGGTCGATAGTGGGCCCACCCGAACATGAATAATATTGTGTATCGGTGGTTCGCGCTCGAGTCATTCTTATACACATTTTAGGACTCCTAGACACTAAGGGTGCGGAAAACACGGTTTTCACAACTTGTCCCGGCGCAATAAAATACAAGTCGATAGTGGGCCCACCCGAACATGAATAAAATTGTGCGTCGGTGTTTCATGCTCGGGTCATTCTTAAACACATTTTAGGACTCCTAGACACTACGGGGTGCGGAAAACACGGTTTCCGCAACTTGTCCCGGCGCGATAAAATGCGGGTCGATAGTGGGCCCACCCGAACATGAATAATATTGTGTATCGGTGGTTCGCGCTCGAGTCATTCTTATACACATTTTAGGACTCCTAGACACTAAGGGTGCGGAAAACACGGTTTTCACAACTTGTCCCGGCGCAATAAAATACAAGTCGATAGTGGGCCCACCCGAACATGAATAAAATTGTGCGTCGGTGTTTCATGCTCGGGTCCTTCTTAAACACATTTTAGGACTCCTAGACACTACGGGGTGCGGAAAACATGGTTTCCACAATTTGTCCCGACGTAATAAAATGCGGGTCAGTAGTGGGCCACCCGAACGTGAATAATATTGTGCGTCGGTGGGTCGCGCTCGAGTCATTCTTATACACATTTTAGGACTCCTAAGCACTGCTGGGTGCGGAAAACACGGTTTTCACAACTTGTCCCGGCGCAATAAAATACGACTCGATAGTGGGCCCACCCGAACATGAATAAAATTGTGGGTCGGTCTTTCATGCTCGGGTCCTTCATAAACACATTTTACGACTCCTAGAGACTACGGTGTGCGGAAAACAAGGTTTCAACAATTTGTCCCGGCGCCATAAAATGCGGGTCGGTAGTGGGCCACCCGAACATGAATAAAATTGTGCTTCGGTGTTTCGTGCTCGAGTCATTCTTATACATATTTTAGGACTGCTAGACACTAAGGGTGCGGAAAACACGGTTTTTACAAATTGTCCCGCGCAATAAAATGCGAGTCCGTAGTGGGCCGACCCGAACATGAATAAAATTGTGCGTCGTTGTTTCATGCTCGGGTCCTTCTTTACACATTTTAGGACTCCTAGACACTACGGGGTGCGGAAAACACGGTTTTCCCAACTTGTCCCGACGCAATAAAATGCGGGTCGGTAGTGGGCCTACCCGAATATGAACAATATTGTGCGTCGGTGTTTTATACTCAGATCCTTCTTAAAGATATTTTAGGACTCCTAGACACTACGGGGTGCGGAAAACACGGTTTCCACAACTTGTCCGAGCGCAGTAAAATGCGGGTCGATGAGTGGGCCTACCCGAACATGAATAATATTGTGCACGGGTGGTTCGCCCTCGAGTCATTCTTATACACATTTTAGGACTCCTAGACGCTATCGGGTGCGGAAAACACGGTTTTCACAACTTGTCTCGGCGCAATAAAATACGAGTCGTAGTGGGCCCACCCGAACATGAATAAAATTGTGCGTCGGTGTTTCATGCTCGGGTCCTTCTTAAACAGATTTTAGGACTCCTAGACACTACGGGGTGCGGAAAACATGGTTTCCACAATTTGTCCCGACGCAATAAAATGCGGGTCGCAGTGGGCCACCCGAACATGAATAATATTGTGCGTCGGTGGTTCGCGCTCGAGTCATTCTTATACACATTTTAGGACTTCTAGACAAGATCTGGGTGCGGAAAACACGGTTTTCACAACTTGTCCCGACGCAATAAAATGCGAGTCCGTAGTGGGCCGACCCGAACATGAATAAAATTGTGCGTCGGTGTTTCATGCTCGGGTCCTTCTTTACACATTTTAGGACTCCTAGACACTATCGGGTGCGGAAAACACAGTTTTCACAACTTGTCCCGCGCAATAAAATACGAGTCCGTAGTGCGCAAACCCGACCATGAATAAAATTGTGCGTCGGTGTTTCATGCTCGGGACCTTCTTAAACACATTTTAGGACTCCTAAACACTATGGGGTGCGGAAAACATGGTTTCCACAATTTGTCCCGCGCAATAAAATGCGGGTCGATAGTGCGTCACCCGAGCATGAATTAAATTGTGCTTCGGTGTTTCGCGCTCAATTCATTCTTATACATATTTTAGGACTCCTAGACACTATCGGGTGCGGAAAACACGATTTTCACAACTTGTCCCGGCGCAATAAAATGCGGGTCAGTAGTGGGCCCACCCGAACATGAATATTATTGTGCGTCGGTGTTTCATGCTCGGGTCCTTCTTAAACACATTTTAGGACTCCTAGACACCACGGGGTGCGGAAAACCCGGTTTCCACAACTTGTCCCGGCGCAATAAAATGCTGGTTAGTAGTGGGCCACCCGAACATGAATAATATTGTGCGTCGGTGTTTCCCGCTCGAGTCATTCTTATACATATTTTAGGACTCCTAGACACTGCCGGGTGCGGAAAACACGGTTTTCATAACTTGTCCCGCGCAATAAAATGCGAGTCCGTAGTGGGCCCACCCGAACATGAATAAAATTGTGCGTCGGTGTTTCATGCTCGGGTCCTTCTTAAACACATTTTAGGACTCCTAAACACTACGGGGTGCGGAAAACCCGGTTTCCACAACTTGTCCGGGCGCAATAAAATGCGGGTCGATAGATGGGCCACCCCGACATGAACAATATTGTGCGTCGGTGTTTCGCGCTCGAGTCATTCGTATACACATTTTAGGACTCCTACACACTACGGGTGCGGAAAACACGGTTTTCAAAACTTGTCCCGGCGCAATAAAATGCGAGTCCGTAGTGGGCCCACCCGAACATGAATAAAATTGTGCGTCGGTGTTTCATGCTCGGGTCCTTCTTAAACACATGTTAGGAGTCCAAGACACTACGGGGTGTGAAAAACACGGTTTCAACAATTTTTCTCGGCAAAGGGGCCACAACGCTACGTTTACTTGCCTTCACCAATCAACAAGAGGGAGCTAAGCACGCTCCGAAGGGGCACCACCTGATCACAAACATTTCTCAGTAGCAATTCAATCATATACATTAATCACATACAAACAAAACGCTCCTACGCAACGTGCCCACCCAAAACCGAAATACAACAAGCATAAAACTGAATTTCAGCAGCACTGTTGCTTAACATTTTTGTATCTTTAAGAATACAACAGATATAGATACAAGTAAAAACATTATAAGCATTTACACAGAAAAACCTACAACTTTTGTATTCAGAATAAAAATTAATTCGATCATCTACTATTTGTAAAACAGCTCGCAAAGTCAGCACTGCTATCTGTCCTCTACTGCAGGACAGTTAAGTTTAGAAATTCATAACTAGCTCAATACTGCTCCAAAAATAGTGAATAAATTATCCACAGGAAGATCATAAAATTCACTACAAAACATTCCATAGAGTCTCTGTGAGATTAGAACCCTAGAGCACCCTAACAGGTCATGCAAAACAATCGGTTCTGAATCTATGACAGACTGACTGTCAAAACTAACTGCAATAATTAGAGCCCTATAACTCCAGTTCTGCTCAACTAAAAATTACAAATAAATACTCCGTGGAAAGATAAACAAATTATCTACAACTTTTCTTATAACCAAGTTTCATGATTCGATCAATAAAGTTCCCAAAACTTGGTCGCAACACTGCTGCGTCAGATTAAAAACAGGGTTGAACTCTGAATCTAGATCGTCAGTCATAATAAACAAATCCGTAACTCCTTCATTTCTCAACCAAAAATTATGTATAAATACTCGTTGGAAAGATATCGAAACGATCTACAACTTTCCTATTAAACCCAGGGTCAGATTCCGATCTTAGTAGCCTGTAAAGACGAGTTTAACACAGCATGCATAGGCTGCAACGAAGCTGACATGGCCTGGACGATTTCTTCCTAGAAATCAAGGTTCTAACGGCAAGAAAAAATAGATGAAGGCCTTAAGGTAGATCATAGGGTAATGATAGGGCTCTGTTACCTAGGGAAGGTCAGGTCCTCTCCTGCTCCAACTATGCCTCTCCCTTTCCTTGACACAATCTGTGATCGAAGTAATAATTTTTCCCTAGCAGCAGGAACGAGAAAAACGCCTCCGGGACTCCTATCGAAGAACAATCGATCGTGGAAGAGAGAAACACCAGAATATACGTGAGTTCAGTCTCTCCCCTTCTATGAAACGTTTTTTCTAATTAAGGCCAAGATTAATGTCCACTAAGCCCCTTAATTACGTCCCACACAAAAAGAAAAAGGGAAAAAAAAACTTTGAAGCGTTACATTCTACCCTCCTAAAAGAGAATTCGTCCACGAATTCCATCGTCTCTACGATACTTCAAGAATGTAAACGAGATAAAAAACTCGTAGAACTCACCGGTCTCAAAAAGATTGGGGTACTTCTTACGCATATGGTCCTCAAGCTCCCAAGTAGCTTCACGCTCGCTTTGATGACTCCACAAAACCTTTACGTACTTGATAGTTCGATTGCGCATTACACGCTCCGAGAACTCCATTATACGCACTGGTTGATAGTCAATAGTGAGGTCTTGCTGAATAATCACTTGTTCAGGTTCTATCTTCTTCTCCGGATCGTTCAAATATTTTCTTAACATAGAGACATGAAACACCGGGTGTACTCCAGCCATAGACTCGAGCAACCGAAGACGATATGCCAATGAACCTACTCGAGCCGTAATCAAATAAGGTCCAATATATCTTGGGCTAAGCTTACCTTTGATGCCAAAACGAATGATTCCTTTCGTCGGTGACACCTTAAGGAGAACTTCATCACCCACCGCAAAATTCAATATCCCTCCGTTTTAAATCAGCATAACTCTTCCGTCGACTTTGAGCAGCCAACATATTCTGTCGGATTTGACGTACTTTATCATGTGTTTGTTGTACCCAATCCGGTCCAACCAACAACTGCTCGCTAGGTACTTCCCAACACAATGGAGAAACACACTTCCGTCCATACAAAGCTTCATAGGGAGCCATCTTGATACTCGCTTGATAACTATTATTATAAGCGAACTCAGCCAAAGCTAGATGATCCTCCCAACTTCCCTTCCATGAAAGGACACAGGTACGTAGCATATCCTCCAAAGTCTGTATAGTGCGCTCGGATTGACCATCTGTTTGAGGGTGAAAAGCGACGCTCATGTCAAGCCTCGTCCCCAAAGCAGCATGTAAACTCTTCCAAAAATTAGAAACAAATTTGGAATCTCGATCAGAAACGATGGACTTTGGCACACCATGCAACCTCACAATCTCCTTGATATACAAGGGAACCAAGTCTGCAGCAGAATTAGTGCTCTTCATCGAAATAAAATGGGCCACCTTAGTGAGTCTATCCACAACAACCCAAATTGCATCCTTACCTCGTGGTGAGCGAGGTAAACCAACCACAAAGTCCATAGTAATATTCTCCCATTTCCATTCGGGAATCTCTAGAGGTTTCAGCAAACCTGCTGGCCTCTTATGCTCCGCTTTCACCTTCTCGACATACACCACAAGCTGCTACATACCGAGCAATATCGACCTTCATCCTCTTCCACCGGAAAATCTGTTTAAGATCTCTATACATCTTGGTTTCACCAGGGTGAACCGAGTAAGGAGTTCTATGAGCCTCTCTTAATATATCCATCTTGACATCTGATTTCTGTGGCACACAAAGGCGTCCTTTGAAACGAACCACATCATTCTCATCAATGTTGAATTGACAAGATCTGCCATCCGCTATCCTCTTGCGAACCTCTTTAATCGGACGATCATGTCTGTTGTGCCTCACGCACCCTCTCAACAATAGGTGATTGAATGAGCATCCGGGTCTCCTCTCTAGCAGTGCCAGCATAGCACAAAGCGATACCCATCCGATCCAAATCTGCAATTAAGTGCATTGCCACTTTAGGAACACTAGTCCTACTAAGAGCATCAGCCACCACATTCGCCTTTCCAGGGTGGTACTGAATTGTAAGATCATAATCCTTTATCAATTCAAGCCATCTACGTTGCCTCAAATTCAGCTCCTTCTCGAGTGAAAATATATTTGAGACTCTTATGGTCAGTGTAAATATCACAACACTCACCATAAAGATAATGCCTCCAAGATTTTAGAGCAAACACCACCGCAGCCAACTCAAGATCATGAGTAGGGTAATTTCTCTCATGCTTCTTCAACTGTCTAGAGCCATAGGCAATAACCTTTCCCTCTTGCATCAACACACAACCAAGTCCAACACGGGAAGCATCTCGTATACACGGTGAAACGCTTGCCGCTTTCGTACAAGGCTAAAATAGGAGCATTAACCAGCTTGTGCTTTAAAGTCTGAAAACTAGTCTCACAATCATTGTCCCATTCAAAATCAGCACCTTTCTCTCGTGAGTCTAGTCAACGGCTTTGCAATACTTGAGAAGTTCTGCACAAAACGCCGATAATAGCCAGCGAGACCCAAGAAACTACGAATTTCAGTCACAGTCGCAGGCCTTTTCCAGCTTAACCACGAAGCAACATTCTTGGGATCAACCTTAATGCCATGTTGATTAATAATATGGCCAAGGAAAGCCACTTCGGATAGCCAAAAGGCACACTTCTTCAATTTACCATAAAATTGATTCTTCCGAAGAGCATCAAGAACAAGACCGAGATGTCGCTCATGCTCTTCCTCGGACTTGGAGTAGATCAAGATATCATCAAGGAAAACGACAACAAAGTCATCCAAGTACTCATGCAGCATCCTATTCATTGCTTCCATAAAAGCAGCAGGGGCATTAGTTAGTCCAAATGACATAACGACATATTCAAAATGCCCGTACCTCGTGCTAAAAGCTGTCTTCTCAATATCCTCTTCCCGTATTCTCAATTGATGATAACCAGAATTTAAATCAATCTTGGAGAATACCTTGGCACCTCTCAACTCGCTCAAAGAGCACATCGATACGAGGCAAAGGATATTTGTTCTTGATGGTCACCTGATTAAGTGCGCGATAATCGACACATAATCGCTTACTTCCATCCTTCTTCTCTACAAATAATACCGGAAAAGCCCAAGGTGACTTGCTAGGTCTAATGAAACCCTTAGCAAGAAGATCATCCAACCGCCTCTTCAACTCGACTTGCTCCTTGGGTGCCATCCTATACGGACTCTTATAGATAGGATGTGTACCAGGAATCAACTTGATTTCAAAAACAGCATCCCGTGTAGGCGGAATACCCGGAAGCTCAAGTGGAAAGACATCCGGGTAATTGCGAACAACTCGAATATCCTCCACTCGCAGAACAACCTCAACATCTCCGACCATAGAAAAAAGAATTCCAGATTTTCTTGTCCAGCGGTCGGAAGTAGACGGCACAAAAAGGCAAGAGAGTACTTCATAGGACTTCCAACAAAAGTCACCTCTCTACCCGACGGTGCAACTAAAGATATCGTCTTCCGTAAACAAGAGATGATAGCTTGGTACCGAGAAAGCCAATCCATCCCAAGAATAGCATCAAATACGTCCAATGTAATAACCACAAGATTAGCCACAAAGTCCTCATCTCGCTAAGCGAACCACGCAACCAGGGCAAACAAAAGTACTAGAGATGGGACCTTTAGCAGAACTAACCGTAATAGACCGCCCAATCTGTTGTACGGAGAAACCCATACGACCAACAAAAGCCTCCGATACAAACGAGAAGCTAGCGCCAGAATCAAACAAGTACAAATGCATCAAATGAATCAACAGATACGGTACTCGTGACAACATCTCCGCGGTCCCTAGCATCGCCTCGCGGGCAAAGTGTACACCCCGGGCACACCAGTCGAAGTAGAAGGTCCGGAAAAACCAGCTGGTGCAGAAGTCAAGGCAGTAGACGGAGTAGGACCTCGATAAAGCCAATACGCACCACTAGAAGCAGGTGCCCGTGAAGTGCCAAGTGTCGATGCCACCGTAGGCGGCGGTAAGAACTGCTGCAAGGAAGGTGCAGGCCAATACTCGCTGCACCGGCGGTGCGGACAAGTACTGCTGCACCGGTGGCGTAGGTAAGAGCTGCTGCGCTGGTGGCGCAGATCAAGAGCTGCTGCGTCGGAGGAGTAGGGTACTGCATCCCATAAGGAGCGCCGACCATCATGTTTGCAATACCACGCTGTCCGTAAGAAGAGCCAACCACGGGCTCCCAAATCACCTTACTATTTGGATTCTTTCTGCACACCGCATCCTTGTGATCCTTGCCACACCTAGAACACCGACCCTTCCAACGACAATCTGCACGGCGATGAGCATCACCACAACGGAAGCACACAAGACCCAATCCCGGCTTAGCAACAGGCCGGAACCGAGTAGATCCTCCGGAACCGTAACCTCCCGAAGTACGAGACCGAGAAGAATTACTGCCATAAGGATGGTGACGGTGATTCTTATCCTTCTTCCGAGCGGGGCCTCCGGTCCGACCCTTATGATCCTTCCGATCCTTCCGTCCATGAGAATGATCTCCTCCTCTCAACTCATCGCTGAAGTCATCCTGCACCTCAACTCCCAAAGCACGCTCAACAATAGAGCGAAAGTCCTCTAGAACAAAAGCACCGAGGACTCGACGGATAGAAGCCTTCAAGCCCCGTCTCGAAAATCCTTGCCTTCTCATACTCATTGTGCGCCACATGAGGTACAAAGCGCACAATTTGATTAAAAGCAATCTCATATTCAGCCACTGTCTTCTTGCCTTGATGGCACTTCTCAAGTTGGGTCTTCATCTTATCCATAAAAGCAACTCGGATAAAATCTCCTCTCAAATTGACCGACAAACTCCCGCCAAGAAAAACGACCATAAGCAGCTGCACGAGACGCCAACATATTCCTCCACCATACTAGTGCCTCATCCTTCAATAACCGGGTGGCAAAGCGAACCCAGCCTAAAGGTGCAATCTGAAAAGCCTCAAGCTTCTCTCGTAGTCGCAGAAAGCCAATTTGCAGCATCAATGGGAGCACTAGTACCACCAAACTTCTCCAAAGACATACCACACCATTCCCTCAAGTCCATAGGACGATTCGGAACTGCTCCTCCCTGTGCTATACCTCCCGCTCCATCCACATTACCACCAATGGGAGCATCTCCACCAATAGGAACATTTCCACCAATAGGAGCAGCACCACCAACCCGAGCTTGGCGAATCACATTCATCTCAACCCGCATAGCTTGCATCTCTCGCTAAAATAGCTGCCATATTTCCATTAGGTTCGGCTTCATGAGCAGCTTCTTCCTCACCACGGCCACGTCCACGACCACGGCCACGGCCACGACCACGACCACGACCACGACCGCGATTCATCTATAGCCCACATACAAGATCAAACATCAATACCAACACATCCATATAGTACAAACAAGTAAGGCCTATAAATAGAATAAATAAATAAAACAGCAACAAACAAACTCCCCTCCTATAGTGCAAGTGTGTCAAATTTTAGCAAAATTAACTTCACCGAGAATCAAAAACCTATGCTCGATTACCAATCGTAACACCCTAGAAATCACATTCTAGAGCATTACTAAAACTACACTACTACAACGAATAGTAAGGCAACTATTAACAACAGAGTACGCGGAAGCTTCAAACAAGATTGATAAAAAAGATAGTGGGTATAACCATAGTATAACATTCTAGCATTCAAATCCAAACAGAGAGTATAAAATTATTATAAATAAACTCGTTCCACAAGTCGACAAAGAACTCCAACTAAGAGAAAAAAGTTCTTTATTAAAACTGCATAGATGAACTAGCATTATGTGATAAGTGAAGAGTCGTGCTTCTATATCCCATCCCACGTTCGTGTCCTCCAAGCTCAAACACCCGAGGGGGAAAAATTATAGCGTATGAGGTTTAAGAAAAACCTCAACAAGTAAACGGCTTTAACAGTGTTATCTGAACCACAGTTTATTAAACAACCATTTAAAAGATAGCATCATAGTAAGATAGCTGAAATATAACTTCAAATAATAGATAAGACATCAATAACTTCATAATGAGAACTTCGATGCAAATGCCGGATGCAAATGATGCAATGCAATGCATGACTTCACTTCTACCCTCAAATCCGAACAAAGGAAGTGAGGGCTGCAACCACATTGCTTATTTCAACGTGCGTTGCTGTACCGGTACTTACCGCACCAACATCAGGCTACGGTGTCTTCTTATGCATCCAAAGGAAGTGCAAAAATGCATAGATTGTTATGTATGCACTTCATCATATACTTCAACATCAAATAATTATAATTCATAATTAACAACAAAACTTCAAGTCAGAGATTAAATCCATTTAGCAATTATCTGGCTGGTTTGAAGTATTTAATTAGTGGAGGCAATTCAAATAACAAAGTTAAAGCAAAGGGGCCACAACGCTACGTTTACTTGCCTTCACCAATCAACAAGAGGGAGCTAAGCACGCTCCGAAGGGGCACCACCTGATCACAAACATTTCTCAGTAGCAATTCAATCATATACATTAATCAAATACAAACAAAACGCTCCTACGCAACGTGCCCACCCAAAACCGAAATACAACAAGCATAAAACTGAATTTCAGCAGCACTGTTGCTTAACATTTTTGTATCTTTAAGAATACAACAGATATAGATACAAGTAAATACATTATAAGCATTTACACAGAAAAACCTACAACTTTTGTATTCATAATAAAAATTAATTCGATCATCTACTATTTGTAAAACAGCTCGCAAAGTCAGCACTGCTATCTGTCCTCTACTGCAGGACAGTTAAGTTTAGAAATTCATAACTAGCTCAATACTGCTCCAAAAATAGTGAATAAATTATCCACAGGAAGATCATAAAATTCACTACAAAACATTCCATAGAGTCTCTGTGAGATTAGAACCCTAGAGCACCCTAACAGGTCATGCAAAACAATCGGTTCTGAATCTATGACAGACTGACTGTCAAAACTAACTGCAATAATTAGAGCCCTATAACTCCAGTTCTGCTCAACTAAAAATTACAAATAAATACTCCGTGGAAAGATAAACAAATTATCTACAACTTTTCTTATAACCAAGTTTCATGATTCGATCAATAAAGTTCCCAAAACTTGGTCGCAACACTGCTGCGTCAGATTAAAAACAGGGTTGAACTCTGAATCTAGATCGTCAGTCATAATAAACAAATCCGTAACTCCTTCATTTCTCAACCAAAAATTATGTATAAATACTCGTTGGAAAGATATCGAAACGATCTACAACTTTCCTATTAAACCCAGGGTCAGATTCCGATCTTAGTAGCCTGTAAAGACGAGTTTAACACAGCATGCATAGGCTGCAACGAAGCTGACATGGCCTGGACGATTTCTTCCTAGAAATCAAGGTTCTAACGGCAAGAAAAATAGATGAAGGCCTTAAGGTAGATCATAGGGTAATGATAGGGCTCTGTTACCTAGGGAAGGTCAGGTCCTCTCCTGCTCCAACTATGCCTCTCCCTTTCCTTGACACAATCTGTGATCGAAGTAATAATTTTTCCCTAGCAGCAGGAACGAGAAAAACGCCTCTCGGGACTCCTATCGAAGAACAATCGATCGTGGAAGAGAGAAACACCAGAATATACGTGAGTTCAGTCTCTCCCCCTTCTATGAAACGTTTTTTCTAATTAAGGCCAAGATTAATGTCCACTAAGCCCCTTAATTACGTCCCACACAAAAAGAAAAAGGGAAAAAAAACTTTGAAGCGTTACATTCCACCCTCCTAAAAGAGAATTCGTCCACGAATTCCATCGTCTCTACGATACTTCAAGAATGTAAACGAGATAAAAAACTCGTAGAACCCACCGGTCTCAAAAAGATTGGGGTACTTCTTACGCATATGGTCCTCAAGCTCCCAAGTAGCTTCACGCTCGCTTTGATGACTCCACAAAACCTTTACGTACTTGATAGTTCGATTGCGCATTACACGCTCCGAGAACTCCATTATAAATAAATTTTTTTCAAAATAATTATTTTATTTCGCAAATGGATAGATCTCATTTTTCTGATTCTAACAAAGTTGGTTTGGTATTTTTCTGAATTTTATTGAATTTTCTAACAATTTTGAAAATTTTAAAACACTTCTGTGCCACACTGGGGCCACGGGGTTGGCCGCACGAAATCCGCCTCGTGCCCACACGCGATCCAGCGCGTGTGGCCCACGGTGTGGCGCCACCGCGGCGACCGAGGGACGGCGGCGCGGCCACCGGCGATGGCCGGAGATGGTCCGAAACTCGCCGTGAGGCTACCTATACGATCTACTTGACGTGGCGAACCTAGTGGGGGTGACGTGCTCACATGAGCTTGACCGGAGACGCGCCGGCGGCGAGATGCGGGCACGACGGAGCTCCGCCAGGGCGCGAGCTCACCACGATGGACAAAACTTGAGGAAAATCAAGCCGGGAGCTTCTACCGAGCATAAGCAAGCTCGACGTGCCGCCCTAGAAGCATGAGACAGGTCGAAGGTAGAGCTCACCGTGAGTGACGCGGTGGCGGTGAACCGGACCCCGGGAAAACGATGATTGCAACGTTCTCTGCGGAACGAACTTGGTGATGAGTGAACGGAAGCAAAGAGCAACAAGTTGCGCAGCAACGAGAGGAAAAAGAAGGATGAACGGCTCACCGGAGATGGAGAATTTGAGCCTCGCGGCGGAGGGACGACGGTGATGGCCCGATGGGGAAAACAGCTTCGCTTCGACGGAGCAGGCGG
This sequence comes from Chloris gayana, assembly GCA_031894775.1. Taxonomy (NCBI): domain Eukaryota; kingdom Viridiplantae; phylum Streptophyta; class Magnoliopsida; order Poales; family Poaceae; genus Chloris; species Chloris gayana. The sequence goes on along the minus strand of JAUNZO010000718.1, from coordinate 93,152 downwards.
CTCAAGTTAATTGAAGGGCTTGGGGAGCTTCGCCGTGTCTCGCGGAGCTTTGACCGGTGGTGGTTCGGACGGAGGGTCTGTCGGAGCAGCCCGGCGGCGATGCTCCGGAGGGGTGGGAGTGGCCGTGAGGTGGGGAGTGAAATGGAGGCGAAGGAAGAGGATAGGGCCGGCCGTGGCCTTTATCCCGGCTAGAGGCGGTGAGGCGCCATGCGGCAGCTGCGCAAGCAGCCGCTAGCTGCTGCGTGGCCGCCCCGCCGGGAGGCGGTTCCCGCGGGCGGCGCCGAGGTGCGGTGGGAGAGAGAGGGGAAGAAGAGAGGCTGGCCGCCGGGCCAGGCCCGGCATTTTTGCAAAAAGACCCCGGGCTTTTACGTAATTAAAAACTATGCTTCCCGAGCTCATAAAATTCTACAAAAATTCAGGGTTGTAAATGGAAGTATTTTGGACACTTTTCCTATTAAGTCCAGGTTAGAACTCCAATTCATTTTCGGATTAAAAATTCATAGCTAAATTAAATAAAGAGACTTTGTTTATTTCTTGTAATTATTTTCATAACTCAAAATCCTTTCAGGACATTTTCAGAAATCTTTACCTGTGATAATTAAGCTATAGAAAAGGTTAAACTTAAATTTTCTTCTCATTTAATTTATTTTTACACTTCATTTATTCTTTAGTTACTTTGATATTTTATGTGCTTATAATTAACACCAAATGCTTAATGATTTCACAAATAAAATGTGATAACATGCTCATGAATGCTATGAAATGCATTTTATTGCTATGGGTTGTTACACCTCGAGTCATTCTTATACATATTTGAGGACTCCTAGACACTACCGGTGCATAAAACACGGTTTTCACAACTTGTCCCAGCAGCAATAAAATGCGAGTCCGTAGTGGGCCCACCCGAACATGAATAAAATTGTGCTTCGTGTTTCATGCTCGGTCCTTCTTAAACACATTTTAGGACTCCGATACACTACCGGAGTGCGGAAAACACGGTTTCCACAAATTGTCCCGGCGCAATAAAATGCGGGTCGATAGTGGGCCCACCCGAAGATGAATAATATTGTGTATCGGTAGTTTGCGCTCGAGTCATTCTTATAAACATTTTAGGACTCCTAGACACTACCGGGTGCGGAAAACAAGGTTTTCACAACTTGTCCCGGCACAATAAAATGCGAGTCCGTAGTGGGCCCATCTCGAACATGAATAAAATTGCGCGTCGGTGTTTCATGCTCGGGTCCTTCTTAACATATTTTAGGACTCCTAGACACGACGGGGTGCGGAAAACACGGTTTTCACAACTTGTCCCGGTGCAATAAAATGCGGGTCAGTAGTGGGCCCACCCGAACATGAATAATATTGTGCATCGGTAGTTCGCGCTCGACTCATTCTTATAAACATTTTAGAACTCCTAGACACTACCGGGTGCGGAATACACGGTTTTCACAATTTGTTGCGGCGCAATAAAATGCGAGTCCGTAGTGGGCCCATCCGAACATGAATAAAATTGTGCGTCGATGTATCATGCTCGGGTCCTTCTTAACACATTTTAGGACTCCTAGACACTAAGGGGTGCGGAAAACACGGTTTCCACAATTTGTCCCGACGCAATAAAATACGGGTCGATAGTGGGCCACCCGAACATGAACAAAATTCTGCTTCGGTGTTTCGCGCTCGAGTCATTCTTATACATATTTGAGGACTCGTAGACAATACGGGTGCAGAAAACACGGTTTTCACAACTTGTCCCAGCGCAATAAAATGCGAGTCCGTAGTGGGCCCACCCGAACATGAATAAAATTGTGCGTCGGTGTTTCATGCTCGGGTCCTTCTTAAACACATTTTTGGACTCCTAGACACTACGGGGTGCGAAAAACACGGTTTCAACAATTTTTCCTGCGCAATAAAGTGCGGGTCGATAGATGGGCCACCCGAACATGAATAATATTGTGCGTCGGTTGTTCGCGCTTGAGTCATTCTTATACATATTTTAGGACTCCTAGACACTACGGGGTGCGGAAAACACGGTTTCCATAACTTGTCCAGGCGCAATAAAATACGGGTCGAGAGTGGGCCCACCCGAACACGAATAATATTGTGCGTCGGTGGTTCGCGCTCGAGTCATTCTTATACACATTTTAGGACTCCTAGACACTACTCGGGTGTGGAAAACACGGTTTTCACAACTTGTCCCGGCGCAATAAAATACGAGTCCGTAGTGGGCCCACCCGAACATGAATAAAATTGTGCGTCGGTGTTTCATGCTCGGGTCCTTCTTAAACACATTTTTGGACACCTAGACACTACGGGGTGTGGAAAACACGGTTTCCACAATTTGTCCCGGCGCAATAAAATGCCGGTCGATAGTGGGCCACCCGAACATGAACCAAATTGTGCTTCGGTGTTTCGCGCTCGAGTCATTCTTATACATATTTGAGGACTCCTAGACACTACGGGTGCGAGAAAACACGGTTTTCACAACTTGTCCGACCGCAATAAAATGTGAGTCCGTAGTAGGCCCACCCGAACATGAATAAAATTGTGCGTCCGTATTTCATGCTCGGGTCCTTCTTAAACATATTTTAGGACTCCTAGACACTACGGGGTGCGGAAAACACGGTTTCCACAATTTGTCCCGGCGCAATAAAATACGGGTCGATAGTGGGCCACCCGAACATGAACAAAATTGTGCTTCGGTGTTTCGCGCTCGAGTCATTCTTATAGATATTTGAGGACTCCTAGACAACACCGGGTGCAGAAAACACGGTTTTCACAACTTGTCCCAGACGCAATAAAATGCGAGTCCGTAGTGGGCCCACCCGAACATGAATAAAATTGTGCTTCGTGTTTCATGCTCGGGTCCTTCTTAAACACATTTTGGGACTCCTATACACTACGGGGTGCGGAAAACACGGTTTCCCCAACTTTTCCCGGCGCAATAAAATGCGGGTCGATAGTGGGCCCACCTGAACATGAATAATATTGTGCATCGGTAGTTTGCGCTCGAGTCATTCTTATAAACATTTTAGGACTCCTAGACACTACAATGCGAGTCCGTAGTGGGCCCACCCAAACATGAATAAAATTGTGCGTCCGTGTTTCATGCTCGGGTCGTTCTTAAACACATTTTAGGACTCCTATACACTACGGGGTGCGGAAAACACGGTTTCCACAACTTGTCCCGGCGCAATAAAATACGGGTCGATAGTGGGCCCACCCGAACATGAATAATATTGTGCATCCGTAGTTCGCGCTCGAGTAATTCTTATAAACATTTTAGGACTCCTAGACACTACCGGGTGCGGAAAACACGGTTTTCACAACTTGTCCCGGCGCAATAAAATGCGAGTCCGTAGTGGGCCCACCCGAACATGAATAAAATTGTGCGTCGGTGTTTCATGCTCGGGTCCTTCTTAACAAATTTTAGGACTCCGATACACTACAGAGCTGCGGAAAACACGATTTTCACAACTTGTCCCGGCGCAATAAAATGCGGGTCGATAGTGGGCCCACCCGAACATGAATAATCTTGTGCGTCGGTGATTCGCGGTCGAGTCATTCTTATACACATTTTAGGACTCCTAGACACTACGGGGTGCGGAAAACACGGTTTCCCCAACTTGTCCCCGCGCAATAAAATACGGGTCGATAGTGGGCCCACCCGAACATGAATAATATTGTGCATCCGTAGTTAGCGCTCGAGTCATTCTTATAAACATTTTAGAACTCCTAGACACTACCGGGTGCAGAAAACACGGGTTCCACAACTTGTCCCGGCGCAATAAAATGCGAGTCCGTAGTGGCCCCACCCGAACATGAATAAAATTGTGCGTCGGTGTTTCATGCTTGGGTCCTTCTTAACACATTTTATGACTCCTAGACACTAAAGGGTGCGGAAAACACGGTTTTCACAACTTGACCCGCGCAATAAAATGCGAGTCCGTAGTGGGCCCACCCGAACATGAATAAAATTGTGCGTCGGTGTTTCATGCTCGGGTCATTCTTAAACACATTTTAGGACTCCTAGACACTACGGGGTGCGGAAAACACGGTTTCAACAATTTTTCCCGACGCAATAAAATGCGGGTCGATAGTGGGCCACCCGAGCATGAATAATATTGTGCGTCGTTGGTTCGCGCTCGAGTCATTCTTATACACATTTTAGGACTCCTAGACACTACGGGGTGCGGAAAACACGGTTTCCACAACTTGTCCCGGCGCAATAAAATGCGGGTCGATAGTGGGCCCACCCGAACACGAATAATATTGTGCGTCGGTGGTTCACGCTCGAGTCATTCTTATACACATTTTAGGACTCCTAGACACTCATCGGGTGTGGAAAACACGGTTTTCACAACTTGTCCCGGCGCAATAAAATACGAGTCCGTAGTGGGCCCACCCGAACATGAATAAAATTGTGCGTCGATGTTTCATGCTCGGGTCCTTCTTAAACACATTTTAGGACTCCTAGACACTACGGGGTGCGGAAAACACGGTTTCCACAATTTGTCAAGGCGCAATAAAATGCGGGTCGATAGTGGGCCACCCGAACATGAACAAAATTGTGCTTCGGTGTTTCGCGCTCGAGTTATTCTTATACATATTTGAGGACTCCTAGACACTACCAGGTGCAGAAAACACGGTTTTCACAACTTGTCCCGAGCGCAATAAAATGCGAGTCCGTAGTGGGCCCACCCGAACATGAATAAAATTGTGCTTCCGTGTTTTATGCTCGGGTCCTTCTTAAACACATTTTTGGACTCCTATACACTACGGGGTGCGGAAAACACGGTTTCCCCAACTTTTCCCGGCGCAATAAAATGCGGGTCGATAGTGGGCCCACCTGAAAATGAATAATATTGTGCATCGGTAGTTTGCGCTCGAGTCATTCTTATAAACATTTTAGGACTCCTAGACACTACAATGCGAGTCCGTAGTGGGCCCACCCGAACATGAATAAAATTGTGCGTCCGTGTTTCATGCTCGGGTCCTTCTTAAACACATTTTAGGACTCCTATACACTACGGGATGCGGAAAACACGGTTTCCCCAACTTGTCCCGGCGCAATAAAATACGGGTCGGTAGTGGGCCCACCCGAACATGAATAATATTGTGCATCCGTAGTTAGCGCTCGAGTCATTCTTATAAACATTTTAGGACTCCTAGACACTATCGGGTGCAGAAAACACGGGTTCCACAACTTGTCCCGGCGCAATAAAATGCGAGTCCGTAGTGGCCCCACCCGAACATGAATAAAATTGTGCATCGGTGTTTCATGCTTGGGTCCTTCTTAACACATTTTAGGACTCCTCGACACTAAAGGGTGCGGAAAACACGGTTTTCACAACTTGACCCGGCGCAATAAAATGCGAGTCCGTAGTGGGCCCACCCGAACATGAATAAAATTGTGCGTCGGTGTTTCATGCTCGGGTCATTCTTAAACACATTTTAGGACTCCTAGACACTACGGGGTGCGGAAAACACGGTTTCAACAATTTTTCCGGCGCAATAAAATGCGGGTCGATAGTGGGCCACCCGAGCATGAATAATATTGTGCGTCGGTGGTTCGCGCTCGAGTCATTATTATACACATTTTAGGACTCCTAGACACTACGGGGTGCGGAAAACACGGTTTCCACAACTTGTCCCGGCGCAATAAAATGCGGGTCGATAGTGGGCCCACCCGAACACGAATAATATTGTGCGTCGGTGGTTCACGCTCGAGTCATTCTTATACACATGTTAGGACTCCTAGACACTACCGGGTGTGGAAAACACGGTTTTCACAACTTGTCCCGGCGCAATAAAATACGAGTCCGTAGTGGGCCCACCCGAACATGAATAAAATTGTGCGTCGATGTTTCATGCTCGGGTCCTTCTTAAACACATTTTAGGACTCCTAGACACTACGGGGTGCGGAAAACACGGTTTTCACAATTTGTCAAGGCGCAATAAAATGCGGGTCGATAGTGGGCCACCCGAACATGAACAAAATTGTGCTTCGGTGTTTCGCGCTCGAGTTATTCTTATACATATTTGAGGACTCCTAGACACTACCGGGTGCAGAAAACACGGTTTTCACAACTTGTCCCAGCGCAATAAAATGCGAGTCCGTAGTGGGCCCACCCGAACATGAATAAAATTGTGCTTCGTGTTTCATGCTCGGGTCCTTCTTAAACACATTTTAGGACTCCTATACACTACGGGGTGCGGAAAACATGGTTTCCCCAACTTTTCCCCGCGCAATAAAATGCGGGTCGATAGTGGGCCCACCCGGACATGAATAATATTGTGCATCGGTAGTTTGCGCTCGAGTCATTCTTATAAACATTTTAGGACTCCTACACACTACAATGCAAGTCCGTAGTGGGCCCACCCAAACATGAATAAAATTGTGCGTCCGTGTTTCATGCTCGGGTCGTTCTTAAACACATCTTAGGACTCCTATACACTACGGGGTGCGGAAAACACGGTTTCCACAACTTGTCCCGGCGCAATAAAATACGGGTCGATAGTGGGCCCACCCGAACATGAATAATATAGTGCATCCGTAGTTCGCGCTCGAGTAATTCTTATAAACATTTTAGGACTCCTAGACACTACCGGGTGCGGAAAACACGGTTTCCACAATTTGTCAAGGCGCAATAAAATGCGGGTCGGTAGTGGGCCACCCGAACATGAACAAAATTGTGCTTCGGTGTTTCGCGCTCGAGTCATTCTTATACATATTTGAGGACTCCTAGACACTACCGGGTGCAGAAAACACGGTTTTCACAACTTGTCCCAGACGCAATAAAATGCGAGTCCGTAGTGGGCCCACCCGAACATGAATAAAATTGTGCTTCGTGTTTCATGCTCGGGTCCTTCTTAAACACATTTTAGGACTCCTATACACTACGGGGTGCAGAAAACACTGTTTCCCCAACTTGTCCCGGCGCAATAAAATGCGGGTCGATAGTGGGCCCACCCGAACATGAATAATCTTGTGCATCGGTGATTCGCGGTCGAGTCATTCTTATACACATTTTAGGACTCCTAGACACTACGGGGTGCGGAAAACACGGTTTCCACAACTTGTCCCGCGCAATAAAATGCGGGTCGATAGTGGGCCCACTCGAACATGAGTAATATTGTGCGTCGGTGGTTCGCGTTCCAGTCATTCTTATACACATTTTAGGACTCCTAGACACTCATCGGGTGTGGAAAACACGATTTTCGCACCTTGTCCCGGCGCAATAAAATACGAGTCCGTAGTGGGCCTACCCGAACATGAATAAAATTGTGTGTCGGTGTTTCATGCTCGGGTCCTTCTTAAACACATTTTAGGACTCCTAGACACTACGGGGTGCGGAAAACACGGTTTCCACAATTTGTCTCGGCGCAATAAAATGCGGGTCGATAGTGGGCCACCCGAACATGAACAAAATTGTGCTTCGGTGTTTCGCGCTCGAGTCATTCTTATACTTATTTGAGGACTCCTAGACACTACCGGGTGCAGAAAACACGGTTTTCACAACTTGTCCCAGGGCAATAAAATGCGAGTCCGTAGTGGGCCCACCCGAACATGAATAAAATTGTGCTTACGTGTTTCATGCTCGGGTCCTTCTTAAACACATTTTAGGACTCCTATACACTACGGGGTGCGGAAAACACGGTTTCCCCAACTTGTCTCGGCGCAATAAAATGCGGGTCGGTGATGGGCCCACCCGAACATGAATAATATTGTGCATCGGTAGTTTGCGCTCGAGTCATTCTTATAAACATTTTAGGACTCCTAGACACTACAATGCGAGTCCGTAGTGGGCCCACCCAAACATGAATAAAATTGTGCGTCTCGTGTTTCTTGCTCGGGTCCTTCTTAAACACATTTTAGGACTCTTATACACTACGGGGTGCGGAAAACACGGTTTCCACAACTTGTCCCGGCGCAATAAAATACGGGTCGATAGTGGGCCCACCCGAACATGAATAATATTGTGCATCCGTAGTTCGCGCTCGAGTCATTCTTATAAACATTTTAGGACTCCTAGACACTACCGGGTGCAGAAAACACGGGTTCCACAACTTGTCCCGGCGTAATAAAATGCGAGTCGATAGTGGGCCACCCGAACATGAACAAAATTGTGCTTCGGTGTTTCGCGCTCGAGTCATTCTTATACATATTTGAGGACTCCTAGACACTACCGGGTGTAGAAAACACGGTTTTCACAACTTGTCCCAGCGCAATAAAATGCGAGTCCGTAGTGGGCCCACCCGAACATGAATAAAATTGTGCGTCGGTGTTTCATGCTCGGGTCATTCTTAAACACATTTTAGGACTCCTAGACACTACGGGGTGCAGAAAACACGGGCTGAACAATTTTTCCTGGCGCAATAAAATGCGGGTCGGTAGTGGGCCACCCGAACATGAATAATATTGTGCGTCGGTGGTTCGCGCTCGAGTTATTCTTATACACATTTTAGGACTCCTAGACACTACGGGGTGCGGAAAACACGGTTTCCACAACTTGTCCCGGCGCAATAAAATGCGGGTCGATAGTGGGCCCACCCGAACACGAATAATATTATGCGTCGGTGGTTCACGCTCGAGTCATTCTTATACACATTTTAGGACTCCTAGACACTACCGGGTGTGGAAAACACGGTTTTCACAACTTGTCCCGGCGCAATAAAATACGAGTCCGTAGTGGGCCCACCCGAACATGAATAAAATTGTGCGTCGATGTTTCATGCTCGGGTCCTTCTTAAACACATTTTAGGACTCCTAGACACTACAGGGTGCGGAAAACACGGTTTCCACAATTTGTCCCGGCGCAATAAAATGCGGGTCGATAGTGGGCCACCCGAACATGAACAAAATTGTGCTTCGGTGTTTCGCGCTCGAGTCACTCTTATACATATTTGAGGACTCCTAGACACTACGGGTGCAGAAAACACGGTTTTCACAACTTGTCCCAGCGCAATAAAATGCGAGTCCGTAGTGGGCCTACCCGAACATGAATAAAATTGTGCTTCGTGTTTCATGCTCGGGTCCTTCTTAAACACATTTTAGGACTCCTATACACTACGGGGTGCGGAAAACACGGTTTCCCCAACTTGTCCCGCGCAATAAAATGCGGGTCGATAGTGGGCCCACCCGAACATGAATAATATTGTGCATCGGTAGTTTGCGCTCGAGTCATTCTTATAAACATTTTAGGACTCCTAGACACTACCGGGTGCGGAAAACACGGTTTTCACAACTTGTCCCAGCGCAATAGAATGCGAGTCCGTAGTGGGCCGATCCGAACATGAATAAAATTGTGCGTCCGTGTTTCATGCTCGGGTCCTTCTTAAACACATTTTAGGACTCCTATACACTACGGGGTGCAGAAAACACGGTTTCTCCAACTTGTCCCGGCGCAATAAAATGCGGGTCAGTAGTGGGCCCACCCGAACATGAATAATATTGTGCATCGGTAGTTTGCACTCGAGTCACTCTTATAAACATTTTAGGACTCCTAGACACTACAATGCGAGTCCGTAGTGGGCCCACCCGAACATGAATAAAATTGTGCGTCCGTGTTTCATGCTCGGGTCCTTCTTAAACACATTTTAGGACTCCTATACACTACGGGGTGCGGAAAACACGGTTTCCCCAAATTGTCCGGACGCAATAAAATACGGGTCGATAGTGGGCCCACCCGAACATGAATAATATTGTGCATCCGTAGTTCGCGCTAGAGTAATTCTTATCAACATTTTAGGACTCCCGGACACTACCGGGTGCGGAAAACACGGTTTTAACAACTTGTCCCGGCGCAATAAAATGCAAGTCCGTAGTGGGCCCACCCGAACATGAATAATATTGTGCATCGGTGATTCGCGGTCGAGTCCTTCTTATACACATTTTAGGACTCCTAGACACTACGGGGTGCGGAAAACACGGTTTCCACAACTTGTCCCGGCGGAATAAAATGCGGGTCGATAGTGGACCCATCCGAACATGAATAATATTGTGCGTCGGTGGTTCGCGCTCGAGTCATTCTTATCGACATTTTAGGACTCCTAGACACTACCGGCTGCGGAAAACACGGTTTTCACAACATTTCTGGGCGCAATAAAATGCGAGTCCGTAGTGGAACCACCCGAACATGAATAAAATTGTGCGTCGGTGTTTCATGCTCCTGTCCTTGTTAAACACATTTTAGGACCCCTAGACACTACGGGGTGCGGAAAACACGGTCTCCACAACTTGTCCCAGCGCAATAAAATGCGGGTCGGTGGTCGGCCCACCCGAACATGAATAATATTGTGCATCGGTGATTCGCGGTCGAGTCCTTCTTATACACATTTTAGGACTCCTAGACACTACGGGGTGCGGAAAACACGGTTTCCACAACTTGTCCCGGCGCAATAAAATGCGGGTCGATAGTGGACCCACCCGAACATGAATAATATTGTGCGTCGGTGGTTCGCGCTCGAGTCATTCTTATCGACATTTTAGGACTCCTAGACAAGATCGGGTGGGGAAAACACGGTTTTCACAACTTATCCCGGCGCAATAAAATGCGAGTCCGTAGTGGGCCCACCCGAACATGAATAAAATTGTGCGTCCGTGTTTCATGCTCGGGTCCTTCTTAAACACATTTTAGGACTCCTAGACACTACGGGGTGTGGAAAACACGGTTTCAACAATTTTTCCAGCGCAATAAAATGCGTGTCGATAGTGGGCCACCCGAACATGAATAATATTGTGCGTCGGTGGTTCGCGCTCGAGTCATTCTTATACACATTTTAGGACTCCTAGACACTACCGGGTGCGGAAAACACGGTTTTCACAACTTGTCCCAGCGCAATAAAATGCGAGTCTATAGTGGGCCCATCCGAACATGAATAAAATTGTGCATCGGTGTTTCATGTTCGGGTCCTTCTTAACACATTTTAGGAATCCTAGACACTACGGGGTGCGGAAAACACGGTTTTCACAACTTGTCCCAGCGCAATAAAATGCGAGTCCGTAGTGGGCCCACCCGAACATGAAGAAAATTGTGCGTCGGTGTTTCATGCTCGGGTCCTTCTTAAACACATTTTAGGACTCCTAGACACTACGGGGTGTGGAAAACGCTGTTTCCACAACTTGTCCCAACGCAATAAAATGTGGGTCGATCGTCGGCCCACCCGAACATGAATAATATTGTGCGTCGGTGATTCGCGGTCGAGTCATTCTTATACACATTTTAGGACTCCTAGACACTACGTGGTGCGGAAAACACGGTTTCCACAACTTGTCCCGACGCAATAAAATGCGGGTCAATAGTGGGCCCACCCGAACATGAATAATATTGTGCGTCGGTGGTTCGCGCTCGAGTCATTCTTATACACATTTTAGGACTCCTAGACACTACCGGGTGCGGAAAACACGGTTTTCACAACTTGTCCCGGCGCAATAAAATGCGAGTCTATAGTGGGCCCATCCGAACATGAATAAAATTGTGCATCGGTGTTTCATGTTCGGGTCCTTCTTAACACATTTTAGGAATCCTAGACACTACGGGGTGCGGAAAACACGGTTTTCACAACTTGTCCCGGCGCAATAAAATGCGAGTCCGTAGTGGGCCCACCCGAACATGAAGAAAATTGTGCGTCGGTGTTTCATGCTCGGGTCCTTCTTAAACACATTTTAGGACTCCTAGACACTACGGGGTGTGGAAAACGCTGTTTCCACAACTTGTCCCAACGCAATAAAATGTGGGTCGGTCGTCGGCCCACCCGAACATGAATAATATTGTGCGTCGGTGATTCGCGGTCGAGTCATTCTTATGCACATTTTAGGACTCCTAGACACTACGGGGTGCGGAAAACACGGTTTCCACAACTTGTCCCGACGCAATAAAATGCGGGTCAATAGTGGGCCCACCCGAACATGAATAATATTGTGCGTCGGTGGTTCGCGCTCGAGTCATTCTTATACACATTTTAGGAATCCCAGAAACTATCGGGTGCGGAAAACACGGTTTTCACAACTTGTCCCGGCGCAATAAAATACGAGTCCGTGGTGGGCCCATCCGAACATGACTAAAATTTTGCGTTTGTGTTTCATGCTCGGGTCCTTCTTAACACATTTTAGGAGTCATAGACACTACAGGGTGCGGAAAACACGGTTTTCACAACTTGTCCCGGCGCAATAAAATGCGGGTCAGTAGTGGGCCCACCCGACATGAATAAAATTAGCTTGGGTCCTTCTTGAACACATTTTAGGACTCCTAGACACTACTCGGGTGCGGAAAACAAGGTTTCCACAACTTGTCCCGCGCAATAAAATGCGGGTCAATAGTGGGCCCACCCGAACATGAATAATATTGTGCATCGGTAGTTTGCGCTCGAGTCATTCTTATAAACATTTTAGGACTCCTAGACACTACCGGCTGCGGAAAACACGGTTTTCACAACTTTTCCGGGCGCAATAAAATGCGAGTCCGTAGTGGGCCCACCCGAACATGAATAAATTGTGCGTCGGTGTTTCATGCTCGGGTCCTTCTTAAACACATTTTAGGACTCCTACACACTACGGGGTGCGGAAAACACGGTTTCAACAATTTTTCCGGCGCAATAAAATGCGTGTCGATAGTGGGCCACCCGAACATGAATAATATTGTGCGTCGGTGGTTCGCGCTCGAGTCATTCTTATACACATTTTAGGATTCCTAGACACTACCGGGTGTGGAAAACACGGTTTTCACAACTTGTCCCGGCGCAATAAAATGCGAGTCTATAGTGGGCCCATCCGAACATGAATAAAATTGTGCGTCGGTGTTTCATGTTCGGGTCCTTCTTAACCCATTTTAGGAATCCTAGACACTACGGGGGCGGAAAACACGGTTTTCACAACTAGTCCCGGCGCAATAAAATGCGGGTCAATAGTGGGCCCACCCGAACCTGAATAATATTGTGCATCGGTAGTTTGCGCTCGAGTCATTCTTATAAACATTTTAGGACCCCTAGACACTACCGGGTGCGAAAAACACGGTTTACACAACTTGTCCCGGCGCAATAAAATGCGAGTCCGTAGTGGGCCCATCCGAACATGAATAAAATTGTGCGTCGGTGTTTCATGCTCGGGTCCTTCTTAACACATTTTAGGACTCCTAGACACTACGGGCTGCGGAAAACACGGTTTTCACAACTTGTCCCGGCGCAATAAAATGCGAGTCCGTAGTGGGCCCATCCGAAAATGAATAAAATTCTGCGTCGGTGTTTCATGCTCGGGTCCTTCTTAACACATTTTAGGATTCCTAGACACTACGGGGTGCGGAAAACACGGTTTTCACAACTTGTCCCGGCGCAATAAAATGCGAGTCTATAGTGGGCCCATCCGAACATGAATAAAATTGTGCGTCGGTGTTTCATGTTCGGGTCCTTCTTAACACATTTTAGGAATCCTAGACACTACGGGGTGCGGAAAACACGGTTTTCACAACTTGTCCCGGCGCAATAAAATGCGAGTCGATGAGTGGGCCCACCCGAACACGAATAATATTGTGCGTCGGTGGTTCGCGCTCGAGTCATTCTTATACACATTTTAGGACCCCTAGACACTATCGGGTGCGGAAAACACGGTTTTCATAACTTGTCTCGACGCAATAAAATGCGAGTCTATAGTGGGCCCATCCGAACATGAATAAAATTGTGCGTCGGTGTTTCATGTTCGGGTCCTTCTTAACCCATTTTAGGAATCCTAGACACTACGGGGGCGGAAAACACGGTTTTCACAACTAGTCCCGGCGCAATAAAATGCGGGTCAATAGTGGGCCCACCCGAACCTGAATAATATTGTGCATCGGTAGTTTGCGCTCGAGTCATTCTTATAAACATTTTAGGACCCCTAGACACTACCGGGTGCGAAAAACACGGTTTACACAACTTGTCCCGGCGCAATAAAATGCGAGTCCGTAGTGGGCCCATCCGAACATGAATAAAATTGTGCGTCGGTGTTTCATGCTCGGGTCCTTCTTAACACATTTTAGGACTCCTAGACACTACGGGCTGCGGAAAACACGGTTTTCACAACTTGTCCCGGCGCAATAAAATGCGAGTCCGTAGTGGGCCCATCCGAAAATGAATAAAATTCTGCGTCGGTGTTTCATGCTCGGGTCCTTCTTAACACATTTTAGGATTCCTAGACACTACGGGGTGCGGAAAACACGGTTTTCACAACTTGTCCCGGCGCAATAAAATGCGAGTCTATAGTGGGCCCATCCGAACATGAATAAAATTGTGCGTCGGTGTTTCATGTTCGGGTCCTTCTTAACACATTTTAGGAATCCTAGACACTACGGGGTGCGGAAAACACGGTTTTCACAACTTGTCCCGGCGCAATAAAATGCGAGTCCGTAGTGGGCCCACCCGAACATGAAGAAAATTGTGCGTCGGTGTTTCATGCTCGGGTCCTTCTTAAACACATTTTAGGACTCCTAGACACTACGGGGTGTGGAAAACACTGTTTCCACAACTTGTCCCAACGCAATAAAATGTGGGTCGATCGTCGGCCCACCCGAACATGAATAATATTGTGCGTCGGTGATTCGCGGTCGAGTCATTCTTATGCACATTTTAGGACTCCTAGACACTACGGGGTGCGGAAAACACGGTTTCCACAACTTGTCCCGACGCAATAAAATGCGGGTCAATAGTGGGCCCACCCGAACATGAATAATATTGTGCGTCGGTGGTTCGCGCTCGAGTCATTCTTATACACATTTTAGGAATCCCGGACACTATCGGGTGCGGAAAACACGGTTTTCACAACTTGTCCCGGCGCAATAAAATACGAGTCCGTAGTGGGCCCATCCGAACATGACTAAAATTTTGCGTTTGTGTTTCATGCTCGGGTCCTTCTTAACACATTTTAGGAGTCATAGACACTACAGGGTGCGGAAAACACGGTTTTCCCAACTTGTCCCGGCGCAATAAAATGCGGGTCAGTAGTGGGCCCACCCGACATGAATAAAATTAGCTTGGGTCCTTCTTGAACACATTTTAGGACTCCTGGACACTCACTGGGTGCGGAAAACAAGGTTTCCACAACTTGTCCCGGCGCAATAAAATGCGGGTCAATAGTGGGCCCACCCGAACATGAATAATATTGTGCATCGGTAGTTTGCGCTCGAGTCATTCTTATAAACATTTTAGGACTCCTAGACACTACCGGCTGCGGAAAACACGGTTTTCACAACTTTTCCGGCGCAATAAAATGCGAGTCCGTAGTGGACCCACCCGAACATGAATAAATTGTGCGTCGGTGTTTCATGCTCAGGTCCTTCTTAAACACATTTTAGGACTCCTAGAAACTACGGGGTGCGGAAAACACGGTTTCAACAATTTTTCCCAGCGCAATAAAATGCGTGTCGATAGTGGGCCACCCGAACATGAATAATATTGTGCGTCCGTGGTTCGCGCTCGAGTCATTCTTATACACATTTTAGGATTCCTAGACACTACCGGGTGTGGAAAACACGGTTTTCACAACTTGTCCCGGCGCAATAAAATGCGAGTCTATAGTGGGCCCATCCGAACATGAATAAAATTGTGCGTCGGTGTTTCATGTTCGGGTCCTTCTTAACCCATTTTAGGAATCCTAGACACTACGGGGTGCGGAAAACACGGTTTTCACAACTTGTCCCGGCGCAATAAAATGCGGGTTAAGAGTGGGCCCACCCGAACCTGAATAATATTGTGCATCGATAGTTTGCGCTCGAGTCATTCTTATAAACATTTTAGGACCCCTAGACACTACCGGGTGCGAAAAACACGGTTTACACAACTTGTCCCGGCGCAATAAAATGCGATTCTGTAGTGGGCCCATCCGAACATGAATAAAATTGTGCGTCGGTGTTTCATGCTCGGGTCCTGCTTAACACATTTTAGGACTCCTAGACACTACGGGCTGCGGAAAACACGGTTTTCACAACTTGTCCCGGCGCAATAAAATGCGAGTCCGTAGTGGGCCCATCCGAAAATGAATAAAATTGTGCGTCGGTGTTTCATGCTCGGGTCCTTCTTAACACATTTTAGGAATCCTAGACACTACGGGGTGCGGAAAACACGGTTTTCACAACTTGTCCCGGCGCAATAAAATGCGAGTCTATAGTGGGCCCATCCGAACATGAATAAAATTGTGCGTCGGTGTTTCATGTTCGGGTCCTTCTTAACACATTTTAGGAATCCTAGACACTACGGGGTGCGGAAAACACGGTTTTCACAACTTGTCCCGGCGCAATAAAATGCGAGTCCGTAGTGGGCCCACCCGAACATGAAGAAAATTGTGCGTCGGTGTTTCAAGCTCGGGTCCTTCTTAAACACATTTTAGGACTCCTAGACACTACGGGGTGTGGAAAACACTGTTTCCACAACTTGTCCCAACGCAATAAAATGTGGGTCGATCGTCGGCCCACCCGAACATGAATAATATTGTGCGTCGGTGATTCGCGGTCGAGTCCTTCTTATACACATTTTAGGACTCCTAGACACTACGGGGTGCGGAAAACACGGTTTCCACAACTTGTCCCGGCGCAATAAAATGCGGGTCGATAGTGGGCCCACCCGAACATGAATAATATTGTGCTTCGGTGGTTCGCGCTCGAGTCATTCTTATCCACATTTTAGGACTCCTAGACAGATCTGGGTGCGGAAAACACGGTTTTCACAACTTATCCCGGCGCAATAAAATGCGAGTCCGTACTGGGCCCACCCGAACATGAATAAAATTGTGCGTCCGTGTTTCATGCTCGGGTCCTTCTTAAACACATTTTAGGACTCCTAGACACTACAGGGTGCGGAAAACACGGTTTCAACAATTTTTCCCGACGCAATAAAATGCGTGTCGATAGTGGGCCACCCGAACATGAATAATATTGTGCGTCGGTGGTTCGTGCTCGAGTCATTGTTATACACATTTTAGGAATCCTAGACACTACCGGGTGCAGAAAACACGGTTTTCACAACTTGTCCCAGCGCAATAAAATGCGAGTCCGTATGGGCCCACCCGAACATGAATAAAATTCTGCGTCGGTGTTTGATGCTCTGGTCCTTCTTAAACACATTTTAGGACTCCTAGACACTACGGGGTGCGGAAAACACGGTTTTCACAATTTGTCCCGGCACGATAAAATGCGGGTCAGTAGTGGGCCACCCGAACATGAATAAAATTGTGCTTCGGTGGTTCGCGCTCGAGTCATTCTTATACATATTTTAGGACTCCTAGACACTCACGGGTGCGGAAAATACGGTTTTCACAACTTGTCCCGGCGCAATAAAATGCGAGTCCGTAGTGGGCCCATCCGAACATGAAAAAAATTGTGCATGGGTGTTTCATGCACGGGTCCTTCTTAACACATTTTATGAGTCCTAGACACTCATCGGGTGCGGAAAACACGGTTTTCGGAACTTGTCCCGACGCAATAAAATGCGGGTCAGTAGTGGGCCCACCCGACATGAATAAAATTAGCTTGGGTCCTTCTTGAACACATTTTAGGAGTCCTAGACACTACTGGGTGCGGAAAACAAGGTTTCGACAACTTGTCCCGGCGCAATAAAATGCGCGTCGATAGTGGGCCCACCCGAACATGAATAATATCGTGCGTCGGTGGTTCGCGCTCGAGTCGTTCTTATAAATATTTTAGGACTCCTAGACACTACCGGCTGCGGAAAACACGGTTTTCACAACTTTTCTCGGGTGCAATAAAATGCGAGTCCGTAGTGGGCCCACCCGAACATGAATAAAATTGTGCGTCGGTGTTTCATGCTCCTGTCCTTGTTAAACACATTTTAGGACCCCTAGACACTACGGGGTGCGGAAAACACGGTCTCCACAACGTGTCCCAGCGCAATAAAATGCGGGTCGGTGGTCGGCCCACCCGAACATGAATAATATTGTGCGTCGGTGATTCGCGGTCGAGTCCTTCTTATACACATTTTAGGACTCCTAGACACTACGGGGTGCGGAAAACACGGTTTCCACAACTTGTCCCGGCGCAATAAAATGCGGGTCGATAGTGGGCCCACCCGAACATGAATAATATTGTGCGTCGGTGGTTCACCCTCGAGTCATTCTTATCCACATTTTAGGACTCCTAGACAAGATCGGGTGCGGAAAACACGGTTTTCACAACTTATCCCGGCGCAATAAAATGCGAGTCCGTACTGGGCCCACCCGAACATGAATAAAATTGTGCGTCCGTGTTTCATGCTCGGGTCCTTCTTAAACACATTTTAGAACTCCTAGACACTACGGGTGCGGAAAACACGGTTTCAACAATTTTTCCGGCGCAATAAAATGCGTGTCGATAGTGGGCCACCCGAACATGAATAATATTGTGCGTCGGTGGTTCGCGCTCGAGTCATTCTTATACACATTTTAGGAATCCCGGACACTATCGGGTGCGGAAAACACGGTTTTCACAACTTGTCCCGGCGCAATAAAATACGAGTCCGTAGTGGGCCCATCCGAACATGACTAAAATTTTGCGTTTGTGTTTCATGCTCGGGTCCTTCTTAACACATTTTAGGAGTCATAGACACTACAGGGTGCGAAAAACACGGTTTTCACAACTTGTCCCGGCGCAATAAAATGCGGGTCGGTAGTGGGCCCACCCGACATGAATAAAATTAGCTTGGGTCCTTCTTAAACACATTTTAGGACTCCTAGACACTACGGGTGCGAAAAACATGGTTTCAACAATTTTTCCGGCGCAATAAAATGCGGGTCGGTAGTGGGCCACCCGAACATGAATAATATTGTGCGTCGGTGGTTCGTGCTCGAGTCATTGTTATACACATTTTAGGAATCCTAGACACTACCGGGTGCAGAAAACACGGTTTTCACAACTTGTCCCAGCGCAATAAAATGCGAGTCCGTATGGGCCCACCCGAACATGAATAAAATTCTGCGTCGGTGTTTGATGCTCTGGTCCTTCTTAAACACATTTTAGGACTCCTAGACACTACGGGGTGCGGAAAACACGGTTTCAACAATTTTTCTCGGCGCAATAAAATGCGGGTCGATAGTGGGCCACCCGAACATGAATAATATTGTGCGTCGGTGGTTCGCGCTCGAGTCATTCTTATACACATTTTAGGACTCCTAGACACTACGGGGTGCGGAAAACACGGTTTGCACAACTTGCCCCGGCGCAATAAAATGCGGGTCGATAGTGGGCCCACCCGAACATGAATAATATTGTGCGTCGGTGGTTCGCGCTCGAGTCATTCTTATCCACATTTTAGGACTCCTAGACACTATCGGGTGTGGAAAACACGGTTTTCACAACTTGTCCCGGCGCAATAAAATGCGAGTCCGTAGTGGGCCCACCCGAACATGAATAAAATTGTGCGTCGGTGTTTCATGTTCGGGTCCTTCTTAACACATTTTAGGAATCCTAAACACTACGCGGTGCGGAAAACACGGTTTTCACAAATTGTCCCGGCGCAATAAAATGCGAGTCCGTAGTGGGCCCACCCGAACATGAACAAAATTGTGCGTCGGTGTTTCATGCTCGGGTCCTTCTTAAACACATTTTAGGACTCCTAGACACTACGGGGAGCGGAAAACACTGTTTCCACAACTTGTCCCGATGCAATAAAATGTGGGTCGGTAGTCGGCCCACCCGAACATGAATAATATTGTGCGTCGGTGATTCGCGGTCGAGTCATTCTTATACACATTTTAGGACTCCTAGACACTACGGGGTGCAGAAAACACGGTTTCCACAACTTGTCCCGGCGCAATAAAATACGAGTCCGTAGTGGGCCCACCCGAACATGAATAAAATTGTGCGTCCGTGTTTCATGCTCGGGTCCTTCTTAAACACATTTTAGGACTCCTAGACACTACGGGGTGCAGAAAACACGGTTTCCACAACTTGTCCCGGCGCAATAAAATACGAGTCCGTAGTGGGCCCACCCGAACATGAATAAAATTGTGCGTCCGTGTTTCATGCTCAGGTCCTTCTTAAACACATTTTAGGACTCCTATACACTACGGGGTGCGGTAAACACGGTTTCCGCAACTTGTCCCGACGCAATAAAATGCGGGTCAGTAGTGGGCCCACCCGACATGAATAAAATTAGCTTGGGTCCTTCTTAAACACACTTTAGGACTCCTAGACACTACGGGGTGCGGAAAACAAGGTTTCCGCAACTTTTCCGGCGTAATAAAATGCGAGTCCGTAGTGGGCCCACCCAAACATGAATAAAATTGTGCGTCGGTGTTTCATGCTCGGGTCCTTCTTAAACACATTTTAGGACTCCTAGACACTATGGGGTGCGGAAAACACGGTTTCCACAACTTGTCCCGACGCGATAAAATGCGGGTCGGTAGTGGGCCCACCCGAACATGAATAATATTGTGCGTCGGTGGTTCGCGCTTGAGTCATTCTTATACATATTTTAGGACTCCTAGACACTCACGGGTGCGGAAAACACGGTTTTCACAACTTGTCCCGACGCAATAAAATGCGGGTCGGTAGTGGGCCCACCCGACATGAATAAAATTAGCTTGGGTCCTTCTTAAACACATATTAGGACTCCTAGACACTACGGGGTGCGGAAGACAAGGTTTCCACAACTTGTCCCGGCGCAATAAAATGCGAGTCCGTAGTGGGCCCACCCAAACACGAATAAAATTGTGCGTCGGTGTTTCATGCTCGGGTCCTTCTTAAACACATTTTAGGACTCCTAGACACTACGGGGTGCGGAAAACACGGTTTCCACAACTTGTCCCGGCGCAATAAAATGCGGGTCGGTGGTCGGCCCACCCGAACATGAATAATATTGTGCGTCGGTGATTCGCGGTCGAGTCCTTCTTATACACATTTTAGGACTCCTAGATACTACGGGGTGCGGAAAACACGGTTTCCACAACTTGTCCGGCGCAATAAAATGCGGGTCGGTCGTGGGCCCACCCGAACATGAATAATATTGTGCGTCGGTGGTTCGCGCTCAAGTCATTCTTATACATATTTTAGCACTCTTAGACACTCACGGGTGCGGAAAACACGGTTTTCACAACTTGTCCGGCGCAATAAAATGCGGGTCGGTAGTGGGCCCACCCGACATGAATAAAATTAGCTTGGGTCCTTCTTAAACACATATTAGGACTCCTAGACACTACGGGGTGCGGAAAACCAGGTTTCCACAACTTGTCCGGCGCAATAAAATGCGAGTACTGTAGTGGGCCCACCCAAACATGAATAAAATTGTGCGTCGGTGTTTCATGCTCGGGTCCTTCTTAAACACATTTTAGGACTCCTAGACACTACGGGGTGCGGAAAACACGGTTTCCACAACTTGTCCGGCGCAATAAAATGCGGGTCAATGGTCGGCCCATCCGAACATGAATAATATTGTGCGTCGGTGATTCACGGTCGAGTCCTTCTTATACACATTTTAGGACTCCTAGATACTACGGGGTGCGGAAAACACGGTTTCCACACCTTGTCCGCGCGCAATAAAATGCGGGTCGGTAGTGGGCCCACCCAAACATGAATAATATTGTGCGTCGGTGGTTCGCGCTCGAGTCATTCTTATGCATATTTTAGGACTCCTAGACACTCACGGGTGCGGAAAACACGGTTTTCACAACTCGTCCGGCGCAATAAAATGCGGGTCGGTAGTGGGCCCACCCGACATGAATAATATTAGCTCGGGTCCTTCTTAAACACATTTTAGGACTCCTAGACACTACGGGGAGCGGAAAACAAGGTTTCCACAACTTGTCCCGGCGCAATAAAATGCGAGTCCGTAGTGGGCCCACCCGAACATGAATAATATCGTGCGTCGGTGGTTCGCGCTCGAGTCATTCTTATAAACATTTTAGGACTCCTAGACACTACCGGCTGCGGAAAGCACGGTTTTCACAACTTGTCTCGGCGCAATAAAATGCGAGTCCGTAGTGGGCCCACCCGAACATGAATAAAATTGTGCGTCGGTGTTTCTTGCTCCTGTCCCTACGAAACACGGTTTAGGACCCCTAGACACTACGGGGTGCGGAAAACACGGTCTCCACAACTTGTCCCGGCGCAATAAAATGCGGGTCGGTGGTCGGCCCACCCGAACATGAATAATATTGTGCGTCGGTGATTCGCGGTCGAGTCCTTCTTATACACATTTTAGGACTCCTAGACACTACGGGGTGCGGAAAACACGGTTTCCACAACTTGTCCGGCGCAATAAAATGCGGGTCGATAGTGGGCCCACCAGAACTTGAATAATATTGTGCGTCGGTGGTTCGCGCTCGAGTCATTCTTATGCACATTTTAGGACTCCTAGACAGATCTGGGTGCGGAAAACACGGTTTTTACAACTTGTCCCGGCGCAATAAAATGCGAGTCCGTGGTGGGCCCACCCGAACATGAATAAAATTATGCGTCGGTGTTTCATGCTCGGGTCCTTCTTAAACACATTTTTGGACTCCTAGACACTACGGAGTGCGGAAAACACGGTTTTCACAATTTGTCCTGGCGCAATAAAATGCGGGTCGGTAGTGGGCCACCCGAACATGAATAAAATTGTGCGTCCGTGTTTCATGCTCGGGTCCTTCTTAAACACATTTTAGGACTCATAGACACTACGCGGTGTGGAAAACACGGTTTCCGCAACTTGTCCCGGCGCAATAAAATGCGAGTCGGTGGTCGGCCCACCCGAACATGAATAATATTGAGCGTCGGTGATTCGCGGTCGAGTCTTTCTTATACACATTTTAGGACTCCTAGACACTACGGGGTGTGGAAAACAAGGTTTCCACAACTTGTCCGGCGCAATAAAATGCGGGTCGGTAGTGGGCCACCCGAATATGAATAAAATTGTGCTTCGGTGTTTCGCGCTCGAGTCATTCTTATACATATTTTAGGACTCCTAGACACTACGGGTGCGGAAAACACGGTTTTCACAACTTTTCCAGGCGCAATAAAATGCCGATCTGTAGTGGGCCCACCCGAACATGAATAAAATTGTGCGTCGGTGTTTCATGCTCGGGTCCTTCTTAAATACATTTTAGGACTCCTAGACACTACGGGGTGTGGAAAACACTTGTTTCCACAACTTGTCCCAACGCAATAAAATGTGGGTCGGTCGTCGGCCCACCCGAACATGAATAATATTGTGCGTCGGTGATTCGCGGTCGAGTCCTTCTTATACACATTTTAGGACTCCTAGACACTACGGGGTGCGGAAAACACGGTTTCCACAACTTGTCCCGGCGCAATAAAATGCGGGTCGATAGTGGGCCCACCCGAACATGAATAATATTGTGCGTCGGTGGTTCGCGCTCGAGTCATTCTTATCCACATTTTAGGACTCCTAGACAGTATCGGGTGCGGAAAACACGGTTTTCACAACTTATCTCGGCGCAATAAAATGCGAGTCCATACTGGGCCCACCCGAACGTGAATAATATTGTGCGTCGGTGATTCGCGGTCGAGTCATTCTTATACACATTTTAGGACTCCTAGACACTACGCGGTGCGGAAAAAAGGTTTCCACAACTTGTCCCGGCGCAATAAAATGCGAGTCTGTCGTGGGCCCACCCAAACATGAATAAAATTGTGCGTCGGTATTTCATGCTCGGGTCCTTCTTAAACACATTTTAGGACTCATAGACACTACGGGGTGCGGAAAACACGGTCTCCACAACTTGTCCCGGCGCAATAAAATGCGGGACGGTGGTCGGCCCACCCGAACATGAATAATATTGAGCGTCGGTGATTCGCGGTCGAGTCTTTCTTATACACATTTTTGGACTCCTAGACACTACGGGGTGCGGAAAACACTGTTTCCACAGCTTGTCCCGGCGCAATAAAATGTGGGTCGGTAGTGGGCCACCCGAACATGAATAAAATTGTGCTTCGGTGTTTCACGCTCGAGTCATTCTTATACATATTTTAGGACTCCTAGACAGATCTTGGGTGCGGAAAACACGGTTTTCACAACTTGTCCCGGCGCAATAAAATGCGAGTCCGTGGTGGGCCCACCCGAACATGAATAAAATTATGCATCCGTGTTTCATGCTCGGGTCCTCTTAAACACATTTTTGGACTCCTAGACACTACGGAGTGCGGAAAACACGGTTTCCACAATTTGTCTCGGCGCAATAAAATGCGGGTCGGTAGTGGGCCACCCGAACATGAATAAAATTGTGCATCGGTGTTTCATGCTCGGGTCCTTCTTAAACACATTTTAGGACTCATAGACACTACGGGGTGCGGAAAACACGGTTTCCACAACTTATCCCGGCGCAATAAAATACGGGTCGGTGGTCGGCCCATCCGAACATGAATAATATTGAGCGTCGGTGATTCGCGGTCGAGTCTTTCTTATACACATTTTAGGACTCCTAGACACTTCGGGTTGCGGAAAACACGGTTTCCACAACTTGTCCCGACGCAATAAAATGCGGGTCGGTAGTGGGCCACCCGAACATGAATAAAATTGTGCTTCGGTATTTCGCGCTCGAGTCATTCTTATACATATTTTAGGACTCCTAGACACTACCGGGTGCGGAAAACACGGTTTCCACAATTTGTCCCGGCGCAATAAAATGCGGGTCGATAGTGGGCCCACCCGAACATGAATAAAATTGTGCGTCGGTGTTTCATGCTCGGGTCCTTCTTAAACACATATTAGGACTCCTAGACACTACGGGGTGTGGAAGACAAGGTTTCCACAACTTGTCCCAGCGCAATAAAATGCGAGTCCGTAGTGGGCCCACCCAAACACGAATAAAATTGTGCGTCGGTGTTTCATGCTCGGGTCCTTCTTAAACACATTTTAGGACTCCTAGACACTACGGGGTGCGGAAAACACGGTTTCCACAACTTGTCCGGCGCAATAAAATGCGGGTCGGTGGTCGGCCCACCCGAACATGAATAATATTGTGCGTCGGTGATTCGCGGTCGAGTCCTTCTTATACACATTTTTGGACTCCTAGATACTACGGGGTGCGGAAAACACGGTTTCCACAACTTGTCCGGCGCAATAAAATGCGGGTCGGTCGTGGGCCCACCCGAACATGAATAATATTGTGCGTCGGTGGTTCGCGCTCGAGTCATTCTTATACATATTTTAGCACTCTTAGACACTCACGGGTGCGGAAAACACGGTTTTCACAACTTGTCCGGCGCAATAAAATGCGGGTCGATAGTGGGCCCACCCGACATGAATAAAATTAGCTTGGGTCCTTCTTAAACACATATTAGGACTCCTAGACACTACGGGGTGCGGAAAACCAGGTTTCCACAACTTGTCCGGCGCAATAAAATGCGAGTCCGTAGTGGGCCCACCCAAACATGAATAAAATTGTGCGTCGGTGTTTCATGCTCGGGTCCTTCTTAAACACATTTTAGGACTCCTAGACACTACGGGGTGCGGAAAACACGGTTTCCACAACTTGTCCGGCGCAATAAAATGCGGGTCAATGGTCGGCCCACCCGAACATGAATAATATTGTGCGTCGGTGATTCACGGTCGAGTCCTTCTTATACACATTTTAGGACTCCTAGATACTACGGGGTGCGGAAAACACGGTTTCCACAACTTGTCCGGCGCAATAAAATGCGGGTCGATAGTGGGCCCACCCAAACATGAATAATATTGTGCGTCGGTAGTTCGCGCTCGAGTCATTCTTATGCATATTTTAGGACTCCTAGACACTCACGGGTGCGGAAAACACGGTTTTCACAACTCGTACCGACGCAATAAAATGCGGGTCGATAGTGGGCCCACCCGACATGAATAATATTAGCTCGGGTCCTTCTTAAACACATTTTAGGACTCCTAGACACTACGGGAGCGGAAAACAAGGTTTCCACAACTTGTCCGGCGTAATAAAATGCGAGTCCGTAGTGGGCCCACCCGAACATGAATAATATCGTGCGTCGGTGGTTCGCGCTCGAGTCATTCTTATAAACATTTTAGGACTCCTAGACACTACCGGCTGCGGAAAGCACGGTTTTCACAACTTGTCTCGGCGCAATAAAATGCGAGTCCGTAGTGGGCCCACCCGAACATGAATAAAATTGTGCGTCGGTGTTTCTTGCTCCTGTCCTTACGAAACACAGTTTAGGACCCCTAGACACTACGGGGTGCGGAAAACACGGTCTCCAGAACTTGTCCGGCGCAATAAAATGCGGGTCGGTGGTCGGCCCACCCGAACATGAATAATATTGTGCGTCGGTGATTCGCGGTCGAGTCCTTCTTATACACATTTTAGGACTCCTAGACACTACGGGGTGCGGAAAACATGGTTTCCACAACTTGTCCGGCGCAATAAAATGCGGGTCGATAGTGGGCCCACCGGAACTTGAATAATATTGTGCGTCGGTGGTTCGCGCTCGAGTCATTCTTATGCACATTTTTGGACTCCTAGACAGATCTGGGTGCGGAAAACACGGTTTTCACAACTTGTCCCGGCGCAATAAAATGCGAGTCCGTGGTGGGCCCACCCGAACATGAATAAAATTATGCGTCGGTGTTTCATGCTCGGGTCCTTCTTAAACACATTTTTGGACTCCTAGACACTACGGAGTGCGGAAAACACGGTTTCCACAATTTGTCCTGGCGCAATAAAATGCGGGTCGGTAGTGGGCCACCCGAACATGAATAAAATTGTGCGTCCGTGTTTCATGCTCGGGTCCTTCTTAAACACATTTTAGGACTCATAGACACTACGCGGTGTGGAAAACACGGTTTCCGCAACTTGTCCCGGCGCAATAAAATGCGGGTCGGTGGTCGGCCCACCCGAACATGAATAATATTGAGCGTCGGTGATTCGCGGTCGAGTCTTTCTTATACACATTTTAGGACTCCTAGACACTACGGGGTGTGGAAAACAAGGTTTCCACAACTTGTCCCGGCGCAATAAAATGCGGGTCGGTAGTGGGCCACCCGAACATGAATAAAATTGTGCTTCGGTGTTTCGCGCTCGAGTCATTCTTATACATATTTTAGGACTCCTAGACACTACCGGGTGCGGAAAACACGGTTTTCACAACTTTTCCAGGCGCAATAAAATGCCGGTCTGTAGTGGGCCCACCCGAACATGAATAAAATTGTGCGTCGGTGTTTCATGCTCGGGTCCTTCTTAAATACATTTTAGGACTCCTAGACACTACGGGGTGTGGAAAACACTTGTTTCCACAACTTGTCCCAACGCAATAAAATGTGGGTCGATCGTCGGCCCACCCGAACATGAATAATATTGTGCGTCGGTGATTCGCGGTCGAGTCCTTCTTATACACATTTTAGGACTCCTAGACACTACGGGGTGCGGAAAACACGGTTTCCACAACTTGTCCGGCGCAATAAAATGCGGGTCGGTAGTGGGCCCACCCGAATATGAATAATATTGTGCGTCGGTGGTTCGCGCTCGAGTCATTCTTATCCACATTTTAGGACTCCTAGACAGTATCGGGTGCGGAAAACACGGTTTTCACAACTTATCTCGGCGCAATAAAATGCGAGTCCGTACTTGGGCCCACCCGAACGTGAATAATATTGTGCGTCGGTGATTCGCGGTCGAGTCATTCTTATACACATTTTAGGACTCCTAGACACTACGCGGTGCGGAAAAAGGTTTCCACAACTTGTCCGGCGCAATAAAATGCGAGTGCTGTCGTGGGCCCACCCAAACATGAATAAAATTGTGCGTCGGTATTTCATGCTCGGGTCCTTCTTAAACACATTTTAGGACTCATAGACACTACGGGGTGCGGAAAACACGGTCTCCACAACTTGTCCCGGCGCAATCAAATGCGGGACGGTGGTCGGCCCACCCGAACATGAATAATATTGAGCGTCGGTGATTCGCGGTCGAGTCTTTCTTATACACATTTTAGGACTCCTAGACACTACGGGGTGCGGAAAACACTGTTTCCACGAGCTTGTCCCGGCGCAATAAAATGTGGGTCGATGAGTGGGCCACCCGAACATGAATAAAATTGTGCTTCGGTGTTTCACGCTCGAGTCATTCTTATACATATTTTAGGACTCCTAGACAGATCTTGGGTGCGGAAAACACGGTTTTCACAACTTGTCCGGCGCAATAAAATGCGAGTCCGTGGTGGGCCCACCCGAACATGAATAAA
This sequence comes from Chloris gayana, assembly GCA_031894775.1. Lineage (NCBI taxonomy): Eukaryota > Viridiplantae > Streptophyta > Magnoliopsida > Poales > Poaceae > Chloris > Chloris gayana. The sequence continues at coordinate 65,034 of JAUNZO010000718.1, read as the reverse complement.
ATTATGCGTCCGTGTTTCATGCTCGGGTCCTCTTAAACACATTTTTGGACTCCTAGACACTACGGAGTGCGGAAAACACGGTTTCCACAATTTGTCCTGGCGCAATAAAATGCGGGTCGATAGTGGGCCACCCGAACATGAATAAAATTGTGCGTCGGTGTTTCATGCTCGGGTCCTTCTTAAACACATTTTAGGACTCATAGACACTACGGGGTGCGGAAAACACGGTTTCCACAACTTATCCCGGCGCAATAAAATGCGGGTCGGTGCTCGGCCCATCCGAACATGAATAATATTGAGCGTCGGTGATTCGCGGTCGAGTCTTTCTTATACACATTTTAGGACTCCTAGACACTTCGGGTTGCGGAAAACACGGTTTCCACAACTTGTCCCGCGCAATAAAATGCGGGTCGATAGTGGGCCACCCGAACATGAATAAAATTGTGCTTCGGTATTTCGCGCTCGAGTCATTCTTATACATATTTTAGGACTCCTAGACACTACCGGGTGCGGAAAACACGGTTTCCACAATTTGTCCCGGCGCAATAAAATGCGGGTCGATAGTGGGCCCACCCGAACATGAATAAAATTGTGCGTCGGTGTTTCATGCTCGGGTCCTTCTTAAACACATATTAGGACTCCTAGACACTACGGGGTGTGGAAGACAAGGTTTCCACAACTTGTCCGGCGCAATAAAATGCGAGTCCGTAGTGGGCCCACCCAAACACGAATAAAATTGTGCGTCGGTGTTTCATGCTCGGGTCCTTCTTAAACACATTTTAGGACTCCTAGACACTACGGGGTGCGGAAAACACGGTTTCCACAACTTGTCCCGGCGCAATAAAATGCGGGTCGGTGGTCGGCCCACCCGAACATGAATAATATTGTGCGTCGGTGATTCGCGGTCGAGTCCTTCTTATACACATTTTAGGACTCCTAGATACTACGGGGTGCGGAAAACACGGTTTCCACAACTTGTCCCGGCGCAATAAAATGCGGGTCGGTGGTGGGCCCACCCGAACATGAATAATATTGTGCGTCGGTGGTTCGCGCTCGAGTCATTCTTATACATATTTTAGCACTCTTAGACACTCACGGGTGCGGAAAACACGGTTTTCACAACTTGTCCCGGCGCAATAAAATGCGGGTCGATAGTGGGCCCACCCGACATGAATAAAATTAGCTTGGGTCCTTCTTAAACACATATTAGGACTCCTAGACACTACGGGGTGCGGAAAACCAGGTTTCCACAACTTGTCCCGGCGCAATAAAATGCGAGTCCGTAGTGGGCCCACCCAAACATGAATAAAATTGTGCGTCGGTGTTTCATGCTCGGGTCCTTCTTAAACACATTTTAGGACTCCTAGACACTACGGGGTGCGGAAAACACGGTTTCCACAACTTGTCCGGCGCAATAAAATGCGGGTCAATGGTCGGCCCACCCGAACATGAATAATATTGTGCGTCGGTGATTCACGGTCGAGTCCTTCTTATACACATTTTAGGACTCCTAGATACTACGGGGTGCGGAAAACACGGTTTCCACAACTTGTCCGCGCGCAATAAAATGCGGGTCGATAGTGGGCCCACCCAAACATGAATAATATTGTGCGTCGGTAGTTCGCGCTCGAGTCATTCTTATGCATATTTTAGGACTCCTAGACACTCACGGGTGCGGAAAACACGGTTTTCACAACTCGTCCCGACGCAATAAAATGCGGGTCGATAGTGGGCCCACCCGACATGAATAATATTAGCTCGGGTCCTTCTTAAACACATTTTAGGACTCCTAGACACTACGGGAGCGGAAAACAAGGTTTCCACAACTTGTCCGGCGCAATAAAATGCGAGTCCGTAGTGGGCCCACCCGAACATGAATAATATCGTGCGTCGGTGGTTCGCGCTCGAGTCATTCTTATAAACATTTTAGGACTCCTAGACACTACCGGCTGCGGAAAGCACGGTTTTCACAACTTGTCTCGGCGCAATAAAATGCGAGTCCGTAGTGGGCCCACCCGAACATGAATAAAATTGTACGTCGGTGTTTCTTACTCCTGTCCTTACGAAACACAGTTTAGGACCCCTAGACACTACGGGGTGCGGAAAACACGGTCTCCGGAACTTGTCCGGCGCAATAAAATGCGGGTCGGTGGTCGGCCCACCCGAACATGAATAATATTGTGCGTCGGTGATTCGCGGTCGAGTCCTTCTTATACACATTTTAGGACTCCTAGACACTACGGGGTGCGGAAAACACGGTTTCCACAACTTGTCCGGCGCAATAAAATGCGGGTCGGTAGTGGGCCCACCAGAACTTGAATAATATTGTGCGTCGGTGGTTCGCGCTCGAGTCATTCTTATGCACATTTTAGGACTCCTAGACAGATCTGGGTGCGGAAAACACGGTTTTCACAACTTGTCCCGGCGCAATAAAATGCGAGTCTGTGGTGGGCCCACCCGAACATGAATAAAATTATGCGTCGGTGTTTCATGCTCGGGTCCTTCTTAAACACATTTTTGGACTCCTAGACACTACGGAGTGCGGAAAACACGGTTTCCACAATTTGTCCTGGCGCAATAAAATGCGGGTCGGTAGTGGGCCACCCGAACATGAATAAAATTGTGCGTCCGTGTTTCATGCTCGGGTCCTTCTTAAACACATTTTAGGACTCATAGACACTACGCGGTGCGGAAAACACGGTTTCCGCAACTTGTCCCGGCGCAATAAAATGCGGGTCGGTGGTCGGCCCACCCGAACATGAATAATATTGAGCGTCGGTGATTCGCGGTCGAGTCTTTCTTATACACATTTTAGGACTCCTAGACACTACGGGGTGTGGAAAACAAGGTTTCCACAACTTGTCCGGCGCAATAAAATGCGGGTCGGTAGTGGGCCACCCGAACATGAATAAAATTGTGCTTCGGTGTTTCGCGCTCGAGTCATTCTTATACATATTTTAGGACTCCTAGACACTACGGGTGCGGAAAACACGGTTTTCACAACTTTTCCAGGCGCAATAAAATGCCGATCCGTAGTGGGCCCACCCGAACATGAATAAAATTGTGCGTCGGTGTTTCATGCTCGGGTCCTTCTTAAATACATTTTAGGACTCCTAGACACTACGGGGTGTGGAAAACACTTGTTTCCACAACTTGTCCCAACGCAATAAAATGTGGGTCGATCGTCGGCCCACCCGAACATGAATAATATTGTGCGTCGGTGATTCGCGGTCGAGTCCTTCTTATACACATTTTAGGACTCCTAGACACTACGGGGTGCGGAAAACACGGTTTCCACAACTTGTCCCGGCGCAATAAAATGCGGGTCGATAGTGGGCCCACCCGAACATGAATAATATTGTGCGTCGGTGGTTCGCGCTCGAGTCATTCTTATCCACATTTTAGGACTCCTAGACAGATCTGGGTGCGGAAAACACGGTTTTCACAACTTATCTCGGCGCAATAAAATGCGAGTCCGTACTTGGGCCCACCCGAACGTGAATAATATTGTGCGTCGGTGATTCGCGGTCGAGTCATTCTTATACACATTTTAGGACTCCTAGACACTACGCGGTGCGGAAAAAAGGTTTCCACAACTTGTCCCGGCGCAATAAAATGCGAGTCCGTCGTGGGCCCACCCAAACATGAATAAAATTGTGCGTCGGTATTTCATGCTCGGGTCCTTCTTAAACACATTTTAGGACTCATAGACACTACGGGGTGCGGAAAACACGGTCTCCACAACTTGTCCCGGCGCAATAAAATGCGGGACGGTGGTCGGCCCACCCGAACATGAATAATATTGAGCGTCGGTGATTCGCGGTCGAGTCTTTCTTATACACATTTTAGGACTCCTAGACACTACGGGGTGCGGAAAACACTGTTTCCACAGCTTGTCCCGGCGCAATAAAATGTGGGTCGGTAGTGGGCCACCCGAACATGAATAAAATTGTGCTTCGGTGTTTCACGCTCGAGTCATTCTTATACATATTTTAGGACTCCTAGACAGATCTGGGTGCGGAAAACACGGTTTTCACAACTTGTCCCGGCGCAATAAAATGCGAGTCCGTGGTGGGCCCACCCGAACATGAGTAAAATTATGCGTCCGTGTTTCATGCTCGGGTCCTCTTAAACACATTTTTGGACTCCTAGACACTACGGAGTGCGGAAAACACGGTTTCCACAATTTGTCCTGGCGCAATAAAATGCGGGTCGGTAGTGGGCCACCCGAACATGAATAAAATTGTGCGTCGGTGTTTCATGCTCGGGTCCTTCTTAAACACATTTTAGGACTCATAGACACTACGGGGTGCGGAAAACACGGTTTCCACAACTTATCCCGGCGCAATAAAATGCGGGTCGGTGGTCGGCCCATCCGAACATGAATAATATTGAGCGTCGGTGATTCGCGGTCGAGTCTTTCTTATACACATTTTAGGACTCCTAGACACTTCGGGTTGCGGAAAACACGGTTTCCACAACTTGTCCCGGCGCAATAAAATGCGGGTCGATAGTGGGCCACCCGAACATGAATAAAATTGTGCTTCGGTGTTTCGCGCTCGAGTCATTCTTATACATATTTTAGGACTCCTAGACACTACGGGTGCGGAAAACACGGTTTCCACAATTTGTCCCGGCGCAATAAAATGCGGGTCGATAGTGGGCCCACCCGAACATGAATAAAATTGTGCGTCGGTGTTTCATGCCGGGTCCTTCATAAACACATTTTTAGGACTCCTAGACACTACGGGGTGCGAAAAACGCGGTTTCAACAATTTTTCCGGCGCAATAAAATGCGTGTCGGTAGTGGGCCACCCTAGCATGAATAATATTGTGCGTCGGTGGTTCACGCTCGAATCATTCTTATACACATTTTAAGACTCCTAGACACTACGGGGTGCGGAAAATACGGTTTCCACAACCTGTCCCGACGAAATAAAATGCGGTTCGGTAGTGGGCCCACCCGAACGTGAATAATATTGTGCGTCGGTGCTTCGCGGTCGAGTCATTCTTATACACATTTTAGGACTCCTAGACACTACGGGGTGCGGAAAACACGGTTTCCACAACTTGTCCCGGCACAATAAAATGCGGGTCGATAGTGGGCCCACCCCGAACATGAATAATATTGTGCGACGGTGGTTCGCGTTCGAGTCATTCTTATACACATTTTAGGACTCCTAGACACTACGGGGTGAGGAAAACACGGTTTCAACACTTTTTCCCAGCGCAATCAAATGCGGGTCGAGTAGTGGGCCACCCGAACATGAATAATATTGTGCGTCGGTGGTTCGTGCTCGAGTCATTCTTATACACATTTTAGGACTCCTAGACACTTCGGGGTGCGGAAAACACGTTTTCCACAACTTGTCCCGACGCAATAAAATGCATTTCAGTAGTGGGCCCACCCGAACATGAATAATATTGTGCGTCGGTGGTTCGCGTTCGAGTCATTCTCATACACATTTTAGTACTCCAAAACACAGCCAGGTGCGGAAAACACGGTATGCACAACTTGTCCCGGCGCAATAAAATGCGAGTCCGTAGTGGGCCCACCCGAACATGAATAAAATTGTGCGTTTGTATTTCATGCTCGGGTCCTTCTTAAACACATTTTAGGACTCCTATACACTACGGGGTGCGGAAAAGACGGTTTCCACAACTTGTCCGGCGCAATAAAATGCGAGGTCATTAGTGGGCCCACCCGAACATGAATAATATTGTGCATCGGTAGTTTGCGCTCGAGTCATTCTTATAAACATTTTAGGACTCCTAGATACTACGGGGTGCGGAAAACACGGTTTCCACAACTTGTCCCGGCGCAATAAAATGCGGGTCGATAGTGGGCCCACCCGAACATGAATAATATCGTGCGTCGATGGTTCGCGCTCGAGTCATTCTTATAAACATTTTAGGACTCCTAGATACTACGGGGAGCGGAAAACAAGGTTTCCAAAACTTGTCCCGGCGCAATAAAGTGCGAGTCCGTAGTGGGCCCACCCGAACATGAATAATATCGTGCGTCGATGGTTCGCGCTCGAGTCATTCTTATAAACATTTTAGGACTCCTAGACACTACCGGCTACGGAAAGCACGGTTTTCACAACTTGTCTCGGTGCAATAAAATGCGAGTCCGTAGTGGGCCCACCGGAACATGAATAAAATTGTGCGTCGGTGTTTCTTGCTCCTGTCCTTCTTAAACTCATTTTAGGACTCTTATACACTACGGGGTGCGGAAAAGACGGTTTCCCCAACTTGTCCCGGCGCAATAAAATGCAGGTCGGTAGTGGGCCCACCCGAACATGAATAATATTGTGCGTCGTTGATTCGCGGTCGAGTCCTTCTTATACACATTTTAGGACTCCTAGACACTACTGGGTGTGGAACACATGGTTTTCACAACTAGTCCCGGCGCAATAAAATACGAGTCCGTAGTGGGCCCACCCGAACATGAATAAAATTGTGCGTCGGTATTTTATGCTCGGGTCCTTCTTAAACACATTTTAGGACTCCTAGAAACTACGGGGTGCGGAAAACACGGTTTCCACAATTTGTCCCGGCGCAATAAAATGCGGCTCGGTAGTGGGCCACCCGAACATGAACAAAATTGTGCATCGGTGTTTCGCGCTCGAGTTATTCTTATACATATTTGAGGACTCCTAGACACTATCGGGTGCAGAAAACACGGTTTTCACAACTTGTCCCAGCGCAATAAAATGCGAGTCCGTAGTGGGCCCACCCGAACATGAATAAAATTGTGCGTCCGTATTTCATGCTCGGGTCCTTCTTAAACACATTTTAGGACTCCTAGACACTACCGGATGCGGAAAGCACGGTTTTCACAACTTGTCTCGGCGCAATAAAATGCGAGTCCGTAGTGGGCCCACCCGAACATGAATAAAATTGTGCGTCGGTGTTTGTTGCTCCTGTCCTTCTTAAACACATTTTAGGACCCCTAGACACTACGGGGTGCGGAAAACACGGTCTCCACAACTTGTCCCGGCGCAATAAAATGCGGGTCGTTGGTCGGCCCACCCGAACATGAATAATATTGTGCGTCGGTGATTCGCGGTCGAGTCCTTCTAATAAACATTTTAGGACTCCTAGACACTACGGTGTGCGGAAAACACGGTTTCCACAACTTGTCCCGGCGCAATAAAATGCGGGTCGGTAGTGGGCCCACCCGAACATGAATAATATTGTGCGTCGGTGGTTCGCGCTCGAGTCATTCTTATCCACATTTTAGGACTCCTAGACAGATCGGGTGCGGAAAACACGGTTTTCACAACTTGTCCCGGCGCAATAAAATGCGAGTCCGTGGTGGGCCCACCCGAACATGAATAAAATTATGCGTCGGTGTGTCATGCTCGGGTCCTTCTTAAACACATTTTTGGACTCCTAGACACTACGGAGTGCGGAAAACACGGTTTCCACAATTTGTCCTGGCGCAATAAAATGCGGGTCGATAGTGGGCCACCCGAACATGAATAAAATTGTGCGTCGGTGTTTCATGCTCGGGTCCTTCTTAAACACATTTTAGGACTCATAGACACTACGGGGTGCGGAAAACACGGTTTTCACAACTTGTCCCGCGCAATAAAATGCGGGTCGGTGGTCGGCCCATCCGAACATGAATAATATTGAGCGTCGGTGATTCGCGGTCGAGTCTTTCTTATACACATTTTAGGACTCCTAGACACTACGGATCTGTGGAAAACACGGTTTCCACAACTTGTCCCGGCGCAATAAAATGTGGGTCGATAGTGGGCCACCCGAACATGAATAAAATTGTGCTTTGGTGTTTCACGCTCGAGTCATTCTTATACATATTTTAGGACTCCTAGACACTACGGGTGCGGAAAACACGGTTTTCACAACTTGTCCAGGCGCAATAAAATGCCGGTCTGTAGTGGGCCCACCCGAACATGAATAAAATTGTGCGTCGGCGTTTCATGCTCGGGTCCTTCTTAAACACATTTTACGACTCCTAGACACTACGGGGTGCGAAAAACGCGATTTCAACAATTTTTCCCGGCGCAATAAAATGCGGGTCGATAGTGGGCCACCCTAACATGAATAATATTGTGCGTTGGTGGTTCGCGCTCGAATCATTCTTATACACATTTTAGGACTCCTAGACACTACGGGGTGCAGAAAACACGGTTTCCACAACTTGTCCCGACGAAATAAAATGCGGTTCGATGAGTGGGCCCACCCGAACGTGAATAATATTGTGCGTCGGTGATTCGCGGTCGAGTCATTCTTATACACATTTTAGGACTCCTAGACACTACGGGGTGCGGAAAACACGGTTTCCCCAACTTGTCCCGGCGCAATAAAATGCGGGTCGATAGTGGGCCCACCCCGAACATGAATAATATTGTGCGACGGTGGTTCGCGTTCGAGTCATTCTTATACACATTTTAGGACTCCAAGACACTTCGGGGTGCGGAAAACACGTTTTCCACAACTTGTCCCGACGCAATAAAATGCGGGTCAATAGTGGGCCCACCCGAACATGAATAATATTGTGCGCCGGTGGTTCGCGCTCGAATCATTCTTATACACATTTTACGACTCCTAGACACTACGGGGTGCGGAAAACACGGTTTTAACACTTTTTCCCAGCGCAATCAAATGCGGGTCGATAGTGGGCCACCCGAACATGAATAATATTGTGCGTCGGTGGTTCGTGCTCGAGTCATTCTTATACACATTTTAGGACTCCTAGACACTACGGGGTGCGGAAAACACGGTTTCCAAAACTTGTCCGGCGCAATAAAATGCGGGTCGATAGTGGGCCCACCCGAACATGAATAATATTGTGCGTCGGTGATTCGCGGTCGAGTCATTCTTATACACATTTTAGGACTCCTAGACACTTCGGGGTGCGGAAAACACGTTTTCCACAACTTGTCCCGGCGCAATAAAATGCGGGTAAGTAGTGGGCCCACCCGAACATGAATAATATTGTGCGTCGGTGGTTCGCGTTCGAGTCATTCTTATACACATTTTAGGACTCCAAAACACTGCCGAGTGCGGAAAACACGGTATGCACAACTTGTCCCGGCGCAATAAAATGCGAGTCCGTAGTGGGCCCACCCGAACATGAATAAAATTGTGCGTCGGTGTTTCTTGCTCCTGTCCTTCTTAAACACATTTTAGGACTCCTATACACTACGGGGTGCGGAAAAGACGGTTTCCACAACTTGTCCCGGCGCAAAAAAATGCAGGTCACTAGTGGGCCCACCCGAACATGAATAATATTGTGCGTCGGTAGTTTGCGCTCGAGTCATTCTTATAAACATTTTAGGACTCCTGGATACTACGGGGTGCGGAAAACACGGTTTCCACAACTTGTCCCGGCGCAATAAAATGCGTGTCGATAGTGGGCCCACCCGAACATGAATAATATTGTGCGTCGGTGGTTCGCGCTCGAGTCATTCTTATACATATTTTAGGACTCCTAGACACTCACGAGTGTGGAAAATACGGTTTTCACAACTTGTCCCGGCGCAATAAAATGCGGGTCGGTTGTGGGCCCACCCGACATGAATAAAATTAGCTCGGGTCCTTCTTAAACACATTTTAGGACTCCTAGACACTACGGGGAGCGGAAAACAAGGTTTCCATAACTTGTCCCGGCGCAATAAAGTGCGAGTCCGTAGTGGGCCCACCCGAACATGAATAATATCGTGCGTCGATGGTTCGCGCTCGAGTCATTCTTATAAACATTTTAGGACTCCTAGACACTAATGGCTGCGGAAAGCACGGTTTTCACAACTTGTCTCGGTGAAATAAAATGCGAGTCCGTAGTGGGCCCACCCGAACATGAATAAAATTGTGCGTCGGTGTTTCTTGCTCCTGTCCTTCTTAAACACATTTTAGGACTCCTATACACTACGGGGTGCCGAAAAGACGGTTTCCACAACTTGTCCCGGCGCAATAAAATGCAGGTCGATAGTGGGCCCACCCGAACATGAATAATATTGTGCGTCGTTGATTCGCGATCGAGTACTTCTTATACACATTTTAGGACTCCTAGACACTACCGGGTGTGGAACACATGGTTTTCACAACTTGTCCCGGCGCAATAAAATACGAGTCTATAGTGGGCCCACCCGAACCTGAATAAAATTGTGCGTCGGTATTTCATGCTCGGGTCCTTCTTAAACACATTTTAGGACTCCTAGAAACTACGGGGTGCGGAAAACACGGTTTCCACAATTTGCCCCGGCGCAATAAAATGCGGCTCGGTAGTGGGCCACCCGAACATGAACAAAATTGTGCTACGGTGTTTCGCGCTCGAGTTATTCTTATACATATTTGAGGACTCCTGGACACTTCGGGTGCAGAAAACACGGTTTTCACAACTTGTCCCAGCGCAATAAAATACGAGTCCGTAGTGGGCCCACCCGAACATGAATAAAATTGTGCGTCCGTATTTCATGCTCGGGTCCTTCTTAAACACATTTTAGGACTCCTATACACTACGGGGTGCGGAAAAGACGGTTTCCACAACTTGTCCCGGCGCAATAAAATGCAGGTCGATAGTGGGCCCACCCGAACATGAATAATATTGTGCATCGGTAGTTTGCGCTCGAGTCATTCTTATAAACATTTTAGGACTCCTAGATACTACGGGGTGCGGAAAACATGGTTTCCACAACTTGTCCCGGCGCAATAAAATGCGGGTCGATAGTGGGCCCACCCGAACATGAATAATATTGTGCGTCGGTGGTTCGCGCTCGAGTCATTCTTATACGTATTTTAGGACTCCTAGACACTCACGGGTGTGGAAAACACGGTTTTCACAACTTGTCCCGGCGCAATAAAATGCGGGTCGATAGTGGGCCCACCCCGAACATGAATAATATTGTGCGACGGTGGTTCGCGTTCGAGTCATTCTTACACACATTTTAGGGCTCCTAGACACTACCGGGTGCGGAAAACACGGTTTCAACACTTTTTCCCAGCGCAATCAAATGCGGGTCGATAGTGGGCCCACCCCGAACATGAATAATATTGTGCGACGGTGGTTCGCGTTCGAGTCATTCTTATACACATTTTAGGACTCCTAGACACTACGGGGTGCGGAAAACACGGTTTCCAAAACTTGTCCCGGCGCAATAAAATGCGGGTCGATAGTGGGCCCACCCGAACATGAATAATATTGTGCGTCGGTGATTCGGGGTCGAGTCATTCTTATACACATTTTAGGACTCCTAGACACTTCGGGGTGCGGAAAACACGTATTCCACAACTTGTCCCGGCGCAATAAAATGCAGGTCGATAGTGGGCCCACCCGAACATGAATAATATTGTGCGTCGGTGGTTCGCGTTCGAGTCATTCTTATACACATTTTAGGACTCCTAGACACTACTGGGTGTGGAACACATGGTTTTCACAACTTGTCCCGGCGCAATAAAATACGAGTCCGTAGTGGGCCCACCGAACATGAATAAAATTGTGCGTCGGTATTTCATGCTCGGGTCCTTCTTAAACACATTTTAGGACTCCTAGAAACTACGGGGTGCGGAAAACACGGTTTCCACAATTTGTCCCGACGCAATAAAATGCGGCTCGATAGTGGGCCACCCGAACATGAACAAAATTGTGCTTCGGTGTTTCGCGCTCGAGTTATTCTTATACATATTTGAGGACTCCTAGACACTATCGGGTGCAGAAAACACGGTTTTCACAACTTGTCCCAGTCGCAATAAAATGCGAGTCCGTAGTGGGCCCACCCGAACATGAATAAAATTGTGCGTCCGTATTTCATGCTCGGGTCCTTCTTAAACACATTTTAGGACTCCTATACACTACGGGGTGCGGAAAATACGGTTTTCACAATTTGTCCCGGCACGATAAAATGCGGGTCGATAGTGGGCCACCCGAACATGAATAAAATTGAGCTTCGGTGGTTCGCGCTCGAGTTATTCTTATAAACATTTTAGGACTCCTAGACACTACCGGGTGCGGAAAACACGGTTTTCACAACTTGTCCCAGCGCAATAAAATACGAGTCCGTAGTGGGCCCATCCGAACATGAATAAAATTGTGCGTCGGTGTTTCATGCTCGGGTCCTTCTTAAACACATTTTAGGACTCCTAGACACTACGGGGTATGGAAAACACGGTTTTCACAATTTGTCCCGGCACGATAAAATGCGGGTCGATAGTGGGCCACCCGGACATGAATAAAATTGTGCTTCGGTGGTTCGCACTCGAGTCATTCTTATACATATTTTAGGACTCCTAGACACACACGGGTGCGGAAAAACAAGGTTTCCACAAGTTCTCCCGGCGCAATTAAATGCGAGTCCGTAGTGGGCCCACCCGAACATGAAAAAAATTGTGCATCGGTGTTTCATGCTCCGGTCCTTCTTAAACACATTTTATGACTCCTAGACACTACGGGGTGCGGAAAACACGGTTTCCACAATTTGTCCCGACGCAATAAAATGCGGGTCGATAGTGGGCCACCCGAACATGAACAAAATTGTGCTTCGGTGTTTCGCGCTCGAGTCATTCTTATACATATTTTAGGACTCCTAGACACTACCGGGTGCAGAAAACACGGTTTTCACAACTTGTCCCAGCGTAATAAAATGCTTGTCCGTAGTGGGCCCACCCGAACATAATAAAATTCTACGTCGGTGTTTGATGCTCGGTCCTTCTTAAACACATTTTAGGACTCCTAGACACTACGGGGTGCGGAAAACACGGTTTCAACAATTTTTCCCGGCGCAATAAAATGCGGGTCGGTAGTGGGCCACCCGAACATGAATAATATTGTGCGTCGGTGGTTCGCGCTCGAGTCATTCTTATACACATTTTAGGACTCCTAGACACTACCGGGTGCGGAAAACACGGTTTTCACAACTCGTCCGGCGCAATAAATTGCGAGTCTATAGTGGGCCCATCCGAACATGAATAAAATTGTGCGTCGGTGTTTCATGTTCGGGTCCTTCTTAACACATTTTAGGACCCCTAGACACTACGGGGTGCGGAAACACGGTTTTCACTACTTGTCCCGGCGCAATAAAATGCGAGTCCGTAGTGGGCCCACCCGAACATGAACAAAATTGTGCATCGGTGTTTCATGCTCGGGTCCTTCTTAAACAAATTTTAGGACTCCTAGACACTACGGGGTGCGGAAAACACTGTTTCCACAACTTGTCCCGGCGCAATAAAATGTGCGTCGATAGTCGGCCCACCCGAACATGAATAATATTGTGCGTCGGTCATTCGCGGTCGAGTCATTCTGATACACATTTTAGGACTCCTAGACACTACGGGGTGCGGAAAACACGGTTTTCACAACTTGTCCCGACGCAATAAAATACGAGTCCGTAGTGGGCCCACCCGAACATGAATAAAATTGTGCTTCGGTGTTTCATGCTCGGGTCCTTCTTAAACACATTTTAGGACTCCTAGACACTACGGGGTGCGGAAAACACGGTTTCCATAATTTCTCCCGGCGCAATAAAATGCGGGTCGATAGTGGGCCACCCGAACATGAACAAAATTGTGCTTCGGTGTTTCGCGCTCGAGTCATTCTTATACATATTTTAGGACTCCTAGACACTACCGGGTGCAGAAAACACGATTTTCACAACTTGTCCCGGCTCAATAAAATGCGAGTCTGTAGTGGGCCCACCCGAACATGAATAAAATTCTGCGTCGGTGTTTGATGCTCTGGTCCTTCTTAAACACATTTTAGCACTCCTAGACACTACGGGGTGCGGAAAACACGGTTTCCACAACTTATCCCGGCGCAATAAAATGCGGGTCCGTAGTGGGCCCACCCGAACATGAATAAAATTGTGCGTCGGTGTTTCATGCTCAGGTCCTTCTTAAACACATTTTAGGACTCCTAGACACTACCGGCTGCGGAAAACACGGTTTTCACAATTTGTCCCGGCACGATAAAATGCGGGTCGATAGTGGGCCACCCGAACCTGAATAAAATTGTGCTTCGGTGGTTCGCGCTCGAGTCATTCTTATACATATTTTAGGACTCCTAGACAGTCACGGGTACGGAAAACACGGTTTTCGCAACTTGTCCCGGCGCAATAAAATGCGAGTCCGTAGTGGGCCCATCCGAACATGAATAAAATTTTGCGTCGGTGTTTCATGCTCGGGTCCTTCTTAACACATTTTAGGAGTCCTAGACACTACAGGGTGCGGAAAACACGGTTTTCACAACTTGTCCCGGCGCAATAAAATGCGGGTCGATAGTGGGCCCACCCGACATGAATAAAATTAGCTTGGGTCCTTCTTGAACACATTTTAGGACTCCTAGACACTACTGGGTGCGGAAAACAAGGTTTCCACAACTTGTCCCGGCGCAATAAAATGCGGGTCGAGTAGTGGGCCCACCCGAACATGAATAATATCGTGCGTCGGTGGTTTGCGCTCGAGTCATTCTTATAAACATTTTAGGACTCCTAGACACTACCGGCTGCGGAAAACACGGTTTTCACAACTTGTCCGGGCGCAATAAAATGCGAGTCCGTAGTGGGCCCACCCGAACATGAATAAAATTGTGCGTCGGTATTTCATGCTCCTGTCGTTCTTAAACACATTTTAGGACCCCTAGACACTACGGGGTGCGGAAAACACGGTCTCCACAACTTGTCCCGGCGTAATAAAATGCGGGTCGGTGGTCGGCCCACTCGAACATGAATAATATTGTGCGTCGGTGATTTGCGGTCGAGTCCTTCTTATACACATTTTAGGACTCCTAGATACTACGGGGTGCGGAATACACGGTTTCCCCAACTTGTCCCGGCGCAATAAAATGCGGGTCGATAGTGGGCCCACCCGAACATGAATAATATTGTGCATCCGTGTTTCATGCTCGGGTCCTTCTTAAACACATTTTAGGACTCCTAGAGACTACGGGGTGCGGAAAACACGATTTCAACAATTTTTCCCGACGCAATAAAATGCGGGTCGGTTGTGGGCCACCCGAACATGAATAATATTGTGGATCGGTGGTTCGCGCTCCAGTCATTCTTATACACATTTTAGGACTCCTAGACACTACCGGGTGTGGAAAACACGGTTTTCACAAGTTGTCCCGGCGCAATAAAATGCGAGCCTATAGTGGGCCCATCCGAACATGAATAAAATTGTGCATCGGTGTTTCATGTTCGGGTCCTTCTTAACACATTTTAGGAATCCTTGACACTATGGGGTGCAGAAAACACGGTTTTCACAACTTGTCCCGGCGCAATAAAATGGGAGTCTGCAGTGGGCCCACCCGAACATGAACAAAATTGTGCGTCGGTGTTTCATGCTCGGGTCCTTCTTAAACACATTTTAGGACTCCTAGACACTACGGGGTGCGGAAAACACTGTTTCCACAACTTGTCCCGACGCAATAAAATGTGGGTCGATAGTCGGCCCACCCGAACATGAATAATATTGTGCGTCGGTGATTCGCGGTCGAGTCATTCTTATACACATTTTAGGACTCCTGGACACTACGGGGTGCGGAAAACACGGTTTCCACAACTTGTCCCGGCGCAATAAAATGCGGGTCACCGGTGGGCCCACCCGAACATGAATAATATTGTGCGTCGGTGGTTCGCGCTCGTGTCATTCTTATACACATTTTAGGAATCCTAGACACTATCGGGTGCGGAAAACACGGTTTTCACAACTTGTCCCGGCGCAATAAAATACGAGTCCGTAGTGGGCCCACCCGAACATGAATAAAATTGTGCGTCCGTGTTTCATGCTCGGGTCCTTCTTAAACACATTTTAGGACTCCTATACACTACGGGGTGCGGAAAACACGGTTTCCACAACTTGTCCCGGCGCAATAAAATGCGGGTCAGTAGTGGGCCCACCCGACATGAATAAAATTAGCTTGGGTCTATCTTAAACACATTTTAGGACTCCTAGACACTCGGGGGTGCGGAAAACAAGGTTTCCACAACTTGTCCCGACGCAATAAAATGCGAGTCCGTAGTGGGCCCACCCAAACATGAATAAAATTGTGCGTCGGTGTTTCATGCTCGGGTCCTTGTTAAACACATTTTAGGACTCCTAGACACTATGGGGTGCGGAAAACACGGTTTTCACAATTTGTCCCGCGCGATAAAATGCGGGTCGGTAGTCGGCCACCCGAACATGAATAAAATTGTGCTTCGGTGGTTCGCGCTCGAGTCATTCTTATACACATTTTAGGACTCCTAGACACTACGGGGTGCGGAAAACACGGTTTCCACAACTTGTCCCAGCGCAATAAAATGCGGGTCGATAGTGGGCCCACCCGAACATGAATAATATTGTGCGTCGGTCGTTCGCGCTCGAGTCATTCTTATACATATTTTAGGACTCCTAGACACTCACGGGTGCGGAAAACACGGTTTTCACAACTTTTCCCGGCGCAATAAAATACGAGTCCGTAGTGGGCCCACCCGAACATGAATAAAATTGTGCGTCGGTGCTTCATGCTCGGCTCCTTCTTAAACACATTTTAGGACCCCTAGACACTACGGGGTGCGGAAAACACGGTCTCCACAAGTTGTCCCGGCGCAATAAAATGCGGGTCGGTGGTCGGCCCACCCGAGCATGAATAATATTGTGCGTCGGTGATTCGCGGTCGAGTCCTTCTTATACACATTTTAGGACTCCTAGACACCGGGTGCGGAAAACACGGTTTCCCCAACTTGTCCGGGCGCAATAAAATGCGGGTCAGCAGTGGGCCCACCCGAACATGAATAATATTGTGCCTCGGTGGTTCGCGCTCGAGTCATTCTTGTCCATATTTCCCCAACTTGTCCCGGCGCAATAAAATGCGAGTCCGTAGTGGGCCCACCGAAACATGAATAAAATCGTGCGTCCGTGTTTCATGCTCGGGTCCTTCTTAAACACATTTTAGGACTCCTAGACACTACGGGGTGCGGAAAACACGATTTCAACAATTGTTCCCGCGCAATAAAATGCGGGTCGGTAGTGGGCCACCCGAACATGAATAATATTGTGCGTCGGTGGTTCGCGCTCGAGTCATTCTTATAAACATTTTAGGACTCCTAGACACTACGGGTGCGGAAAACACGGTTTTCACAACTTGTCCCGGCGCAATAAAATGCGAGCCTATAGTGGGCCCATCCGAACATGAATAAAATTGTGCGTCGGTGTTTCATGTTCGGGTCCTTCTTAACACATTTTAGGAATCCTTGACACTACGGGGTGCGGAAAAAACACGGTTTTCACAACTTGTCCCGGCGCAATAAAATGTGAGTCCGTAGTGGGCCCACCCGAACATGAACAAAATTGTGCGTCGGTGTTTCATGCTCGGGTCCTTCTTAAACACTTTTTAGGACTCCTAGACACTACGGGGTGCGGAAAACACTATTTCCACAACTTGTCCCGACGCAATAAAATGTGGGTCGATGGTCGGCCCACCCGAACATGAATAATATTGTGCGTCGGTGATTCGCGGTCGAGTCATTCTTATACACATTTTAGGACTCCTAGACACAACGGGGTGCGGAAAACACGGTTTCCATAACTTGTCCCGGCGCAATAAAATGCGGGTCAATAGTGGGCCCACCCGAACATGAATAATATTGTGCGTCGGTGGTTCGCGTTCGAGTCATTCTTATACACATTTTAGGACTCCTAGACACTACCGGGTGTGGAACACATGGTTTTCACAACTTGTCCCGGCGCAATAAAATACGAGTCCGTAGTGGGCCCACCCGAACATGAATAAAATTGTGCGTCGGTATTTCATCCTCGGCTCCTTCTTAAACACATTTTAGGACTCCTAGAAACTACGAGGTGCGGAAAACACGGTTTCCACAATTAGTCCCGGCGCAATAAAATGCGGCTCGATAGTGGGCCACCCGAACATGAACAAAATTGTGCTTCGGTGTTTCGCGCTCGAGTTATTCTTATACATATTTGAGGACTCCTAGACACTATCGGGTGCAGAAAACACGGTTTTCACAACTTGTCCCAGCGCAATAAAATGCGAGTCCGTAGTGGGCCCACCCGAACATGAATAAAATTGTGCGTCCGTATTTCATGCTCGGGTCCTTCTTAAACACATTTTAGGACTCCTATACACTACGGGGTGCGGAAAAGACGGTTTCCACAACTTGTCCCGGCGTAATAAAATGCAGGTCGGTAGTGGGCCCACCCGAACATGAATAATATGGTGCATCGGTAGTGTGCGCTCGAGTCATTCTTATAAACATTTTAGGACTCCTAGACACTACCGGGTGCGGAAAACACGGTTTTCACAACTTGTCCCGGCGCAATAAAATGCGAGTCCGTAGTGGGCCCATCCGAACATGAATAAAATTGTGCGTCGGTGTTTCATGCTCGGGTCCTTCTTAACACATTTTAGGACTCCTAGACAATACGGGCTGCGGAAAACACGGTTTTCACAACTTGTCCCGGCGCAATAAAATGCGAGTCCGTAGTGGGCCCACCCGAACATGAATAAATTGTGCGTCGGTGTTTCATGCTCCGGTCCTTCTTAAACACATTTTAGGACTCCTAGACACTACGGGGTGCGAAAAACACGGTTTCAACAATTTTTCCGGCGCAATAAAATGCGGGTCGATAGTGGGCCACACGAACATGAATAATATTGTGCGTCGGTGGTTCGCGCTCGAGTCATTTTTATACACATTTTAGGACTCCTAGACACTACCGGGTGCAGAAAACACGGTTTTCACAACTTCTCCTAGCGCAATAAAATGCGAGTCCGTAGTGGGCCCACCCGAACATGAATAAAATTCTGCGTCGGTGTTTGATGGTCTGGTCCTTCTTAAACACATTTTAGGACTCCTAGACACTACGGGGTGCGGAAAACACGGTTTTCACAATTTGTCCCGGCACGATAAAATGCGGGTCGATAGTGGGCCACCCGAACATGAATAAAATTGTGCTTCGGTGGTTCGCGCTCGTGTCATTCTTATACATATTTTAGGACTCCTAGACACACACGGGTGCAGAAAACAAGGTTTTCACAACTTGTCCCGGCGCAATAAAATGCGAGTCCGTAGTGGGCCCACCCGAACATGAAAAAAATTGTGCATCGGTGTTTCATGCTCCGGTCCTTCTTAAACACATTTTATGACTCCTGGACACTACGGGGTGCGGAAAACACGGTTTCCACAATTTGTCTCGGCGCAATAAAATGCGGGTCGGTAGTGGGCCACCCGAACATGAACAAAATTGTGCTTCGGTGTTTCGCTCTCGAATTATTCTTATACATATTTGAGGACTCCTAGACACTATCGGGTGCAGAAAACACGGTTTTCACAACTTGTCCCAGCGCAATAAAATGCGAGTCCGTAGTAGGCCCACCCGAACATGAATAAAATTGTGCGTCCGTATTTCATGCTCGGGTCCTTCTTAAACACATTTTAGGACTCCTATACACTACGGGGTGCGGAAAAGACGGGTTCCACAACTGGTCCCGGCGCAATAAAATGCAGGTCGATAGTGGGCCCACCCGAACATGAATAATATTGTGCATCGGTAGTTTGCGCTCGAGTCATTCTTATAAACATTTTAGGACTCCTAGACACTACCGGGTGCGGAAAACACGGTTTTCACAACTTGTCCTGGCGCAATAAAATGCGAGTCCGTAGTGGGCCCATCCGAACATGAATAAAATTGTGCGTCGGTGTTTCATGCTCGGGTCCTTCTTAACACATTTTAGGACTCCTAGACACTACGGGCTGCGGAAAACACGGTTTTCACAACTTGTCCCGGCGCAATAAAATGCGAGTCCGTAGTGGGCCCACCCGAACATGAATAAATTGTGCGTCGGTGTTTCATGCTCGGGTCCTTCTTAAACACATTTTAGGACTCCTAGACACTACGGGGTGCGAAAAACACGGTTTCAACAATTTTTCTCGACGCAATAAAATGCGGGTCGGTAGTGGGCCACCCGAACATGAATAATATTGTGCGTCGGTGGTTCGCGCTCGAGTCATTCTTATACACATTTTAGGACTCCTAGACACTACCGGGTGCAGAAAACACGGTTTTCACAACTTGTCCTAGCGCAATAAAATGCGAGTCCGTAGTGGGCCCACCCGAACATGAATAAAATTCTGCGTCGGTGTTTGATGCTCGGTCCTTCTTAAACACATTTTAGGACTCCTAGACACTACAGGGTGCGGAAAATACGGTTTTCACAATTTGTCCCGGCACAAATAAAATGTGGGTCGAGTAGTGATGTGAACCCGTGAGGGGTTTGGCGTCGATCTTTCGATGAGAATGGAAGATAATTCGATTGGTGATGAAGTCGACGTTCACGGCCCGACTACAACCGTCCAAGGACGTTGCGCCTTAGCAACCGATACACCGCCTCCAATGGTCGCCGCGATCTTGTGGGAGCGCGACCACCGGCCACGAGGGCACTCGTCCTGCAAGCAATCGAAGAACTGGCAAGAACAAGTAGAACAAGCACTGAAATTGCTAGATTTAATTGAAGGTTCACAACTGAAAACACAATATGGTGGGGTTCCGGAGATGAACGGGCAGGCGGCACGAGCACGCTGCAACAAGTAGCAAAGGCTAACTCTAATCAACAAAACCCAATCTGAAAAGTGGCGGCTATGGGGTATATGGGAGGGTGGAGGACGACCAGGACGTGGTGGGGGTCGTCCCCAAACCCTAAGACGCGGCCCCTATTGGGCCCCACTTGATACACGGCCCGTCGGGCCCAAAACTAGACAGATTTATGTCTCTGCAGCAAAACGACGATTGCGGTCGACTCGGAGCAGATATGGAGTTGATCTCAGATCCGTTGGAAAGTAGACTCTGTAAGCTTTCCAAATTGTGCTTGCACGCCCAAAACGGAGTCCGGATGAAGTCGTGGCGTCTGTCACAAGTTGACCCTGTCCTGCAGTCCGAATCCAACACGCGAGAATCCCCTCCCCTTCTTATCCTCTCCATCATTCCTAAGCAAAACAAGAACACACGTGTCTCGAGAAGTCTAAATCAGATGGACATGAGCTTAGGAATGAACTCACTTGATAGTTTAGTTGGCGAGCACGAGCGCGGGTAAGAGGGCCAGCCGGAGTTGGTGTTATTGATGTTGTGGGAGGCGTGGGTGTAACGGAAATAGTGATGTCCTCATCATCCTCCCCTTCTTGCATTTGAGTCGTCCTCGACTCAAGCTCATCTTGTTCTCCCAAATATGGCTTCAAATCTGCAATGTTAAATGTGGGGCTAACCCCATAATCTGCAGGAAGATCAAGCTTATATGCATTCTCATTAACTTTTTCTAGCACTTTAAAAGGACCATCAGCTCTAGGCATCAATTTAGATTTTCTCAATTCAGGAAACCTATCCTTTCTTAAGTGCAACCAAACCAAATCTCCAGGTTCAAAAATCAATTGCCTTCTACCTTTATCACCAGCAAGCTTATACTTTGCATTCATGCGCTCAATATTTTCTTTAGTTGTTTCATGCAACTTCAACATAAATTCAGCACGTTGTTTAGCATCAAAATTCAGTTTTTCAGAAGTAGGCAAAGGCATCAAATCAATAGGAGCACGAGGCAACAACCCATAAACAATCTCAAAAGGGCACATCTTTGTAGTAGAATGCATCGAACGATTATAAGCAAATTCAATATGAGGCAAACATTCTTCCCACATCTTAAGATTCTTCTTTAAAACAGCCCTTAACATAGTAGACAAAGTTCTATTCACAACTTCAGTTTGACCATCAGTTTGGGGGTGACAAGTGGTAGAAAACAAGAGCTTAGTTCCCAATTTGCCCCACAAAGTTCTCCAAAAATGACTAAGAAACTTAGCATCACGATCAGAAACAATTGAATTTGGCACACCATGCAAGCGAACAATTTCCCGAAAGAACAAATCAGCAATATGAGTAGCATCATCAGTTTTATGACAAGGTATGAAATGTGCCATCTTAGAAAATCTATCCACAACCACAAAAATACTATCACGTCCCCTCCTAGTCCTAGGCAAGCCCAACACAAAATCCATAGAAATGTCTTCCCAAGGAACGCTAGGAACAGGTAAAGGCATATACAAACCATGAGGATTCAACCGTGACTTAGCCTTTTGACATGTAGTGCAACGAGCAACAAATCTCTCCACGTCCCTCCTCATCTTTGGCCAAAAGAAATGACCAGCAAGTATGTCCTCCGTCTTCTTTGCTCCAAAATGCCCCATCAAACCACCTCCATGCGCTTCCTGTAACAACAACAAACGAACGGAGCTAGCTGGAATGCATAGCTTGTTAGCTCTAAACACAAACCCATCACTAACAATGAATTTGTTCCATGCCTTTCCATCTTTACAATTTAGCAACACATCTTTAAAATCAACATCATTCACATATTGTTCTTTAATTGTTTCCAAACCAAAGATCTTGTAATCAAGTTGTGTCAACAAGGTATATCTCCTAGACAAAGCATCAGCAATAACATTCTCCTTGCCTTTCTTGTGTTTGACAACATAAGGAAAAGATTCAATGAATTCAACCCATTTGGCATGTCTACGATTCAATTTTCCTTGACTACGAATATGCTTTAAAGATTCATGATCAGAATGTATGACAAATTCTTTGGGCCACGAGATAGTGCTGCCAAGTTTCTAAAGAACGCACAAGAGCATATAATTCCTTATCATAAGTAGAATAATTCAGAACTGGCCCACTCAATTTCTCACTAAAATAAGCAACAGGTTTTCCATCTTGTAACAAAACACCACCCAATCCAATTCCACTAGCATCACATTCCAACTCAAAAGCCTTATTAAAATCTGGAAGTTGGAGAAGAGGTGCATGTGTCAACTTATCTTTTAGCATGTTGAAAGCGTTCTCCTGTTTGGTGCCCCAACAAAAGGGCACTCCCTTCTTCGTAAGCTCATTCAAAGGTGCAGCAATGGTGCTGAAATCCTTCACAAAACGGCGATAGAACCCAGCAAGTCCTAAAAAGCTCCGCACCTGGGTGATGGTCTTAGGTACAGGCCACCCATCAATAGCCTCAACCTTGGCCCGGTCAACTTCAATTCCCTGTGGAGTAACAACATAGCCAAGAAAAGAGACTCGATCCGTGCAAAAGGTGCACTTCTCAAGGTTACCAAATAAACGTGCATCACGTAAAGCATTAAAAACAGCACGTAAATGATCAAGATGTTCATCCATAGTTTTGCTGTAAATCAATATATCATCAAAGTAGACAACAACAAATTTTCCAATGAAAGCACGCAAAACCTCATTCATTAATCTCATGAAAGTGCTAGGTGCATTAGTTAACCCAAAAGGCATGACTAACCACTCATATAAACCGAACTTAGTTTTGAAAGCAGTTTTCCATTCATCTCCAAGTTTCATGCGGATTTGGTGATACCCGCTACGCAAATCAACCTTTGAAAACACAACAGCACCACTCAATTCATCGAGCATATCATCTAATCGTGGAATAGGGTGACGATATCGAATGGTGATATTATTTATAGCTCTACAATCCACACACATACGCCATGAT
This sequence comes from Chloris gayana, assembly GCA_031894775.1. Classification (NCBI taxonomy): domain Eukaryota; kingdom Viridiplantae; phylum Streptophyta; class Magnoliopsida; order Poales; family Poaceae; genus Chloris; species Chloris gayana. The sequence continues at coordinate 41,519 of JAUNZO010000718.1, read as the reverse complement.
CCATCTTTCTTAGGCACTAGAATAACCGGAACAGCACAAGGACTAAGAGACTCACGCACATAACCTTTATCAAGTAGTTCTTGCACTTGGCGCTGAATCTCTTTCGTTTCTTCCGGGTTTGTCCTGTATGGTGCACGGTTGGGCAATGAAGCACCGGGGATGAGATCTATCTGGTGCTCAATTCCTCGAAGTGGTGGCAGCCCCGGTGGTATTTCACTTGGAAACACATCAGCAAACTCCTGCAAAATGTTAGCAACAGCAGGAGGCAAAGAATGTTGCATATCGTGAAGGGAAATCAAAGCATCTTTGCATACCAAAGCATAGGCAACAGAAGTGCAAGCAATTAGTTCAGTTATATCAGATTTAGTAGCAAGCAAGCATTGTCCCTTCAAAGATATCTCATTTTTCTTATCACATTCAGATTTAGCATTCTTATCATTCTCACTTTTAGCAAGCTCCTGAGATTTAACCTTTCTAGTTCTAGCTAGATCATCATGTAGAATAGCTTCAGGAGACATAGGATGCAAAACAATTTTCTTATCATGGTATAGAAAAGAGTACTGATTTGTTCTACCATGATGCATAGAATCTCTATCAAATTGCCAAGGTCTACCTAGCAGAATATTGCAAGCTTGCATAGGCACAACATCACATTCAACAACATCCTTATAAGAGCCAATAGCAAAATTAATTCGCACAAGTCTAGTTACCTTTGCCTTACCACTATTATTCAGCCATTGAATGTAATATGGATGTGGATGTGGTTTGGTAGTAAGTCCAAGCTTCTCCACCATGTCACTGCTAGCCAAGTTGTTGCAGCTACCCCCATCAATGATCATGCGACATGAACGCTCCTTAACTACACACTTTGTTTGGAACAAGGTGTGTCGCTGATTTTGCTCCGCCTTCTCCATCTGTGTGCTGAGCACACGTTGGACAATGAGGCTCTCATAACGCTCAGCTTCAGCTGCACCAATATGTTCTTCTAGATGTCCATCACTACCTGCATGGTCAGCCGCAAGCAATGCAAGTGTATCATCATCAAAATCACTAGCAGAAGAATACTCACCATCATCTTTGATAACCAAGACCCGCTTGCTTGGACAGTCACGCATCACATGTCCGAAGCCCTTGCACCTATGACATTGAACTTCCCTAGTTCTTCCTGTAGATGCAACCGAAGAAGCGCTCTCCGTAGGCTTGATGGGAGCCTTGGTTGCTGCAATAGAGGGAGTAGAGCGTGGCTTGTTGGGTGTAGAAGATGTCGTCCGAGCGGAGGAAGAAGGTGGTGGTGGAGCACGTGCACTTGGAGAAGTAACAGTGCGTGGCTGCCATGAAGTATTTTTCCCTGCAGAAATGTTAGCCTTGAAGCTTGCATGTCGTCCCTGCACTTCCCTTTCAGCTTTACAAGCAATATGAAACAAACTTGTGAGGTTAGTGTAATCTTTATATTGCACAATGTCAAAAATCTCTCTGTTTAAACCCCCACAAATCTAGCCATAGCAAATTCTTCTCCCTCCTGCAAATTACAACGAAGCATGCCCATTTGCATTTCCTGGTAATATTCCTCTACACTTTTAGTTCCTTGTCTCAAAATTTGCAACTTGTTTAACAGATCACGTGCATAATATGAAGGTACAAATCTACCCCGCATGACCCGTTTTAAAGCATCCCAAGTCTGTGGTATGTTATTAGGATTTTTCTTGCCATGTTCTATCCACCAAACAGAAGCAAAATCAGTGAACTCACTAGTAGCAGCCCTAACTCTAGCATTTTCAGGAAAATCATGACAAGCAAACTTTTGATCAACAGCTATCTCCCAAGTAATGTATGCATCAGGATCATATTTACCATCAAAAGGAGGTATCTTAAATTTAATCTTTGAAAATGCATCATCGTTGCGTACCTCACGGCGACGGTGACCACCCATACCACGACGATTACGCTGTAGTCGGCGGCGAGGACGAGCGTCAAGATCATTGAGCTCACTATCCGCACCATAGTCTTCACCCCGAGTTGTCGTCAACCTCTTCCTCGTCTTCTTCACCTCTCCTGTCCTCGTGTCGCTGGTTGCCGCCGTTAGCCATGAGATCGTCAAAACGCCTCAATAAAGCACCAAGGCTTGTATCCATACGAGTAATGGATGCCTCCATGGTCCCAAGCTTGGTGTTGGTGGTGATTTGGGAGGCCTCCAGCTGCCCAATCTTCTCATTCGTCACTTGCAAATCTCCATCAAGTCCTTCCGTGTGTAGCTTCACTTTGCGCTCAAAGTACCCTATGATGCCCTTTGTGCGAGGAGAATGTCCTTCCAAGTCATCTATGTCCGAACCTGCCATGGTTAGGTGCACAAGAACCAAACCCTATACTACTAGGATGTAGCTAATGCAAGGCCCTCACTCTCAAGCTGAACCACAAGCTCTTACCAATTCTTACCTTGCTCGACAAGAGGGGTCGGCAACCAACAAGTCAACAACCTAGGAGGAAGTGTATCGGTGCCGTAGCAACAAACCCTGTCAAGCTATATTCGAGTATGTGGAGCGATAGGTGGGCTGAAAGTAAAGAACAAGGAAGTACTAGCACCACGTTAGTTATAAAAAGCAAGCTGAATAATCGTTCAACGGCGGTACCTTGCTGGTCCTAGCCTAGACCGTGTTAGAGACGCGAGCCTAGACACAAGGGAAGTCACCAAGCACCACCGAACAAAGAAAAATAATCAGCCCCTCCTTTGCTCTCTCCTTTTCTTTTCTTTTTCTTTTTATATATATTTTTTAAATTTTTTTTGATTTTTTTTTCAGGGGTTCCTCAAAACTGAAAATAGGAACAAAGGGAACACAAAAGAGCAAGTCACCACATAAACTTTTTCTCGGAGAGAGCAAGTCACCACAAAAGAGCAAGTCTCTCTCTCTAGAGTAAGGCCGAGTACAAATATGAATGATATGTGTGTGCTGATTGCGGAATATGGAGTAGTATTGAACTATACCGAAACTGGTGGGAAAGAGGCCCGGATACAAAACTGAACTTGAGTCAAGCGCGGCCTGTATTCTACTCGGTTAACACATCCGGAAACACTTGTTCTTCAACTCGGACTTGATTCAAAACCAGATACGAGTGGGACTCGATCAAGACTATCGAAAGGAGAAATAGAAGTGACCAAACGTGTTGCGAACTCGAAACTCTAAACGACTAGACTTATGACCAGCAATTCGACGCAACCGTTGCAACCGAAAACTCAACAAGCCCTAACTAAGAAGTACTAGTAAAAGGCTCAAAGAGTCTTATGGGATTGCAGGAAACTAATCACCTATTTTTTTTTTGGCTTTTCCGGACGATAGGAAAAATTAAAACAGAAAAGAACAGGAGGTCTCTCACCGAACAACCTTGCTCGATAACAATTGATGTGAACCCGTGAGGGGTTTGGCGTCGATCTTTCGATGAGAGTGGAAGATAATTCGATTGGTGATGAAGTCGACGTTCACGGCCCGACTACAACCGTCGAAGGACGTTGCGCCTTAGCAACCGATACACCGCCTCCAATGGTCGCCGCGATCTTGTGGGAGCGCGACCACCGGCCACGAGAGCACTCGTCCTGCAAGCAATCGAAGAACTGGCAAGAACAAGTACAACAAGCACTGAAATTGCTAGATTTAATTGAAGGTTCACAACTGAAAACACAATATGGTGGGGTTCCGGAGATGAACGGGCAGGCGGCACGAGCACGCTGCAACAAGTAGCATAGGCTAACTCTAATCAACAAAACCCAATCTGAAAAGTGGCGGCTATGGGGTATATGGGAGGGTGGAGGACGACCAGGACGTGGTGGGGGTCGTCCCCAAACCCTAAGACGCGGCCCCTATTGGGCCCCACTTGATACACGGCCCGTCGGGCCCAAAACTAGACAGATTTATGTCTCTGCAGCAAAACGACGATTGCGGTCGACTCGGAGCAGATATGGAGTTGATCTCAGATCCGTTGGAAAGTAGACTCTGTAAGCTTTCCAAATTGTGCTTGCACGCCCAAAACGGAGTCCGGATGAAGTCGTGGCGTCTGTCACAAGTTGACCCTGTCCTGCAGTCCGAATCCAACACGCGAGAATCCCCTCCCCTTCTTATCCTCTCCATCATTCCTAAGCAAAACAAGAACACACGTGTCTCGAGAGTCTAAATCAGATGGACATGAGCTTAGGAATGAACTCACTTGATAGTTTAGTTGGCGAGCACGAGCGCGGGTAAGAGGGCCAGCCGGAGTTGGTGTTATTGATGTTGTGGGAGGCGTGGGTGTAACGGAAATAGTGATGTCCTCATCAAGTAGTGGGCCACCCGAACATGAATAAAATTGTGCTTCGGTGGTTCGCGCTCGAGTCATTCTTATACATATTTTAGGACTCCTAGACACACACGGGTGCGGAAACAAGGTTTTCACAACTTGTCCCGGCGCAATAAAATGCGAGTCCGTAGTGGGCCCACTCGAACATGAAAAAAATTGTGCATCGATGTTTCATGCTCCGGTCCTTCTTAAACACATTTTATGACTCCTAGACACTACGGGGTGCGGAAAACACGGTTTCCATAATTTGTCCCGGCGCAATAAAATGCGGGTTAGTAGTGGGCCACACGAACATGAACAAAATTGTGCTTCGGTGTTTCGCGCTCGAGTCATTCTTATACATATTTTAGGACTCCTAGACACTACCGGGTGCAGAAAACACGGTTTTCACAACTTGTTCCAGCGCAATAAAATGCGAGTACGTAGTGGGCCCACCCGAACATGAACAAAATTGTGCATCGGTGTTTCATGCTCGGGTCCTTCTTAAACACATTTTAGGACTCCTAGACACTACGGGGTGCGGAAAACACTGTTTCCACAACTTGTCCCGGCGCAATAAAATGTGCGTCGATAGTCGGCCCACCCGAACATGAATAATATTGTGCGTACGTGATTCGCGGTCGAGTCATTCTGATACACATTTTAGGACTCCTAGACACTACGGGGTGCGGAAAACAAGGTTTTCACAACTTGTCCCGGCGCAATAAAATGCGAGTCCGTAGTGGGCCCACCCGAACATAAATAAAATTGTGCGTCGGTGTTTCATGCTCGGGTCCTTCTTAAACACATTTTAGGACTCCTAGACACTACGGGGAGCGGAAAACAAGGTTTTCACAACTTGTCCCGAGCGCAATAAAATGCGAGTCCGTAGTGGGCCCACCCGAACATGAAAAAAATTGTGCATCGATGTTTCATGCTCCGGTCCTTCTTAAACACATTTTATGACTCCTAGACACTACGGGGTGAGGAAAACACGGTTTCCATAATTTGTCCGGCGCAATAAAATGCGGGTTAGTAGTGGGCCACCCGAACATGAACAAAATTGTGCTTCGGTGTTTCGCGCTCGAGTCATTCCTATACATATTTTAGGATTCCTAGACACTACCGGGTGCAGAAAACACGGTTTTCACAACTTGTCCCAGCGCAATAAAATGCGAGTCCGTAGTGGGCCCACCCGAACATGAATAAAATTCTACGTCGGTGTTTGATGCTCGGTCCTTCTTAAACACATTTTAGGACTCCTAGACACTACGGGGTGCGGAAAACACGGTTTCAACAATTTTTCCCGGCACAATAAAATGCGGGTCGATAGTGGGCCACCCGAACATGAATAATATTGTGCGTCGGTGGTTCGCGCTCGAGTCATTCTTATACACATTTTAGGACTCCTAGACACTACGGGTGCGGAAAACACGGGTTTCACAACTTGTCCCGACGCAATAAAATGCGAGTCTATAGTGGGCCCATCCGAACATGAATAAAATTGTGCGTCGGTGTTTCATGTTCGGGTCCTTCTTAACACATTTTAGGACCCCTAGACACTACGGGGTGCGGAAACACGGTTTTCACAACTTGTCCCGGCGCAATAAAATGCGAGTCCGTAGTGGGTCCACCCGAACATGAACAAAATTGTGCATCGGTGTTTCATGCTCGGGTCCTTCTTAAACACATTTTAGGACTCCTAGACGCTACGGGGTGCGGAAAACACTGTTTCCACAACTTGTCCCGGCGCAATAAAATGTGCGTCGATAGTCGGCCCACCCGAACATGAATAATATTGTGCGTCGGTGATTCGCGGTCGAGTCATTCTAATACACATTTTAGGACTCCTAGACACTACGGGGTGCGGAAAACAAGGTTTTCACAACTTGTCCCGGCGCAAAAAATGCGAGTTTGTAGTGGGCCCACCCGAACATGAATAAAATTGTGCGTCCGTGTTTCATGCTCGGGTCCTTCTTAAACACATTTTAGGACTCCTATACACTACGGGGTGCGGAAAACACGGTTTCCACAACTTGTCCCGGCGCAATAAAATGCGGGTCGATAGTGGGCCCACCCGACATGAATAAAATTAGCTTGGGTCCTTCTTAAACACATTTTAGGACTCCTAGATACTACGGGGTGCGGAAAATAAGGTTTCCACAACTTGTCCCGGCGCAATAAAATGCGAGTCCGTAGTGGGCCCACCCAAACATGAATAAAATTATGCGTCGGTGTTTCATGCTCGGGTCCTTGTTAAACACATTTTAGGACTCCGAGACACTATGGGGTGCGGAAAACACGGTTTTCACAATTTGTCCGGTGCGATAAAATGCGGGTCGATAGTCGGCCACCCGAACATGAATAAAATTGTGCTTCGGTGGTTCGCGCTCGAGTCATTCTTATACATATTTTCGGACTCCTAGACACTCACGGGCGCGGAAAACACGGTTTTCACAACTTGTCCCGCGCAATAAAATGCGAGTCCGTAGTGGGCCCATCCGAACATGAATAAAATTTTGCGTCGGTGTTTCATGCTCGGGTCCTTCTTAACACATTTTAGGAGTCCTAGACACTACAGGGTGCGGAAAACACGGTTTTCACAACTTGTCCCGGCGCAATAAAATGCGGGTCGGTAGTGGGCCCACCCGACATGAATAAAATTAGCTTGGGTCCTTCTTAAACACATTTTAGGACTCCTAGACACTACGGGGTGCGGAAAACAAGGTTTCCACAACTTGTCCCGGCGCAATAAAATGCGAGTCCGTAGTGGGCCCACCCAAACATGAATAAAATTGTGCATCGGTGTTTCATGCTCGGGTCCTTCTCAAACACATATTAGGACTCCTAGACACTACGGGGTGCGGAAAGCACGGTTTCCACAACTTGTCCCGGTGCTATAAAATGCGGGTCGATGGTCGGCCCACCCGAACATGAATAATATTGTGCGTCGGTGATTCGCGGTCGAGTCATTCTTATACACATTTTAGGACTCCTAGACACTACGGGGTGCAGAAAACACGGTTTCCACAACTTGTCCCGGCGTAATAAAATGCGGGTCGATAGTGGGCCCACCCGAACATGAATAATATTGTGCGTCGGTGGTTCGCGCTCGAGTCATTCTCATACATATTTTAGGACTCCTAGACACTCACGGGTGCGGAAAACACGGTTTTCACAACTTGTCCCGGCGCAATAAAATGCGGGTCGATAGTGGGCCCACCCGACATGAATAAAATTAGCTCGGGTCCTTCTTAAACACATTTTAGGACTCCTAGACACTAAGGGGAGCGGAAAACAAGGTTTCCACAACTTGTCCCGGCGCAATAAAATGCGGGTCGATAGTGGGCCCACCCGAACATGAATAATATCGTGCATCGGTGGTTCGCGCTCGAGTCATTCTTATAAACATTTTAGGACTCCTAGACACTACCGGCTGCGGAAAACACGGTTTTCCCAACTTGTCCGGGCGCAATAAAATGCGAGTCTATAGTGGGCCCACCCGAACATGAATAAAATTGTGCTTCGGTGCTTCATGCTCCTGTCCTTCTTAAACACATTTTACGACCCCTAGACCACTACGGGGTGCGGAAAACACGGTTTCCCCAACTTGTCCCGGCGCAATGAAATGCGGGTCGATAGTGGGCCCACCCGAACATGAATAATATTGTGCGTCGGTGGTTCGCGCTCGAGTCGTTCTTATCCACATTTTAGGACTCCTAGACAAGTATCGGGTGCGGAAAACACGGTTTTCACAACTTGTCCCGGCGCAATAAAATGCGAGTCCGTAGTGGGCCCACCCAAACATGAATAAAATTGTGCGTCGGTGTTTCATGCTCGGGTCCTTGTTAAACACATTTTAGGACTTCGAGACACTATGGAGTGCGGAAAACACGGTTTTCACAATTTGTCCCGCGCGATAAAATGCGGGTCGATAGTCGGCCACCCGAACGTGAATAAAATTGTGCTTCGGTGGTTCGCGCTCGAGTCATTCTTATACATATTTTAGGACTCCTAGACACACACGGGTGCGGAAACAAGGTTTTCACAACTTGTCCGGCGCAATAAAATGCGAGTCCGTAGTGGGCCCACCCGAACATGAAAAAAATTGTGCATCGATGTTTCATGCTCCGGTCCTTCTTAAACACATTTTATGACTCCTAGACACTACGGGGTGAGGAAAACACGGTTTCCATAATTTGTCCCGGCGCAATAAAATGCGGGTTAGTAGTGGGCCACCCGAACATGAACAAAATTGTGCTTCGGTGTTTCGCGCTCGAGTCATTCTTATACATATTTTAGGACTCCTAGACACTACCGGGTGCAGAAAACACGGTTTTCACAACTTGTCCCAGCGCAATAAAATGCGAGTCCGTAGTGGGCCCACCCGAACATGAATAAAATTCTACGTCGGTGTTTGATGCTCTGGTCCTTCTTAAACACATTTTAGGACTCCTAGACACTAAGGGGAGCGGAAAACAAGGTTTCCACAACTTGTCCCGGCGCAATAAAATGCGGGTCGGTAGTGGGCCCACCCGAACATGAATAATATCGTGCATCGGTGGTTCGCGCTCGAGTCATTCTTATAAACATTTTAGGACTCCTAGACACTACCGGCTGCGGAAAACACGGTTTTCCCAACTTGTCTGGGCGCAATAAAATGCGAGTCTATAGTGGGCCCACCCGAACATGAATAAAATTGTGCTTCGGTGCTTCATGCTCCTGTCCTTCTTAAACACATTTTAGGACCCCTAGACCACTACGGGGTGCGGAAAACACGGTTTCCCCAACTTGTCCCGGCGCAATGAAATGCGGGTCGATAGTGGGCCCACCCGAACATGAATAATATTGTGCGTCGGTGGTTCGCGCTCGAGTCGTTCTTATCCACATTTTAGGACTCCTAGACAGATCTGGGTGCGGAAAACACGGTTTTCACAACTTGTCCCGGTGCAATAAAATGCGAGTCCGTAGTGGGCCCACCCAAACATGAATAAAATTGTGCGTCGGTGTTTCATGCTCGGGTCCTTGTTAAACACATTTTAGGACTCCGAGACACTATGGGGTGCGGAAAACACGGTTTTCACAATTTGTCCCGCGCGATAAAATGCGGGTCGGTAGTCGGCCACCCGAACGTGAATAAAATTGTGCTTCGGTGGTTCGCGCTCGAGTCATTCTTATACATATTTTAGGACTCCTAGACACACACGGGTGCGGAAACAAGGTTTTCACAACTTGTCCCGGCGCAATAAAATGCGAGTCCGTAGTGGGCCCACCCGAACATGAAAAAAATTGTGCATCGATGTTTCATGCTCCGGTCCTTCTTAAACACATTTTATGACTCCTAGACACTACGGGGTGAGGAAAACACGGTTTCCATAATTTGTCCCGGCGCAATAAAATGCGGGTTAGTAGTGGGCCACCCGAACATGAACAAAATTGTGCTTCGGTGTTTCGCGCTCGAGTCATTCTTATACATATTTTAGGACTCCTAGACACTACCGGGTGCAGAAAACACGGTTTTCACAACTTGTCCCAGCGCAATAAAATGCGGGTCTGTAGTGGGCCCACCCGAACATGAATAAAATTCTACGTCGGTGTTTGATGCTCTGGTCCTTCTTAAACACATTTTAGGACTCCTAGACACTACGGGGTGCGGAAAACACGGTTTCAACAATTTTTCCCGGCACAATAAAATGCGGGTCGGTAGTGGGCCACCCGAACATGAATAATATTGTGCGTCGGTGGTTCGCGCTCGAGTCATTCTTATACACATTTTAGGACTCCTAGACACTACCGGGTGCGGAAAACACGGGTTTCACAACTTGTCCCGACGCAATAAAATGCGAGTCTATAGTGGGCCCATCCGAACATGAATAAAATTGTGCGTCGGTGTTTCATGTTCGGGTCCTTCTTAACACATTTTAGGACCCCTAGACACTACGGGGTGCGGAAACACAGTTTTCACAACTTGTCCCGGCGCAATAAAATGCGAGTCCGTAGTGGGTCCACCCGAACATGAACAAAATTGTGCATCGGTGTTTCATGCTCGGGTCCTTCTTAAACACATTTTAGGACTCCTAGACTCTACGGGGTGCGGAAAACACTGTTTCCACAACTTGTCCCGGCGCAATAAAATGTGCGTCGATAGTCGGCCCACCCGAACATGAATAATATTGTGCGTCGGTGATTCGCGGTCGAGTCATTCTAATACACATTTTAGGACTCCTAGACACTACGGGGTGCGGAAAACAAGGTTTTCACAACTTGTCCCGGCGCAATAAAATGCGAGTTTGTAGTGGGCCCACCCGAACATGAATAAAATTGTGCGTCCGTGTTTCATGCTCGGGTCCTTCTTAGACACGGTTTAGGACTCCTATACACTACGGGGTGCGGAAAACACGGTTTCCACAACTTGTCCCGGCGCAATAAAATGCGGGTCGATAGTGGGCCCACCCGACATGAATAAAATTAGCTTGGGTCCTTCTTAAACACATTTTAGGACTCCTAGACACTACGGGGTGCGGAAAATAAGGTTTCCACAACTTGTCCCGGCGCAATAAAATGCGAGTCCGTAGTGGGCCCACCCAAACATGAATAAAATTATGCGTCGGTGTTTCATGCTCGGGTCCTTGTTAAACACATTTTAGGACTCCGAGACACTATGGGGTGCGGAAAACACGGTTTTCACAATTTGTCCCGGTGCGATAAAATGCGGGTCGATAGTCGGCCACCCGAACATGAATAAAATTGTGCTTCGGTGGTTCGCGCTCGAGTCATTCTTATACATATTTTCGGACTCCTAGACACTCACGGGCGCGGAAAACACGGTTTTCACAACTTGTCCCGCGCAATAAAATGCGAGTCCGTAGTGGGCCCACCCGAACATGAATAATATCGTGCGTCGGTGGTTCGCGCTCGAGTCATTCTTATAAACATTTTAGGACTCCTAGACACTACCGGCTGCGGAAAACACGGTTTTCCCAACTTGTTTGGGCGCAATAAAATGCGAGTCCGTAGTGGGCCCACCCGAACATGAATAAAATTGTGCTTCGGTGCTTCATGCTCCTGTCCTTCTTAAACACATTTTAGGACCCCTAGACACTACGGGGTGCGGAAAACGAGGTCTCCACAACTTGTCCCGGCGCAATAAAATGCGGGTCGGTGGTCGGCCCACCCGAACATGAATAATATTGTGCGTCGGTCATTCGCGGGCCAGTCCTTCTTATACACATTTTATGACTCCTAGACACTACGGGGTGCGGAAAACACGGTTTCCCCAACTTGTCCCGGCGCAATAAAATGCGGGTCGATAGTGGGCCCACCCGAACATGAATAATATTGTGCGTCGGTGGTTCGCGCTCGAGTCATTCTTATCCACATTTTAGGACTCATAGACAGATCTGGGTGCGGAAAACACGGTTTTCACAACTTGTCCCGGCGCAATAAAATGCGAGTCCGTAGTGGGCCCACCCGAACATGAATAAAATTGTGCGTCCGTATTTCGTGCTCGGGTCCTTCTTAAACACATTTTAGGACCCCTAGACACTATGGGGTGCGGAAACACGGTTTTCACAACTTGTCCCGGCGCAATAAAATGCGAGTCCGTAGTGGGCCCACCCGAACATGAATAATATCGTGCTTCGGTGGTTCGCGCTCGAGTCATTTTTATACACATTTTAGGACTCCTAGGCACTACGGGGTGTCGAAAACACGGTTTTCACAACTTGTCCCGGCGCAATAAAATACGAGTCCGTAGTGGGCCCACCCGAACATGAATAAAATTGTGCGTCGGTGATTCATGCTCGGGTCCTTCTTAACACATTTTAGGACTCCTAGACACTACGGGCTGCGGAAAACACGGTTTTCACAACCTGTCCCGGCGCAATAAAATGCGAGTCCGTAGTGGGCCCACCCGAACATGAATAAAATTGTGCGTCGGAGTTTCATGCTCGGGTCCTTCTTAAACACATTTTAGGACTCCTAGACACTACGGGGTGCGAAAAACACGGTTTCAACAATTTTTCCCGGCACAATAAAATGCGGGTCGATAGTGGGCCACCCGAACATGAATAATATTGTGCGTCGGTGGTTTGCCCTCGAGTCATTCTTATAGACATTTTACGACTCCTAGACACTACCGGGTGCGGAAAACACGGTTTTCACAACTTGTCCCGGCGCAATAAAATGCGGGTCGATAGTGGGCCCACCCGACATGAATAAAATTAGCTTGGGTCCTTCTTAAACACATTTTAGGACTCCTAGATACTACGGGGTGCGGAAAATAAGGTTTCCACAACTTGTCCCGGCGCAATAAAATGCGAGTCCGTAGTGGGCCCACCCAAACATGAATAAAATTATGCGTCGGTGTTTCATGCTCGGGTCCTTGTTAAACACATTTTAGGACTCCGAGACACTATGGGGTGCGGAAAACACGGTTTTCACAATTTGTCCCGGTGCGATAAAATGCGGGTCGATGAGTCGGCCACCCGAACATGAATAAAATTGTGCTTCGGTGGTTCGCGCTCGAGTCATTCTTATACATATTTTCGGACTCCTAGACACTCACGGGCACGGAAAACACGGTTTTCACAACTTGTCCCGGCGCAATAAAATGCGAGTCCGTAGTGGGCCCATCCGAACATGAATAAAATTTTGCGTCGGTGTTTCATGCTCGGGTCCTTCTTAACACATTTTAGGAGTCCTAGACACTACGGGGTGCGGAAAACACGGTTTTCACAACTTGTCCCGGCGCAATAAAATGCGGGTCGAGTAGTGGGCCCACCCGACATGAATAAAATTAGCTTGGGTCCTTCTTAAACACATTTTAGGACTCCTAGACACTACGGGGTGCGGAAAACAAGGTTTCCACAACTTGTCCCGGCGCAATAAAATGCGAGTCCGTAGTGGGCCCACCCAAACATGAATAAAATTGTGCATCGGTGTTTCATGCTCGGGTCCTTCTCAAACACATATTAGGACTCCTAGACACTACGGGGTGCGGAAAGCACGGTTTCCACAACTTGTCCCGGTGCTATAAAATGCGGGTCGGTGGTCGGCCCACCCGAACATGAATAATATTGTGCGTCGGTGATTCGCGGTCGAGTCATTCTTATACACATTTTAGGACTCCTAGACACTACGGGGTGCAGAAAACACGGTTTCCACAACTTGTCCCGGCGTAATAAAATGCGGGTCGATAGTGGGCCCACCCGAACATGAATAATATTGTGCGTCGGTGGTTCGCGCTCGAGTCATTCTCATACATATTTTAGGACTCCTAGACACTCACGGGTGCGGAAAACACGGTTTTCACAACTTGTCCCGGCGCAATAAAATGCGGGTCGATAGTGGGCCCACCCGACATGAATAAAATTAGCTCGGGTCCTTCTTAAACACATTTTAGGACTCCTAGACACTAAGGGGAGCGGAAAACAAGGTTTCCACAACTTGTCCGGCGCAATAAAATGCGGGTCGATAGTGGGCCCACCCGAACATGAATAATATCGTGCATCGGTGGTTCGCGCTCGAGTCATTCTTATAAACATTTTAGGACTCCTAGACACTACCGGCTGCGGAAAACACGGTTTTCCCAACTTGTCCAGGCGCAATAAAATGCGAGTCTATAGTGGGCCCACCCGAACATGAATAAAATTGTGCTTCGGTGCTTCATGCTCCTGTCCTTCTTAAACACATTTTACGACCCCTAGACCACTACGGGGTGCGGAAAACACGGTTTCCCCAACTTGTCCCGGCGCAATGAAATGCGGGTCGATGAGTGGGCCCACCCGAACATGAATAATATTGTGCGTCGGTGGTTCGCGCTCGAGTCGTTCTTATCCACATTTTAGGACTCCTAGACAAGATCGGGTGCGGAAAACACGGTTTTCACAACTTGTCCCGGCGCAATAAAATGCGAGTCCGTAGTGGGCCCACCCAAACATGAATAAAATTGTGCGTCGGTGTTTCATGCTCGGGTCCTTGTTAAACACATTTTAGGACTTCGAGACACTATGGGGTGCGGAAAACACGGTTTTCACAATTTGTCCGGCGCGATAAAATGCGGGTCGATAGTCGGCCACCCGAACGTGAATAAAATTGTGCTTCGGTGGTTCGCGCTCGAGTCATTCTTATACATATTTTAGGACTCCTAGACACACACGGGTGCGGAAACAAGGTTTTCACAACTTGTCCGGCGCAATAAAATGCGAGTCCGTAGTGGGCCCACCCGAACATGAAAAAAATTGTGCATCGATGTTTCATGCTCCGGTCCTTCTTAAACACATTTTATGACTCCTAGACACTACGGGGTGAGGAAAACACGGTTTCCATAATTTGTCCCGGCGCAATAAAATGCGGGTTAGTAGTGGGCCACCCGAACATGAACAAAATTGTGCTTCGGTGTTTCGCGCTCGAGTCATTCTTATACATATTTTAGGACTCCTAGACACTACCGGGTGCAGAAAACACGGTTTTCACAACTTGTCCCGAGCGCAATAAAATGCGAGTCCGTAGTGGGCCCACCCGAACATGAATAAAATTCTACGTCGGTGTTTGATGCTCGGTCCTTCTTAAACACATTTTAGGACTCCTAGACACTAAGGGGAGCGGAAAACAAGGTTTCCACAACTTGTCCCGGCGCAATAAAATGCGGGTCGATAGTGGGCCCACCCGAACATGAATAATATCGTGCATCGGTGGTTCGCGCTCGAGTCATTCTTATAAACATTTTAGGACTCCTAGACACTACCGGCTGCGGAAAACACGGTTTTCCCAACTTGTCCGGGCGCAATAAAATGCGAGTCTATAGTGGGCCCACCCGAACATGAATAAAATTGTGCTTCGGTGCTTCATGCTCCTGTCCTTCTTAAACACATTTTAGGACCCCTAGACCACTACGGGGTGCGGAAAACACGGTTTCCCCAACTTGTCCCGGCGCAATGAAATGCGGGTCGGTAGTGGGCCCACCCGAACATGAATAATATTGTGCGTCGGTGGTTCGCGCTCGAGTCGTTCTTATCCACATTTTAGGACTCCTAGACAGATCTGGGTGCGGAAAACACGGTTTTCACAACTTGTCCCGGTGCAATAAAATGCGAGTCCGTAGTGGGCCCACCCAAACATGAATAAAATTGTGCGTCGGTGTTTCATGCTCGGGTCCTTGTTAAACACATTTTAGGACTCCGAGACACTATGGGGTGCGGAAAACACGGTTTTCACAATTTGTCCCGGCGCGATAAAATGCGGGTCGGTAGTCGGCCACCCGAACGTGAATAAAATTGTGCTTCGGTGGTTCGCGCTCGAGTCATTCTTATACATATTTTAGGACTCCTAGACACACACGGGTGCGGAAACAAGGTTTTCACAACTTGTCCCGGCGCAATAAAATGCGAGTCCGTAGTGGGCCCACCCGAACATGAAAAAAATTGTGCATCGATGTTTCATGCTCCGGTCCTTCTTAAACACATTTTATGACTCCTAGACACTACGGGGTGAGGAAAACACGGTTTCCATAATTTGTCCCGGCGCAATAAAATGCGGGTTAGTAGTGGGCCACCCGAACATGAACAAAATTGTGCTTCGGTGTTTCGCGCTCGAGTCATTCTTATACATATTTTAGGACTCCTAGACACTACCGGGTGCAGAAAACACGGTTTTCACAACTTGTCCCAGCGCAATAAAATGCGAGTCCGTAGTGGGCCCACCCGAACATGAATAAAATTCTACGTCGGTGTTTGATGCTCTGGTCCTTCTTAAACACATTTTAGGACTCCTAGACACTACGGGGTGCGGAAAACACGGTTTCAACAATTTTTCCCGGCACAATAAAATGCGGGTCGGTAGTGGGCCACCCGAACATGAATAATATTGTGCGTCGGTGGTTCGCGCTCGAGTCATTCTTATACACATTTTAGGACTCCTAGACACTACGGGTGCGGAAAACACGGGTTTCACAACTTGTCCCGACGCAATAAAATGCGAGTCTATAGTGGGCCCATCCGAACATGAATAAAATTGTGCGTCGGTGTTTCATGTTCGGGTCCTTCTTAACACATTTTAGGACCCCTAGACACTACGGGGTGCGGAAACACGATTTTCACAACTTGTCCGGCGCAATAAAATGCGAGTCCGTAGTGGGTCCACCCGAACATGAACAAAATTGTGCATCGGTGTTTCATGCTCGGGTCCTTCTTAAACACATTTTAGGACTCCTAGACTCTACGGGGTGCGGAAAACACTGTTTCCACAACTTGTCCCGGCGCAATAAAATGTGCGTCGATAGTCGGCCCACCCGAACATGAATAATATTGTGCGTCGGTGATTCGCGGTCGAGTCATTCTAATACACATTTTAGGACTCCTAGACACTACGGGGTGCGGAAAACAAGGTTTTCACAACTTGTCCCGGCGCAATAAAATGCGAGTTTGTAGTGGGCCCACCCGAACATGAATAAAATTGTGCGTCCGTGTTTCATGCTCGGGTCCTTCTTAGACACGGTTTAGGACTCCTATACACTACGGGGTGCGGAAAACACGGTTTCCACAACTTGTCCCGGCGCAATAAAATGCGGGTCGATAGTGGGCCCACCCGACATGAATAAAATTAGCTTGGGTCCTTCTTAAACACATTTTAGGACTCCTAGACACTACGGGGTGCGGAAAATAAGGTTTCCACAACTTGTCCGGCGCAATAAAATGCGAGTCCGTAGTGGGCCCACCCAAACATGAATAAAATTATGCGTCGGTGTTTCATGCTCGGGTCCTTGTTAAACACATTTTAGGACTCCGAGACACTATGGGGTGCGGAAAACACGGTTTTCACAATTTGTCCGGTGCGATAAAATGCGGGTCGATAGTCGGCCACCCGAACATGAATAAAATTGTGCTTCGGTGGTTCGCGCTCGAGTCATTCTTATACATATTTTCGGACTCCTAGACACTCACGGGCGCGGAAAACACGGTTTTCACAACTTGTCCCGGCGCAATAAAATGCGAGTCCGTAGTGGGCCCACCCGAACATGAATAATATCGTGCGTCGGTGGTTCGCGCTCGAGTCATTCTTATAAACATTTTAGGACTCCTAGACACTACCGGCTGCGGAAAACACGGTTTTCCCAACTTGTTTGGGCGCAATAAAATGCGAGTCCGTAGTGGGCCCACCCGAACATGAATAAAATTGTGCTTCGGTGCTTCATGCTCCTGTCCTTCTTAAACACATTTTAGGACCCTAGACACTACGGGGTGCGGAAAACAGGGTCTCCACAACTTGTCCGGCGCAATAAAATGCGGGTCGGTGGTCGGCCCACCCGAACATGAATAATATTGTGCGTCGGTCATTCGCGGGCCAGTCCTTCTTATACACATTTTATGACTCCTAGACACTACGGGGTGCGGAAAACACGGTTTCCCCAACTTGTCCCGGCGCAATAAAATGCGGGTCGATAGTGGGCCCACCCGAACATGAATAATATTGTGCGTCGGTGGTTCGCGCTCGAGTCATTCTTATCCACATTTTAGGACTCATAGACAGATCTGGGTGCGGAAAACACGGTTTTCACAACTTGTCCCGCGCAATAAAATGCGAGTCCGTAGTGGGCCCACCCGAACATGAATAAAATTGTGCGTCCGTATTTCGTGCTCGGGTCCTTCTTAAACACATTTTAGGACCCCTAGACACTATGGGGTGCGGAAACACGGTTTTCACAACTTGTCCCGGCGCAATAAAATGCGAGTCCGTAGTGGGCCCACCCGAACATGAATAATATCGTGCTTCGGTGGTTCGCGCTCGAGTCATTTTTATACACATTTTAGGACTCCTAGGCACTACGGGGTGTCGAAAACACGGTTTTCACAACTTGTCCCGGCGCAATAAAATACGAGTCCGTAGTGGGCCCACCCGAACATGAATAAAATTGTGCGTCGGTGATTCATGCTCGGGTCCTTCTTAACACATTTTAGGACTCCTAGACACTACGGGCTGCGGAAAACACGGTTTTCACAACCTGTCCCGGCGCAATAAAATGCGAGTCCGTAGTGGGCCCACCCGAACATGAATAAAATTGTGCGTCGGAGTTTCATGCTCGGGTCCTTCTTAAACACATTTTAGGACTCCTAGACACTACGGGGTGCGAAAAACACGGTTTCAACAATTTTTCCCGGCACAATAAAATGCGGGTCGATAGTGGGCCACCCGAACATGAATAATATTGTGCGTCGGTGGTTTGCCCTCGAGTCATTCTTATAGACATTTTACGACTCCTAGACACTACCGGGTGCAGAAAACACGGTTTTCACAACTTGTCCCGGCGCAATAAAATGCGAGTCCGTAGTGGGCCCACCCGAACATGAATAATATTGTGCTTCGGTGGTTCGCGCTCGAGCCATTTTTATACACATTTTAGGACTCCTAGACACTACGGGGTGTCGAAAACACGGTTTTCACAACTTGTCCCGACGCAATAAAATACGAGTCCGTAGTGGGCCCACCCGAACATAAATAAAATTGTGCGTCGGTGTTTCATGCTCGAGTCCTTCTTATACACATTTTAGGACTCCTAGACACAACGGGGTGCGGAAAACACGGTTTCCCCAATTTGTCCCGGCGCAATAAAATGCGGGTCGATAGTGGGCCACCCGAACATGAACAAAATTGTGCTTCGGTGTTTCGCGCTCGAGTCATTCTTATACATATTTGAGGACTCCTAGACACTACCGGGTGCAGAAAACACGGTTTTCACAACTTGTCAAAGCGCAATAAAATGTGAGTCCGTAGTGGGCCCACCCGAACATGAATAAAATTGTGCGTCCGTATTTCATGCTCGGGTCCTTCTTAAACAGATTTTAGGACTCCTATACACTACGGGGTGCGGAAAAGACAGTTTCCACAACTTGTCCCGGCGCAATAAAATGTAGGTCAGTAGTGGGCCCACCCGGGTGCGGAAAACACGGTTTCCACAACTTGTCCCGGCGCAATAAAATGCAGGTCGATAGTGGGCTCACACGAACATGAATAATATTGTGCGTCCGTGTTTCACGCTCGAGTCATTCTTATACACCTTTTAGGACTCCTAGATACTATCGGGCACGGAAAACAAGGTTCTCACAACTTCTCCCAGCGCAAAAAAATGCGTGTCCGTAGTAGGCCCACCCGAACATGAATAAAATTGTGCGTAGGTGTTTCATGCTCGGGTCCTTCTTAAACACATTTTAGGACTTCTAGACAACTGCGGCAGCTGAAAACACGGTTTCCACAACTTGTCCCGGCGCAATAAAATGCATGTCAATAGTGGGCCCACCTGAACATGAATAATATTGTGCGTTGGTGATTCGCGCTCGAGTCATTCTTATATACATTTTTGGACTCCTAGACACTACGGGGTGTGAAAAACACGGTTTCCACAACTTGTCTCGGCGCAATAAAATGCTGGTCCGTATTGGGCCCACCCAAACATGAATAATATTGTGCGTCGGTGTTTCGTACTCGAGTCATTCTAATACACATTTTAGGACTCCTAGACACTATCGGGCGCGGAAAATACGTTTTTCACAACTTCATCCAGCGCAAGAAAATGCGAGTCTGTAGTGGGCCCACACGAACATGAATTAAATTGTGCGTCGGTGTTTCATGCTCGGGTCCTTCTTAGACACATTTTAGGACTCGTAGACATCGCGGGTGCGGAAAACACGGTTTCCACAACTTGTCCCGGCGCAATAAAATGCATGTCGATAGTGGGCCCACCCAAACATTAATAATATTGTGCGTCGGTGATTCGCGCTCGAGTCATTCTTATATACATTTTAGGACTCCTAGATACTACGGGGTGTGAAAAACACGGTTTCCACAATTTGTCCCAGCGCAATAAAATGCTGGTCGATATTGGGCCCACCCAAACATGAATAATATTGTGCGTCGGTGTTTCGCACTCGAGTCATTCTTATACACATTTTAGGACTCCTAGACACTATCGGGCGCGGAAAACACGGTTTTCACAACTTCTCCCAGCGCAAGAAAATGCGAGTCCGTAGTGGGCCCACCCGAACATGAATTAAATTGTGCGTCGATGTTTCATGCTTGGGTCCTTCTTACACACATTTTAGGACTCCTAGACACCACTAGGTGCGGAAAACACGGTTTCCACAACTTGTCCCGATGCAATAAAATGCGGGTCGGTAGTGGGCCCACCCGAACATAAATAATATTGTGCGTCGGTGTTTCATGCTCGGGTCCATCTTAAACACATTTTAGTACTCTTAGATACTACGGGGTGCAGAAAACACGGTTTCCACAACTTGTCCCGCGCAATAAAATGCTTGTCGATATTGGGCCCACCCAAACATGAATAATATTGTGCTTCGATGTTTCGCACTCGAGTCATTTTTATACACATTTTAGGACTCCTAGACACTATCGGGCACGGAAAACATGGTTTTTACAACTTCTCCCAGCGCAAGAATATGCGAGTCTGTAGTGGGCCCACCCGAACATGAATAAAATTGTGCGTCGGTGTTTCATGGTCGGGTCCTTCTTACACACATTTTAGGACTCCTAGACACTATCAGGTGCGGACAAAACGGCTTTCACAACTTGTCCCGGCGCAATAAAATGCGAGTCTATAGTGGGCCCACCCGAACATGACTAAAATTATGCGTCGATGTTTCATGCTCGGGTCCTTCTTAAACACATTTTAGGACTCCTTGAAACTACGAGGTGCGGAAAACACGGTATCCAAAACTTCTCCTGGCGCAATAAAATGCGGGTCGGTAGTGGTCCATCCCGAACATGAATAATATTGTGCATCGGTGACTCGCGCTCGAGTTACTCTTATACACATTTTAGGACTCCTAGACACTATCGGGCGCAGAAAACACGGTTTTCACAACTTCTCCCAACGCAAGAAAATGCGAGTCCGTAGTGGGCCCACCCGAACATGAAATAAATTGTGCGTCGGTGTTTCATGCTCGGGTGCTTCTTATACACATTTTAGGACTCCTAGACACGACTAGGTGCGGAAAACACGGTTTCCACAACTTGTCCCGACGCAATAAAATGCGGGTCGATAGTGGGCCCACCTGAACATAAATAATATTGTGCGTCGGTGTTTCATGCTCGGGTCCATCTTAAACACATTTTAGTACTCTTAGATACTACGGGGTGCAGAAACCACGATTTCCACAACTTGTCCCGAAGCAATAAAATGCTTGTCGATATTGGGCCCACCCAAATATGAATAATATTGTGCGTCGATGTTTCGCACTCGAGTCATTCTTATACACATTTTCGGACTCTTAGACACTATCGGGCACGGAAAACATGGTTTTCACAACTTCTCCCAGCGCAAGAATATGCGAGTCCGTAGTGGGCCCACACGAACATGAATAAAATTGTGCGTCGGTGTTTCATGGTCGGGTCCTTCTTACACACATTTTAGGACTCCTAGACACTATCAAGTGCGGACAAAACGGTTTTCACAACTTGTCCCGGCGCAATAAAATACGAGTCTATAGTGGGCCCACCCGAACATGAATAAAATTGTGCGTCGGTGTTTCATGCTCGGGCCCTTCTTAAACACATTTTGGGACTCCTTGAAACTACGAGGTGCGGAAAACACGGTATCCAAAACTTGTCCTGGCGCAATAAAATGCGGGTCGATAGTGGTCCATCCCGAACATGAATAATATTGTGCGTCGGTAACTCGCGCTCGAGTCACTCCTATACACATTTTAGGACTCCTAGACACTACGGGGTGGGAAAAACACGGTTTCCACAACTTGTCCCGGCGCAATAAAATGCTGGTCGGTATTGGGCCCACCCAAACATGAATAATATTGTGCGTCGGTGTTTCGCACTCGAGTCATTCTAATACACATTTTAGGACTCCTAGACACTATCGGGCGCGGAAAACACGGTTTTCACAACTTCTCCCAGCGCAAGAAAATGCGAGTCCGTAGTGGGCCCACACGAACATGAATAATATTGTGCGTCGGTGATTCGCGCTCGAGTCATTCTTATATACATTTTAGGACTCCTAGACACTACGGGCGTGAAAAACACGGTTTCCACAACTTGTCCCGGCGCAATAAAATGCTGGTCAGTATTGGGCCCACCCAAACTTGAATAATATTGTGCGTCGGTGTTTCGCACTCGAGTCATTCTTATACACATTTTAGGACTCCTAGACACTATCGCGCGCGGAAAACACGGTTTTCACAACTTCTCCCAACGCAAGAAAATGCGAGTCCGTAGTGGGCCCACCCAAACATGAATAAAATTGTGCGTCGGTGTTTCATGCTCGGGTCCTTCTTAAACACATTTTAGGACTCCTTGAAACTACGAGCTCCGGAAAACATGGTATCCAAAACTTGTCCTGGCGCAATAAAATGCGGGTCGGTAGTGGTCCATCCCGAACATGAATAATATTGTGCGTCGGTGACTCGCGCTCGAGTCACTCTTATAGACATTTTAGGACTCCTAGACACTATCGGGCGCGGAAAACACGGTTTTCACAACTTCTCCCAGCGCAAGAAAATGCGAGTCCGTAGTGGGCCCACCCAAACATGAATAAAATTGTGCGTAGGTGTTTCATGCTCGGGTCATTCTTATACACATTTTAGGACTCCTAGACACTACGGGGTGCGTAAAACACGATTTCCACAACTTGTCCCGGCGTAATAAAATGCGGGTCAGTATTGGGCCCACCCGAACATGAACAATATTGTGCTTCGGTGTTTCGTGCTCGAGTCATTCTTATACACATTTTAGGACTCCTAGACACTACGAGGCGCGGAAAACACGGTTTTCACAACTTCTCCCAACGCAAGAAAATGTGAGTCCGTAGTGGGCCCACCCGAACATGAATTAAATTGTACGTCGGTGTTTCATGCTCGGGTCCTTCTTATACACATTTTAGGACTCCTAGACACCACTAGGTGCGGAAAACACGGTTTCCACAACTTGTCCCGACGCAATAAAATGCGGGTCGATAGTGGGCCCACCCGAACATAAATAATATTGTGCGTCGGTGTTTCATGCTCGGGTCCATCTTAAACACATTTTAGTACTCTTAGATACTACGGGGTGCAGAAAACACGGTTTCCACAACTTGTCCGGCGCAATAAAATGCTTGTCGATATTGGGCCCACCCAAACATGAATAATATTGTGCGTCGATGTTTCGCACTCGAGTCATTCTTATACACATTTTCGGACTCCTAGACACTATCGGGCACGGAAAACATGGTTTTCACAACTTCTCCCAACGCAAGAATATGCGAGTCCGTAGTGGGCCCACCCGAACATGAATAAAATTGTGCGTCGGTGTTTCATGGTCGGGTCCTTCTTACACACATTTCAGGACTCCAAGACAATATCAAGTGCGGACAAAACGGTTTTCACAATCTGGTCCCGGCGCAATGAAATGCGAGTCTATAGTGGGCCCACCCGAACATGAATAAAATTGTGCGTCGGTGTTTCATGCTCGGGTCCTTCTTAAACACATTTTAGGACTCCTTGAAACTACGAGCTGCGGAAAACACGGTATCCAAAACTTGTCCTGGCGCAATAAAATGCAGGTAAGTAGTGGTCCATCCCGAACATGAATAATATTGTGCGTCGGTGACTCGCGCTCGAGTCACTCTTATACACATTTTAGGACTCCTAGACACTACGAGGTGTGAAAAACACGGTTTCCACAACTTGTCCCGCGCAATAAAATGCTTGTCGAGTATTGGGCCCACCCAAACATGAATAATGTTGTGTGTCGGTGTTTCGCAATCGAGTCATTCTAATACACATTTTAGGACTCCTAGACATTATCGGGCACGGAAAACACGGTTTTCACAACTTCTCCCAGCGCAAGAAAATGCGAGTCTATAGTGGGCCCACCCGAACATGAATAAAATTGTGCGTCGGTGTTTCATGGTCAGGTCCTTCTTACACACATTTTAGGACTCCTAGACACTATCATGTGCGGACAAAACGGTTTCCACAACTTGTCCCGGCGCAATATAATGCATATCGATAGTGGGCCCACCCGAACATGAATAATATTGTGCGTCGGTGATTCGCGCTCGAGTCATTCTTATATACATTTTAGGACTCCTAGACACTACGGGGTGTGAAAAACACGGTTTCCACAACTTGTCCCGGCGCAATAAAATGCGGGTCGGTATTGGGCCCACCCGAACATGAATAATATTGTGCTTCGGTGTTTCGTGCTCGAGTCATTCTTATACACATTTTAGGACTCCTAGACACTACGGGCGCGGAAAACACGGTTTTCACAACTTGTCCCGGCGCATGAAAATGCGTGTCCGTAGTGGGCCCACCCGAACATGAATAAAATTGTGCGTAGGTGTTTCATGCTCTGGTCCTTCTTAAACACATTTTAGGACTCCTAGACACTGCGGGTGCGGAAAACACGGTTTCCACAACATGTCCCGGCGCAATAAAATGCATGTCGATAGTGGGCCCACCCGAACATGAATAATATTGTGCGTCGGTGATTCGCGCTCGAGTCATTCTTATATACATTTTAGGACTCCTAGACACTACAGGGTGTGAAAAACTCAGTTTCCACAACTTGTCCCGGCGCAATAAAATGCTGGTCGATATTGGGCCCACCCAAACATGAATTAAATTGTGCGTCGGTGTTTCATGCTCGAGTCATTCTTATACACATTTTAGGACTCCTAGACACTATCGGGCGCAGAATACACGGTTTTCACAACTTCTCCCAGCGCAAGAAAATGCGAGTCCGTAGTGGGCCCACCCGAACATGAATTAAATTGTGCGTCGGTGTTTCATGCTCGGGTCCTTCTTAAACTCATTTTAGGACTCCTAGACACCACTAGGTGTGGAAAACACGGTTTCCACAACTTGTCCCGCGCAATAAAATGCGGGTCGATAGTGGGCCCACCCGAACATAAATAATATTGTGCGTCGGTGTTTCATGCTCGGGTCCATCTTAAACACATTTTAGTACTCTTAGATACTACGGGGTGCAGAAAACACGGTTTCCACGACTTGTTCCGGCGCAATAAAATGCTTGTCGGTATTGGGCCCACCCAAACATGACTAATATTGTGCGTCGATGTTTCGCACTCGAGTCATTTTTATACACATTTTAGGACTCCTAGACACTATCGGGAACGGAAAACATGGTTTTCACAACTTCTCCCAGCGCAAGAATATGCGAGTCCGTAGTGGGCTCACCCGAACATGAATAAAATTGTGCGTCGGTGTTTCATGGTCGGGTCCTTCTTACACACATTTTAGGACTCCTAGAAACTATCAGGTGCGGACAAAACGGTTTTCACAACTTGTCCCGACGCAATAAAATGCGAGTCTATAGTGCGCCCACCCGAACATGAATAAAATTATGCGTCGGTGTTTCATGCTCGGGTCTTTCTTAAACACATTTTTGGACTCCTTGAAACTACGAGGTGCGGAAAACACGGTATCCAAAACTTGTCCTGGCGCAATAAAATGCGGGTCGGTAGTGGTCCATCCCGAACATGAATAATATTGTGCGTCGGTGACTCGCGCTCGAGTCACTCTTATACACATTTTAGGACTCCTAGACACTATCGGGCGCGGAAAACACGGTTTTCACAACTTCTCCCAGCGCAAGAAAATACGAGTCCGTAGTGGGCCCACCCAAACATGAATAAAATTGTGCGTAGGTGTTTCATGCTCGGGTCATTCTTATACACATTTTAGGACTCCTAGACACTACGGGGTGCGGAAAACACGGTTTCCACAACTTGTCCCGGCGTAATAAAATGCGGGTCGATATTGGGCCCACCCGAACATGAACAATATCGTGCTTCGGTGTTTCGTGCTCGAGTCAATCTTATACACATTTTTGGACTCCTAGACACTACGGGCGCGGAAAACACGGTTTTCACAACTTCTCCCAGCGCAAGAAAATGCGAGTCCGTAGTGGGCCCACCCGAACATGAATTAAATTGTGCGTCGGTGTTTCATGCTCGGGTCCTTCTTACACACATTTTAGGACTCCTAGAAACTATCAGGTGCGGACAAAACGGTTTTCACAACTTGTCCCGACGCAATAAAATGCGGGTCGATAGGGGGCCCACCCGAACATAAATAATATTGTGCGTCGGTGTTCCATGCTCGGGTCCATCTTAAACACATTTTAGTACTCTTAGATACTACGGGGTGCAGAAAACACGGTTTCCACAACTTGTCCCGGCGCAATAAAATGCTTGTCGGTATTGGGCCCACCCAAACATGAATAATATTGTGCGTCGATGTTTCGCACTCGAGTCATTTTTATACACATTTTAGGACTCCTAGACACTATCGGGCACGGAAAACATGGTTTTCACAACTTCTCCCAGCAGCAAGAATATGCGAGTCCGTAGTGGGCCCACCCGAACATGAATAAAATTGTGCGTCGGTGTTTCATGGTCGGGTCCTTCTTACACACATTTTAGGACTCCTAGACACTATCAAGTGCGGACAAAACGGTTTCCACAACTTGTCCCGGCGCAATAAAATGCATGTCGATAGTGGGCCCACCCGAACATGAATAATATTGTGCGTCGGTGATTCGCGCTCGAGTCATTCTTATATACATTTTAGGACTCCTAGACACTACGGGGTGTGAAAAACACGGTTTCCACAACTTGTCCCGGCGCAATAAAATGCGGGTCGATATTGGGCCCACCCGAACATGAATAATATTGTGCTTCGGTGTTTCGTGCTCGAGTCATTCTTATACACATTTTAGGACTCCTAGACACTACCGGGCGCGGAAAACACGGTTTTCACAACTTGTCCCGGCGCATGAAAATGCGAGTCCGTAGCGGGCCCACCCGAACATGAATAAAATTGCGCGTCGGTGTTTCATGCTCGGGTCCTTCTTACACACATTTTAGGACTCCTAGACACTACCGGGAGCGGAAAACACGGTTTTCACAAGTTGTCCCGGTGCAAGAAAATGCGAGTCCGTAGTGGGCCCACCCGAACATGAATAAAATTGTGCGTCGGTGTTTCATGCTCGGGTCCTTCTTACACACATTTTAGGACTCCTAGACAATACGAGGTTCGGAAAACGGGGTTTCCACAACTTGTTCCGGCGCAATAAAATGCGGGTCGATAGTGGGCTCACACGAACGTGAATAATATTGTGCGTCGGTGTTTCACGCTCGAGACATTCTTATACACATTTTAGGACTCCTAGACACTATCGGGCGCGGAAAATACGGTTTTCACAACTTCTCCCAGCGTAAGAAAATGCGAGTCCGTAGTGGGCCCACCCGAACATGAATAAAATTGTGCGTAGGTGTTTCATGCTCGGGTCCTTCTTAAACACATTTTAGGACTCCTAGACACTGCGGGTGCGGAAAACACGGTTTCCACAACTTGTCTCGGCGCAATAAAATGCATGTCGATAGTGGGCCCACCCGAACATGAATAATATTGTGCTTCGGTGATTCGCGCTCGAGTCATTCTTATACACATTTTAGGACTCCTAGACACTACGGGGTGCGGAAAACACGGTTTCCACAACTTGTCCCGCGTAATAAAATGTGGGTCGGTATTGGGCCCACCCGAACATGAATAATATTGTGCTTCGGTGTTTCATGCTCGAGTCATTCTTATACACATTTTAGGACTCCTAGACACTACCGGGCGCGGAAACACGATTTTCACAACTTGTCCCGGCGCATGAAAATGCGAGTCCGTAGTGGGCCCACCCGAACATGAATAAAATTCTGCGTCGGTGTTTCATGCTCGGGTCCTTCTTACACATATTTTAGGACTCCTAGACACCACTAGGATCGGAAAACACGGTTTCCACAACTTGTCTCGGCGCAATAAAATGCGGGTCGGTAGTGGTCCGACCCGAACATGAATAATATTGTGCGTCGGTGTTTCACGCTCGAGTCATTCTTATACACCTTTTAGGACTCCCAAACACTACCGGGTGTGGAAAACACTATTTTCACAACTTGTCCTGGCGTAATAAAATGCGGGTCCGTAGTGGGCCAACCCCAGACATGAATAAAATTGTGGGTCGGTGTTTCGTGGTCGGGTCCTTCTTAAAAACATTTTAGGACTACTAGACACTGCGCGGTGCGGAAAACATGGTTTCTACAACTTGTCCCCGCGCATTAAAATGCGGGTCGGTATTGGGCCCACCAAAACAAGAATAACATTATGCGTCGGTATTTCGCCCTCGAGTCATTGTTATACACATTTTAGGACTCCTAGACACTATCGGGCACGGAAAACATGGTTTTCACAACTTCTCCCAGCCGCAAGAATATGCGAGACCGTAGTGGGCCCACCCGAACATGAATAAAATTGTGCGTCGGTGTTTCATGGTCGGGTCCTTCTTACACACATTTTATGACTCCTAGACACTATCGGGTGCGAATAAAACGGTTTTCACAACTTGTCCCGACGCAATAAAATGCGAGTCTATAGTGGGCCCACCCGAACATGAATAAAATTGTGCGTCGGTGTTTCATGCTCGGGTCCTTCTTAAACACATTTTAGGACTCCTTGAAACTACGAGGTGCGGAAAACACGGTATCCAAAACTTGTCCTGGCGCAATAAAATGCGGGTCGGTAGTGGTCCATCCCGAACATGAATAATATTGTGCGTCGGTGACTCGCGCTCGAGTCACTCTTATACACACTTTAGGACTCCTAGACACTATCGGGCGCGGAAAACACGGTTTTCACAACTTCTCCCAGCGTAAGAAAATGCGAGTCCGTAGTGGGCCCACCCGAACATGAATAAAATTGTGCGTAGGTGTTTCATGCTCGGGTCCTCCTTAAACACATTTTAGGACTCCTAGACATCGCGGGCGCGGAAAACACGGTTTCCACAACTTGTCCCGACGCAATAAAATGCATGTCGATAGTGGGCCCACCCGAACATGAATAATATTGTGCTTCGGTGATTCACGCTCGAGTCATTCTTATACACATTTTAGGACTCCTAGACACTACGGGGTGCGGAAAACACGGTTTCCACAACTTGTCCGGCGTAATAAAATGCGGGTCGATATTGGGCCCACCCGAACATGAATAATATTGTGCTTCGGTGTTTCGTGCTCGAGTCATTCTTATACACATTTTAGGACTCCTAGACACTACCGGGCGTGAAAAACACGGTTTTCACAACTTGTCCCGGCGCATGAAAATGCCGATCCGTAGTGGGCCCACCCGAACATGAAAAAAATTGTGCGTCGGTGTTTCATGCTCGCGTCCTTCTTACACACATTTAAGGACTCCTGGACACTGCGGGTGCGGAAAACACGGTTTCCACAACTTGTCCCGACGCAATAAAATGCGAGTCCGTAGTGGGCCCACCCGAACATGAACAAAATTGTGCGTCGGTGTTTCATG
This sequence comes from Chloris gayana, assembly GCA_031894775.1. Classification (NCBI taxonomy): domain Eukaryota; kingdom Viridiplantae; phylum Streptophyta; class Magnoliopsida; order Poales; family Poaceae; genus Chloris; species Chloris gayana. Next base: position 11,835 of record JAUNZO010000718.1, on the reverse strand, counting down.
TTCGGGTCCTTCTTAAACACATTTTAGGAGTCCTAGACACTACGGGGTACGGAAAACACGGTTCACAACTTGTCCCGGCGCAATAAAATGCGGTCAATAGTGGGCCCACCCGAACATGAATAATATTGTGCGTCGGTGGTTCGCGCTCGAGTCATTCTTATACACATTTTAGGACTCCTAGACACTACGGGATGCGGAAAACACGGTTTTCACAACTTGTCCCGGTGCAATAAAATGCGGGTCGATAGTGGGCCCACACGAACATGAATAATATTGTGCGTCGGTGTTTCACGCTCGAGTCATTCTTATACACTTTTTAGGATTCCTTGACACTACGGGGTGCAGAAAACACGGTTTCCACAACTTGTCCCGGCGCAATAAAATGCGGGTCGATAGTGGGCCTACCCGAGCATGAATCAAATCGTGCGTCGGTGTTTCGTGGTCGGGTCCTACTTAAACACATTTTAGGACTCCTAAACACTGCAGGGTGCGGAAAACACGGTTTCCACAACTTGTCCCGACGCAATAAAATGCGGGTCGATAGTGGGCCCACCCGAACATGAATAATATTGTGCGTCGGTGTTTCGCGCACGAGTCATTCTTATTCATATTTTAGCACTTCTAGACACTATCGGGTGCGGAAAACACGGTTTCCACAACTTGTCCCGGCGCAATAAAATGCGGGTCTGTTGTGGGCCTACCCGAGCATGAATAAAATTGTGCGTCGGTGTTTCATGCTTGGGTCCTTAAACACATTTTAGTACTCCTAGATACTACGGGTTGCAGAAAACACGGTTTCCACAACTTGTCCGGTGCAATGAAATGCGGGTTAGTAGTGAGCCCACCCAAACATGAATAATATTGTGCGTCGGTGTTTCGTGCTCGCGTTGTCCTTATACACATTTTTGGACTCCTAGACACTACCGGATGCGGAAAACTTGGTTTACACAACTTGTCCTTGTGCAATAAAATACAGGTCTGTAGTGGGTCTACCCGAGCATGAATAGAATTGTGCTTCGATGTTTCATGCTCGGGTCCTTCTTAAGCTCATTTTAGGACTCCCGGACACTACCGGGTGCGGAAAACACGGTTTTCACAACTTTTGCCGACGCAATAAAATGCGAGTCTATAGTGGGCCCACCCGAACACGAATAAAATTGTGCGTCGGCGTTTCATGCTCGGGTCCTTTTTAAACACATTTTAGGACTCCTAGATACTACGGGGTGCGGTAAAAACGGTTTCCACAACTTGTCCCGGCGCAATAAAATACGGGTCGGTTGTGGGCCCACCCGAACTTGAATAATAATGTGCGTCGATGATTCGCGCTCGAGTCGTTCTTATGCACCTTTTAGGACTCCTAGACACTCACTGGGTGTGGAAAACACGGTTTCCACAACTTGTCCCGACGCAATAAAATGTGGGTTAGTAGTGGGCCTACCCGAGCAAGAATAAAATTGTGCGTCGGTGTTTCATGCTCGGGTCTTTCTTAAACACATTATAGGACTCCTAGACACCGCATGGTGCGGAAAACTCGGTATCCACAACTTGTCCCGGCGCAATAAAATGCGGGTCGATAGTGGGCCCACCCGAACATGAATAATGTTGTGCGTCGGTGATTCGCGCTCGAGTCACTCTTATACACATTTTAGGACTCCTAGACACTATCGGGCGTGGAAAACACGGTTTTCACAACTTCTCCCAGCGCAAGAAAATGCGAGACCGTAGTGGGCCCACCCGAACATGAATAAAATTGTGCGTAGGTGTTTCATGCTCGGGTCCTTCTTACACACATTTTAGGACTCCTGGACAGTGCGGGTGCGGAAAACACGGTTTCCACAACTTGTCCCGGCGCAATAAAATGCATGTCGATAGTGGGCCCACCCGAACATGAATAATATTGTGCTTCGGTGATTCGTGCTCGAGTCATTCTTATACACGGTTTAGGACTCCTAGACACTACGGGGTGCGGAAAACACGGTTTCCACAACTTGTCCCGGCGTAATAAAATGCGGGTCGATATTGGGCCCACCCGAACATGAATAATATTGTGCTTCGGTGTTTCGTGCTCGAGTCATTCTTATACACATTTTAGGACTCCTAGACACTACCGGGCGCGGAAAACACGGTTTTCACAACTTGTCCCGACGCATGAAAATGCGAGTCCGTAGTGGGCCCACCCGAACATGAATAAAATTGTGCGTCGGTGTTTCATGCTCGGGTCCTTCTTACACACATTTTAGGACTCCTAGACACCACTAGGTTCGGACAACACGGTTTCCACAACTTGTCCCGGCGCAATAAAGTGCGGGTCGATAGTGGTCCCACCCGAACATGAATAATATTGTGCGTCGGTGTTTCACACTCGAGTCATTCTTATACACCTTTTAGGACTCCCAAACACTACCGGGTGCGGAAAACACGATTTTCACAACTTGTCCTGGCGTAATAAAATGCGGGTCTCGTAGTGGGCCTACCCGAGCATGAATAAAATTGTGCGTCGGTGTTTCGTGGTCGGGTCCTTCTTAAAAACATTTTAGGACTACTAGACAACTGCGGGGTGCGGAAAACACTATTTCCACAACTTGTCCCGCGCAATAAAATGCGGATCGGTATTGGGCCCACCCAAACATGAATAATATTGTGCGTCGGTGTTTTGCCCTCGAGTCATTCTTATACACATTTTAGGACTCCTAGACTCTATCGGGCACGGAAAACACGGTTTTCACAACTTCTCCCAGCAGCAAGAAAATGCGAGTCCGTAGTGGGCCCACCCGAACATGAATTAAATTGTGCGTCGGTGTTTCATGCTCGGGTCCTTCTTACACACATTTTAGGACTCCTAGACACCACTAGGTGCGGAAAACACGGTTTCCACAACTTGTCCCGACGCAATAAAATGCGGGTCGATATTGGGCCCACCCGAACATAAATAATATTGTGCGTCGGTGTTTCATGCTCGGGTCCATCTTAAACACATTTTAGTACTCCTAGATACTACGGGGTGCAGAACACATGGTTTCCAGTACTTGTCCCGACGCAATAAAATGCTTGTCGATATTGGGCCCACCCAAACATGAATAATATTGTGCGTCGATGTTTCGCACTCGAGTCATTCTTATACACATTTTAGGACTCCTAGACACTATCGGGCACGGAAAACATGGTTTTCACAACTTCTCCCAGCGCAAGAATATGCGAGTCTATAGTGGGCCCACCCGAACATGAATAAAATTGTGCCTCGGTGTTTCATGCTCGGGTCCTTCTTAAACACATTTTAGGACTCCTAGATACTACCGGGTGCGGAAAACACGGTTTCCACAACTTGTCCCGGCGTAATAAAATGCGGGTCAGCATTGGACTTACCCGAACATGAATAATATTGTGCTTCCATGTTTCGCGCTCGAGTCATTCGTATACACATTTTAGGACTCCTAGGCGTTATGGGGTGCGGAAAACACGGTTTCCACAACTTGTCCCGGCGCAATATAATGCGGGTCGATATTAGGCCCACCCGAACATGAATAATATTGCGCGTCGGTGTTTCGCGCAAGAGTCGTTCTTATACATATTTTAGGACTCCTAGACACTAACAGGTGAGGAAAAACGGTTTTCACAACTTGTCCCGGCGCAATAAAATGCGAGTCCGTAGTGGGCCCACCCGAACATGAATAAAATTGTGCGTCGGAGTTTCATACTCGGGTCCTTCTTAAACACATTTTAGGACTCCTTCAAACTACGGGGTGCGGAAAACACGGTATCCGCAACTTGTCCCGGCGCCCTAAAATGCGGGGTCGGTAGTGGGCCATCCCGAACATGAATAATATTGTGCGTCGGTGATTCGCGCTCGAGTCACTCTTATACACATTTAGGACTCCTAGACACTACCGGGCGTGGAAAACATGGTTTTCACAACTTCTCCCAGCGCAAGAAAATGCGAGACCGTAGTGGGCCCACCCGAACATGAATAAAATTGTGCGTAGGTGTTTCATGCTCGGGTCCTTCTTACACACATTTTATGACTCCTACATACTACCGGGTGCGGAAAACACGGTTTCCACAACTTGTCCCTGCGCAATAAAATGTGGGTCGATAGTGGGCCGACCCGAACATGAATAATATTGTGCGTCGGTGTTTCACGCTCGAGTCATTCTTATACACATTTTTGGATTCCTAGACACTACGGGGTGCAGAAAACACGGTTTCCACAACTTGTCCCGGTGCAATAAAATGCTTGTCGATATTGGGCCCACCCAAACATGAATAATATTGTGCGTTGATGCTTCGCGATCGAGTCATTCTTATACACATTTTAGGACTCCTAGACACTATCGGGCACGGAAAACATGGTTTTCACAACTTCTCCCAGCGTAAGAATATGCGAGTCCGTAGTGGGCCCACCCGAACATGAATAAAATTGTGCGTCGGGGTTTCATGGTCGGGTCCTTCTTACACACATTTTAGGACTCCTAGACACTATCAGGTGCAGACAAAACGGATTGCACAACTTGTCCCGGCGCAATAAAATGCGAGTCTATAGTGTGCCCACCCGAACATGAATAAAATTGTGCGTCGGTGTTTCATGCTCGGGTCCTTCTTAAACACATTTTAGGACTCCTTGAAACTACGAGGTGCGGAAAACACGGTATCCAAAAGTTGTCCCGGCGCAATAAAATGTGGGTCGATAGTGGTCCATCCCGAACATGAATAATATTGTGCGTCGGTGACTCGCGCTCGAGTCACTCTTATACATATTCTAGGACTCCTAGACACTATCGGGCGCGGAAAACACGGTTTTCACAACTTCTCCCAGCGTAAGAAAATGCGAGTCCGTAGTGGGCCCACCCGAACATGAATAAAATTGTGCGTAGGTGTTTCATGCTCGGGTCCTTCTTAAACACATTTAGGACTCCTAGACATCGCGGATGCGGAAAACACGGTTTCCACAACTTGTCCCGGCGCAATAAAATGCATGTCGATAGTGGGCCCACCCGAACATGAATAATATTGTGCTTCGGTGATTCGCGCTCGAGTCATTCTTATACACAGTTTAGGACTCCTAGACACTACGGGGTGCGGAAAACACGGTTTCCACAACTTGTCCCGGCGTAATAAAATGCGGGTCGATAGTGGGCCTATCCGAGCATGAATAAAATCGTGGGTCGTTGTTTCGTGGTCGGGTCCTACTTAAACACATTTTAGGACTCCTAAACACTGCAGGGTGCGGAAAACACGGTTTCCACAACTTGTCCCGACGCAATAAAATGCGGGTCGATAGTTGGCCCACTCGAACATGAATAATATTGTGCGTCGGTGTTTCGCGCACGAGTCATTCTTATACACATTTTAGCACTTCTAGACACTATCGGGTGCGGAAAACACGGTTTCCACAACTTGTCCCGGCACATTAAAATGCGGGTCTGTTGTGGGCTTACCCGAGCATGAATAAAATTGTGCGTCGGTGTTTCATGCTTGGGTCCTTCTTAAACACATTTTAGTACTCCTAGATACTACGGGGTGCAGAAAACACGGTTTCCACAACTTGTCTCGGTGCAATAAAATGCGGGTCGATAGTGGGCCCACCCAAACATGAATAATATTGTGCTTCGGTGTTTCGTTCTCGCGTTGTTCTTATACACATTTTTGGACTCCTAGACACTACCGGGTGCGGAAAACTCGGTTTTCACAACTTGTCCTGGTGCAATAAAATACAGTGTCTGTAGTGGGTCTACCCGAGCATGAATAGAATTGTGCTTCGATGTTTCAAGCTCGGGTCCTTCTTAAGCTCATTTTAGGACTCCCGGACACTACCGGGTGCGGAAAACACGGTTTTCACAACTTTTGCCGACGCAATAAAATGCGAGTCTATAGTGGGCCCACCCGAACACGAATAAAATTGTGCGTCGGTGTTTCATGCTCGGGTCCTTCTTAAACACATTTTAGGACTCCTAGATACTACGGGGTGCGCTAAAAACGGTTTCCACAACTTGTCCCGGCGCAATAAAATACGGTTCGGTTGTGGGCCCACCCGAACTTGAATAATATTGTGCGTCGGTGATTCGCGCTCGAGTCATTCTTATACACCTTTTAGGACTCCTAGACACTATCGGGTGTGGAAAACACGGTTTCCACAACTTGTCCTAGCGCAATAAAATGCGGGTCGGTAGTGGGCCTACCCGAGCATGAATAAAATTGTGCGTCGGTGTTTCATGCTCGGATCCTTCTTAAACACATTATAGGACTCCTAGACACCGCATGGTGCGGAAAACTCGGTATCCGCAACTTGTCCCGGCGCAATACAATGCGGATCGGTAGTGGGCCCACCCGAACATGAATAATGTTGTGCGTCGGTGATTCGCGTTCGAGTCACTCTTATACACATTTTAGGACTCCTAGACACTATCGGGCGTGGAAAACATGGTTTTCACAACTTCTCCCAGCGCAAGAAAATGCGAGACTCGTAGTGGGCCCACCCGAACATGAATAAAATTGTGCGTAGGTGTTTCATGCTCGGGTCCTTCTTACGAACATTTTAGGACTCCTGGACACTGCAGGTGCGGAAAACACGGTTTCCACAACATGTCCCGACGCAATAAAATGCGGGTCGATGAGTGGGCCCACTCGAACATGAATAATATTGTGCGTCGGTGTTTCGCGCACGAGTCATTCTTATACACATTTTAGTACTTCTAGACACTATCGGGTGCGGAAAACACGGTTTCCACAACTTGTCCCGGCGCATTAAAATGCGGGTCTGTTGTGGGCCTACCCGAGCATGAATAAAATTGTGCGTCGGTGTTTCATGCTTGGGTCCTTCTTAAACACATTTTAGTACTCCTAGATACTACGGGGTGCAAAAACACGGTTTCCACAACTTGTCTCGGTGCAATAAAATGCGGGTCGATAGTGGGCCCACCCAAACATGAATAATATTGTGCGTCGGTGTTTCTTTCTCGCGTTGTTCTTATACACATTTTTGGACTCCTAGACACTACCGGGTGCGGAAAACTCGGTTTTCACAACTTGTCCTGGTGCAATAAAATATAGGTCTGTAGTGGGTCTACCCGAGCATGAATAGAATTGTGCTTCGATGTTTCATGCTCGGGTCCTTCTTAAGCTCATTTTAGGACTCCCGGACACTACCGGGTGCGGAAAACACGGTTTTCACAACTTTTGCCGACGCAATAAAATGCGAGTCTATAGTGGGCCCACCCGAACACGAATAAAATTGTGCGTCGGCGTTTCATGCTCGGGTCCTTCTTAAACACATTTTAGGACTCCTAGATACTACGGGGTGCGCTAAAACGGTTTCCACAACTTGTCCCGGCGCAATAAAATACGGGTCGGTTGTGGGCCCACCCGAACTTGAATAATATTGTGCGTCGGTGATTCGCGCTCGAGTCATTATAATACACCTTTTAGGACTCCTAGACACTACTGGGTGTGGAAAACACGGTTTCCACAACTTGTCACGGCGCAATAAAATGCGGGTCGATAGTGGGCCTACCCGAGCATGAATAAAATTGTGCGTCGGTGTTTCATGCTCGGGTCCTTCTTAAACACATTATAGGACTCCTAGACACTGCATGGTGCGGAAAACTCGGTATCCACAACTTGTCCCGGCGCAATAAAATGCGGGTCGGTAGTGGGCCTACCCGAACATGAATAATGTTGTGCGTCGGTGATTCGCGGTCGAGTCACTCTTATACACATTTTAGGACTCCTAGACACTATCGGGCGCGGAAAACATGGTTTTCACAACTTCTCCCAGCGCAAGAAAATGCGAGACTCGTAGTGGGCCCACCCGAACATGAATAAAATTGTGCGTAGGTGTTTCATGCTCGGGTCCTTCTTACGAACATTTTAGGACTCCTGGACACCGCGGGTGCGGAAAACACGGTTTCCATAACTTGTCCCGGCGCAATAAAATGCGGGTCGATAGTGGGCCCACCCGAACATGAATAATACCGTGCGTCGGTGTTTCACGCTCAAGTCATTCTTATACACATTTTTGCATTCGTAGACACTACGGGGTGCAGAAAACACGGTTTCCACAACTTGTCCCGGCGCAATAAAATGCGGGTCAGTAGTGGGCCTACTCGAGCATGAATAAAATCGTGCGTCGGTGTTTCGTGGTCGGGTCGTACTTCAACACATTTTAGGACTCCTAAACACTGCAGGGTGCGGAAAACACGGTTTGATGAGGACATCGGCACCATCGATACATCCATACCTACAAAAGACCCTATTCTTGGACCAATTACCCGTGCTCGTGCTCGACAATTGAACAATCAAGTGAGTTAGTTCTTAGGCTCTTTTCTATCCTGTTTGGACCATGAAAACGTTTGCACTCCTGTTCTTCTTAGGAACGATGGCCAGGAGCTAAAGGGAAACGGACTCGCGCTGGCTGGATTCGGACTCCAGAAAAAGACGGATTTTTTATGGCTGCCACGACTTTGTCCGAACTTCGTTTTGGTGTTCAAGTACAGCATGGAAAGATCGCAGAGTCTACTTTCCAACGGATCCGAGATCACGTCTATATCTGTTCCGAGTCGATCGCAATCGTCATTTAAGTACAGAGATATCAGAACTGCCCAGTTTTGGCCCAACGGGCCGTGTATCAAGTTGAGTCCACTAAGGACGCGTCCTAGGGTTGGAGGACGACTCCAGCTCCCCTGTGGTCGTCCTTCCACGTTTTTATACCCCTTGGCTGCCGTCAAGAACACTCGGGTTTTGTTTATTTGCAAGTTAGCTTAGCTATTTCATCGTACACGCGCGTGTTGGCTAAACCGCCCGTATCGGGACCGCACCATAGTTGAACTCAGTTTGTGAGCTTCAATTCCATCTTGAAATTTCAGTTCTTGTTTACTTGTTCTTGCTAGTTCTTCGATTGCTTGCAGGACGAGTGCCCTCGTGGCCGGTGGTCGTACTTCCACAAGATTGCGGCAACCATTGGAGGCGGTGTATCGATTGCTAAGGCGCAGCGTTTCGGACGGTTGTAGTCGGGCCGTGAACGTCGTTTCCATCCACCAAATCGAGTTATCTTCATCTCTCGATCGAAAGATCGGCACCAAAACCCTCGCGGGTTTCTATGACGGTTTCCACAACTTCTCCCGGCGCCATAAAATGCAGGTCAGTAGTGGGCCCACCCGAACATAAATAATATTGTGCGTCGGTGTTTCGCGCACGAGTCATTCTTATACACATTTTAGCACTTCTAGACACTATCCGGTGCGGAAAACACGGTTTCCACAACTTTTGCCGGCGCAATAAAATGCGAGTCTATAGTGGGCCAACCCGAACATGAATAAAATTGGGCGTCGGTGTTTCATGCTTGGGTCCATCTTAAACACATTTTAGTACTCCTAGATACTACGAGGTGCAGAAAACACGGTTTCCACAACTTGTCCCGGTGCAATAAAATGCGGGTCGTAGTGGGCCCACCCAAACATGAATAATATTGTGCGTCGGTGTTTCGTGCTCGCGTTGTTCTTATACACATTTTGGACTCCTAGACACTCCCGGGTGCGGAAAACTCGGTTTTCACAACTTGTCCCAACGTAATAAAATGCGGGTCTCGTAGTGGGTCTACCCGAGCATGAAAAGAATTGTGCGTCGCTGTTTCATGCTCGGGTACTTCTTGAACCCATTTTAGGACTCCCGGACATTACTCGGATGTGGAAAACACGGTTTTCACAACTTGCCCCGATGCAATAAATTGCGAGTCGGTAGTGGGCCCACCCGAATATGAATTAAATTGTGCGTCGTTGTTTCAAGCTCGAGTTATTCTTATATAGAATTTAGGACTCCAAGACACTATCGGGTGCGGTAAAAACGGTTTTCACAACTTGTCCCGGTGCAATAAAATGCGGGTCGGTTGTGGGTCCACGCGAACATGAATAATATTAGGCGTCGGTGTCTCGCGCTCGCGTTGTTCTTATACACATTTTGGACTCCTAGACAAGATCGGGTGCGGAAAACTCGGTTTTCACAACTTGTCCCAACGTAATAAAATGCGGGTCCGTAGTGGGTCTACCCGAGCATGAAAAGAATTGTGCGTCGCTGTTTCATGCTCGGGTACTTCTTGAACCCATTTTAGGACTCCCGGACATTATCGGATGTGGAAAACACGGTTTTCACAACTTGCCCCGATGCAATAAATTGCGAGTCGGTAGTGGGCCCACCCGAATATGAATTAAATTGTGCGTCGTTGTTTCAAGCTCGAGTTATTCTTATATACAATTTAGGACTCCAAGACAATATCGGGTGCGGTAAAACGGTTTTCACAACTTGTCCCGCGCAATAAAATGCGGGTCGGTTGTGGGTCCACGCGAACATGAATAATATTAGGCGTCGGTGTCTCGCGCTTGAGTCATTCTTATACACATTTTAGGACTCTAAGACACAATCGGGTGCGGAAAACATAGTTTTCACAACTTGTCCCGGCACAATAAAATGCGGGTCAATAGTGGGCCCACCCGAACATGAAGAAAATTGTGCAGCGTTGTTTCATGCTCTGGTCCTTCTTAAACAGATATTTGGACTCCTAGACACTACGAGGTACGGAAAACACGGTGTTTACAACTTGTCCCGACGCAATAAAATGCAGGTCCGTAGTGGGCCTACCCGAACATGAATAGAATTGAGCTTCGGTGTTAAATGCTCGGTTCATTCTTAAACACATTTTAGGACTCCTAGACACTAAGGGGTGCGAAAAACACGGTTTCGACAACTTGTCCCAGCGTAAAAGATGCGGGTCAGTAGTGGGCCACCCGGACATGAATAATATTGTGCGTCGGTGTTTCGCGCTCGAGTCATTCTTATACAAATTTTAGGACTCCTAGACACTACCGCGCGGTTTTCACAACTTGACCGGGCGCAATAAAATGCGAGTCTTTAGTGGGCCCATCCGTACATGAATAAAATTGTGCGTCGGTGTTTCATGCTTGGGTCCTTCTTAAAAAACATTTTAGGACTCCTAGACACTACCGGGTGGTTTTCACAACTTGACCCGGCGCGAGTAAAATACGAGTCCGTAGTGGGCCCACCCGAACATGAATAAAATTGTGCGTCGGTGTTTCATGCTCGGGTCCTTCTTAAAAACATTTTAGGACTCCTAGACACTACGGGGTGCGAAAAACACGGTTTCCACAACTTCTCTCGACACAATAAAATGCGGGTCGATAGTGGGCCCACCCGAACATGAATAATATTGTGCGTTGGTGTTTCGCGCAGAGTCATTCTTATACACATTTTAGGACTTCTAGACACTACCGGGTGCGGAAAACACGGTTTGCACAACTTGTCCCGGCGCAATAAAATGCGGGTCCGTAGTGGGCCAACCGAGCATGAATTGATTTGCTCGTCGTTGTTTCATGCTCGGGTCCTTCTTAAACACATTTTAGGACTCCTAGACACTACGGGGTGCGGAAAACACGGTTGCCACAACTTGTCTCGACGCAATAAAATGCGGGTCGATAGTGGGCCCACCCAAACATGAATAATATTGTACGTCGGTGTTTCGTGCTCGAGTTGTTCTTATACATATTTTTGGACTCCCGGACACTACCGGGTGAGGAAAACACGATTTTCACAACTTGTCCCGAGCCTATAAAATGCGGGTCGATAGTGGGCCCAGCCAAACATGAATAAAATTGTGCGTCGCTGTTTCCTGCTCGGGTACTTCTTGAACCTATTTTAGTACTCCTAGACATTACGGGTGTGGAAAACACGTTTTCCACAACTTGTCCCGCCGCAATAAAATGCGGGTCCGTAGTGGGCCTACCCGAGCATGAATAAAATTGTGTGTCGGTGTTTCAAGCTCGGGTCCTTACTTTC